>VWZS01006640.1:937125-1352509 GCA_013397075.1 Rhabdornis inornatus
CCTTCTCTCCCCTCCTCTCCCCTCCTCCTGCGCTCCCCCCGCGGAGCCGCTGCCGGGGCTGCCCCGTCTCTCCGTCCTCCTGCGCCCCGCGCAGCTGCTGCGCGCACCCTCGTCCCGGGGTCACTTTGCTCCCTGACTGACCCACCCCGCCGAAAAGTCCCTCTTTTTTTGTTTGTTTGTTNGCTCTAACGTTTTACTAATCTTTATATCTTTATGCCCCGCCACTATAAATAAAACAAATAAAGCCCAACAACAGCTAAGCATCGTAGCTAAAACACATCCAATCCACTCCGATTATTTCTGCTCGTCTATCCACGAATAGCTGCAGCCATCGTCTTTAGGGGAAGCGTGCAAGTCAGACCGCATTTATTTACAGTTGCACTTGGAAGAAAAAACCTTCCCCTGTCTCCTCGTTCTATGAATATTTTAAAACACTTGGGATTTTTCCTTTTTATCGCTTTTTTGGGGGGTATGGGAGGAGGGTGAGGGGTGATGCTAGCCCAGCTCCTGCCCCACAATTCTGTTTTTCTCCGTGCTCCCAGGTCGCTCCGACTTCTCGCTCGGATGGATGCGCGGGGCGCGGAGCAGCGCCGGGGCTGCGCAAATCACCGCGCAGAGACCCGCGCAAATCCCCGCACGGAGACCCGCGCAGATTCCCACGCAAAAACCCGTGCAAATCCCCGCCCGGAGACCCGCGCAGAGATCCGCACGGAGACCCGCACCCTTCCCGGGGAAGGGACAGCGCCCGCGCCCGCCACCGGCCCCGCAGCCGAACCCCGCCACCTACGTCCCCAGCGTCTCCTTGAACTCGAAGATCTTCTTGATGTCCTCCGCCTGCTTCTTCCAGGAGCCGCCGCCGTCCCCGTTCTCCCGGGCCATGGCCGCAGCCCCGCGGGTGCCGCGCCACCGGCTCCGAGCCCTCGGGCGGCTTTTGCTTTCTTTTCCGCCGCGGCGGCAGCGGCTGCTGCTGTTTCTTCTTCTTCTTCTTNGTGCGGGGCCCCATGGGATGCTCAGCCTGCCGGGCGCGGTGCGGTGTCGAGCGGCCCCGCGGGCGCAGCGGCTGTGCGTGGTTGTTATGGCAATGGGAGGAGGAGGAGGAGGAAGAGGAGAAAGCGGAGGAGGAGGAGGAAGAAGGAGGAGGCAGCCCCGCCGCTGCTCTGCTGCCTGGCGCTGCCCCTCCTGACTGAATGAAGATAATTCGCATTGCACCAAAACCACGCACGTCAAACGGGAGGGGAGGGAAAGCAGCGAGGGGAAAAAAAAAATTAAAAGGAAAGCCAGGAAGAAAAAAACAANCTTCCTGCCCGCCGCCGCTTTTATTTCCTCCGCGCTCTGGCGGGCTCCGCGAGTGTCACTTTTCCTGGGCTATTTCCTCCCAANGGTTGTTATGGCAATGGGAGGAGGAGGAGGAGGAAGAGGAGAAAGCGGAGGAGGAGGAGGAAGAAGGAGGAGGCAGCCCCGCCGCTGCTCTGCTGCCTGGCGCTGCCCCTCCTGACTGAATGAAGATAATTCGCATTGCACCAAAACCACGCACGTCAAACGGGAGGGGAGGGAAAGCAGCGAGGGGAAAAAAAAAATTAAAAGGAAAGCCAGGAAGAAAAAAACAAACAAAAAAGGAAAATTAAAAAGGCACACCACAAGCAGCCGTGCTGCCTGGACGGGCTCTGCGCGGGGGCGGCGGTGCCCACCTGCCTCACACGCACAGTCTGGGATGTGAAAACTCATCCCCCAGCAAGGACCACCCTCACCCAGCCCAGCCCTCGAAGCAAGGGGCAGCCTGAGAGGGGTCGGGCAGCCTGAGAGGGGTCAGGCAGCCCGGGGGCCGCTGGTGGGCACGGCGCAGCCCCGGGCATGGGTCCAGCCCTGGCACCGCGCCCACCCCGCCGGCACCGCCGGCCGAGCGCGGCACGGCATCGGCCCCTCACGCTGTCACACACAAGCGTGGCTGGCATTATTGCTAAAAGCAGCTTTTTCTCAGCGACGCTGAGACCTCTAGCGTCGTCACATCTGGCATGGCCCGAGCTCTGATGCGGGGTGACAGGATTCGTCAGACATCAGAGAAAACGATAGTCTACACTAACTGGGACATGTTTATAGCTAAGATCTTTGGGCTTCAGTTTTAGAATATGTAAGGCACTAAAAAACTGGAATTCTTCTGGGATACCCGAGGTAGGTGACCAAATCAGAGGCTTTGCTGTTGGCAGTACAGGCACTCTGATGCCTCAGCCCCAAACCTGACCAACTCCAAACCCGATCATCAAATCAGGACCTGAAAATAAATGCAAATACAAGGAGCTAAATAACATTTGCTTTTAAACAAACGTGACAGTATGCACTTTACTGTTTCATATGTATTGTGTCTTTTAACTGATTCCTTAAAAGTCTATCCTGGACGCTGATTTTCCAGATTTCTTATAATTTATGAGCAGAATTTGCACGGTGTCAGCCTATGAAGCTTCCTCTGAGTCTGGGCTCGGTAGGAACACAGACCTGTGCCTCTCATCTCAAATGGGCTGTGGCAGAGTTGGGCATTTGTAGGTGGGTGGAAGTGTAAACCTGGGGTACGGGTTGGGGTGTTTGGTCAATGCTACCCTCTGCTGGGCAGAGCCACTCAGCTTTGTGTGTGCCAGCTCCTGGGGTTTATCACTGCACCCCTCTGATGCTTTGGCAGCTGTCCAGCCTCATGGACAGCCCAAACATCTTGGGATTTCCTACAATGGATATTTGTGTGCTGTCACAGCATGCACTTTGGAAGCGGTTTCCTTCTGCTCCTGGGTTAATTCCACCTTCTCACCACCCTCAGGATTTGCAGTCTACTCCATGGGAGTGTCACCAGGAGTCCCCAGGCAGCCTCACAACCCCACTGCATACCTGGGAAATGAAAGATGTGACTGACCTAAAAACGTGCAGCTGACTACCAGATTCAAGTTGCCCTTCAAACAGCACCACTGTGACATTTTCTCTCTCTTTCACATGTAAATCATATGGTGTTAGAAATGCCATGCTCCTGCCTTCAGAAGATTGAGAGAGTGTGAAGCCAGGAAGGGCAAGTGTGATGGTCTGCCCTGACCTCCAGCATGGTGGAGGCCAAAGAGCTTCATTCATCCAGAAAATGAGCATCATAACTTACCTTGGAGCTATGGCATCCAAAAATCATCCACCACTTTTATTTATGACACCACATTGGTCCCTATGGCACCACATTAAAATCTCACTGCACAGACAGTGTCATCCACTTCTACATTTTGGCTTTCAGTGAGCAAAAATTTTACTTAAAATTGCTCAAATCCTTGCCAATGCTGCGCTTTCTCAGCATCAAAATTGTGTAGAATCTAAATTGTATTTTCCTTATTTATCCTACACCTTTAGTATCCTGTCAATCTACACCTTTAGTATCCTGTCAATGTGCTTTTTTTTAAAGATGAAATAACTCACATTTTAAGTAACTGATAATATAGAAGTCTCTGGAGCCATTACAGTTTTAACGAGAAGTGTAGGAGATGTTTCTTTTAGGCAGGGACCACTGGCACAACAGACCATAAAAGCCCCTTCAAAGTCATTACAGTCTGTCATGTCAGCCTGAATTTAGGGAGTCTGTAATCTTGCTTGACTGACAGGCTCCTGCAGAGATATTTTAGCTATTTGAAGAACAGGTATTTCTAAAAAATTAAAATCTTATGTGGAAAGTTCTCTCTGGAGTGGCTGCAAGTAGCAGGGCATGCTGCAGCTGTGGGATCTGCACGGCTGCATTCAGTGTTTAATTACACACAATCCAATTACAAGAACAGTAATAGAGAGGTAAAATGAAATGCACAGAAATGCCAGCATTAAGACTGACAATGAAACATCAACTCAAGCCCTTTTAGTGGCTGCACAGAGGCCATCTCTCATCACTTGGGCATGCTCTGCAGCTCTGCCAAGGGCTGTATCAGAAAATGGCTAATGAGCAGGCGTGGCTGACTTGTGTTTGAAATAGCTACACAAGCTGCACATGCACCCAGCCACTCCACACAGCAAAACTCCAAACCTTTACACTGCAGATGGACAAGTTCCAACTGGCTTTTAAGGCCTTCTCTGGAAGGCCTTAAATTGAAATACTGTCAATTTAAGGGAGAAATTCAAAATGGACTGCTATATGAGAGATTTTATTTCCGGATAAAGTGATAGGATTTTTGGAATAGTATTTGAAACTGTATTTTTACTGCTTGGTCCTTCCAACTGATATTGGGGCTGGTCATGTATGTTATGGCTGCACTTGGCCATGTTCACTGCTGACCCTTAATATAGGTACTGGGCAAATCAGTTTATCGTGAGCATAAATAAAGGAGTCCTGCCTATTTTCCAAGCTTTTCCACTGACAACCTGGTTTTCCTGTGCTTAAACACCATAATATCAGACCTCTTTCCCAGCGTAGTTTCTGAGTCATGCAATATAATCTCCCTTTCCAATTACAAATCAGCACTATTGATGCTTTTCTGCAAGAACATCAGAAACGTGGCTGTGGCTCAGCTGCTGAGGTCCAAGCCCAGGAGATAAGCACCCACAAATCCATGGCCATGTTTAGGGTTAAAACCTCACGTTCAAGCTCTGGAGCAGCATCAGTGTAAAGCAACCAGCACTCAAGCCCACAGCTGTTTCCTGCTGCCTTCACTACCACGTACCAACCTCAGATAGTGGGTTTTCTGCTTATGACAGAAAAAATTTGTGCCAATCCCAGTGAGAAGGTGGATTATTGGTGTCACACACACATAGGAGGAGTCAGGTCTTTTAGTGCTGGTCTGCTCCCATAGGCAGTGATAGCAACACTGTCGTACACAAGTGTAGACCTTGGTGAGAAACTCAAAGCAAAATGACATCTTGGATGCTTCATTGCCTCTGAGACAAGCCTGAGATGAAGTAAAATCCTGGGGCAAGGCGTCTTCAAATTTGGCAGCACAGGTCTTAATTTTTTGAGATGCTAGGTCTGACTAGCATGGTAATAATTCCATCCAAACTCACAGCATTTCTTGGCATTTCCAATGGTGGGAATGCTGCAGCTCCAGCTTGTGCCCCATTTGGAAATCTGGAGGAAATCCTCTTGGGTATTACATTTAGCCATGAGAAAATAAAAATATGACAAGATTTGCTTGCATAAAAGAGAGAGACAAAATTGCTTCTCTTAAATGACATTTTCAAATGTTTATTTAAATGAGAACATTGCTTATTCAAAAAAAAAAAAGGTTCACTGCTATTTGTTTCATTGGATAGTAATTTAAAAAACTGCAATTGGAAAGGTGCATTTTAATGGGGAACCCCAGGTTTTGGATTTTCACCACAGGAGAAACTAGTGGTTATGATTGGGTTTTTATATTTTCCAGATCAGTTTTGACACCACGAGTTCAGTGCAGAAAAGGATAAACTTGGCTCTAAGAATGTCCACAACAGAAGGCTGAACCTGCTGCTGCTGATGCCAACAGCAGTGCTCCTTTCAGCTAATTTAAGACTTCTCAGTGATTTTAGGGGACTTTGACTTGGTCTGTACATCAAGGGGATGCACATGAAGAAAGGAACACAAACCCATGGCAAACAGGAGACTTCTGCCTGTGTTAGGTACATGGTGGTCTGTGGGTTTTTAGGGTTAAATATAATCAATGTCCTTCCACCACCTTTAAGCACATTAAAGCCTTAGATCAGTTTAAGCTCTCTAAGATGACCTAAGGCCCTTGCTCATCTTAGATAGGTAAAACACTGCCCTAAAACATGCAAAAGCAAGGGGGAAGAGGTGACGGATGGTTGCTGCTATTGCTGCTTTTCTCAGAGGCATGAGTGAGTTTAAATTTCTGTCAGGTTTTTAACCATTTCTGTAAAGAGGAATGAACAAGAGCTCATGTAGATCTGAATCCTCAACCTGCAATTAATTGCCTGAAGACCATCTGGTGCTTGGTTAAGCTCCCATGTGCTTATATTACTCATGAGGTTTACAGATGCCAGCCAAACTCTTTAAGTTTCTTCTCTTCCCTGTTTTTATTCTCATCAGAATAAACCTCAGAAGTTAGAGGACAATAGTTTTGACAACATGAGGCTGCTTGTTTCACTTTGGAAAAATTGCTATGTAAGAGAATAATAACCAGGCTAAACACATCACTTAGAGGCTGCTGTGCCATGTGTGCATTGCAATAAATCTTTAAACCCAGGTCGTAAATCATGGTCGTATAAAAGTGTAGTGGGAGGAAAAAAAACCCTATCACTGCCAAAGCAGAAGAGAGAGGAGTAAAGAGGGTGTAGATGGATGTGGGCGATGGGAGAGCTGGCAGGACACAGACAGGGAGCAGGGAATAGATGAGAGATGGGCAGGACAGAGGGAGGAGGGGCAGGAGATGCTCCCAGGGCAAAACCACACACCCCACTCAGTTCCTGATGTTGAGCTCTGGGATCCCAAATCTTGGTGTTTCCCCAGTGCCAAGCACTCAGTGTGAAACCACTGGGTATTTCATAACCTCAGAGAGCTGCATGGTCAGCTCAAACCCTGCTCACACACCTCCTCTCTCAGTCCCCGGGCTGTGAAATTGGAGGTTTGGCTCAGGATCCAACCGTCTGCACATCACCAATGAGATAAGTGCTGGTAAAAATGAGAACTGGATCTTTCTGTAGTTAATTTTGCAGAACTGGCTTTGCACTTGGGTTTTGAGGGGAATACTTTGGGACTTTACATCTCCACAATTTATATTGAAAGAATTTTGGGTGATGAAGTAAGGACTGAAAAGCTGCAAAAATATCAAGAAAACAAGGCTGCCAAACACTTCAAATTTGACAATGTAAATTCATTTAAATTGGAAAATATCTTTAAGATCATCAAGTCCCAGCACTCTCAAGGCTTCCACTAATGTCCCGAAATGCCACATCTACATGTCTTTTAAATACCCCCAGGGCTGATGACTCAGCCTCTTCCCTGGGCGGCCTGTTCCAGTGCTTGACAACCCTTCTAGTAAATAATCTTTTTTCTAATATCCAATCCAAACCTCCCCTGGCACAAGTTGAGGCCATTTCCTCTTGTCCTGTCCCATGTTAGTTGGGGGCAGAGACAAACCCTCACCTGGCTACACCCTCCTGTCAGGGAGCTGTAGAGAGTGAAAAGGTCTTCTCTGAGCCTCCTTTTCTCCAGGGTAAACACCCCCTCAGCTGCTGCTCATCAGATTTGTGCTCCAGAACATTCTCTGGACACACTCCAGCCTTTCAATGTCTTTCTTGTCGTGTGGAGCCCAAAACTGACGCCAGGATTTGAGGTGTGGCTCACCAGTGCTGAGTACAGGGCACAGTCGCTGCCTTGGTCCTGCTGGCCACACAATTGCTTGCACAGGCAATACCCTTGATACCCTTGGCCTTCTTGGCCACCTGGGCCCACACTGATGGCCAATACAAGCCTGCTTGGTTTTTGTTTGTTTGTTGTTGTTGTTTTTCTCAGGATTTCTCCCTTGCTCTGAACAGTTCAGCACAGGAAATTCATCTGCACAGCAAAGGAGCTGCCCAAAAAATTCTGCTTCCTATTCCTGCTGCCCCACACAGGGCACTGAGGATGGATGTACCCTGGAAGACAGGAACAAGCCAGCAGGAGCTGTGCTTCAGGCATACCAAGCACAGTGAAACTCTGAGCACTGGGGAAGATCAGATCCCCTGCACCCAAAATTAGCAAGTGTGTTTGATCATTTTGGCCTTAATCTCTCTGTGGCTCGGTTCCCCAGCTGGTGACATGGCAGGAGCTCTGTGCAGATAAAGGCATTAATATTGATCAGACACCCAGGCTTTACAGCAAGGAAATTAATGCTGAATGCAGCGTGAGGCTTGAGCAGCGTGTGTTCATGTGGCCTGCAGCAATTTGCCAGATTAAAATAACCCCAGTGATAGGTGATCAGATAATTAAAGGATGCCTCACATCTGATGTGCAGAAAGGCCCACATTGTGGCTGTGCAGGCTGTTAATTCTGGTGTTTCCTGGCTCCTGAGAGTTTGGCTTTACAACCTGACTGCCTTCTGCAAGTGGGGTTAATAGCCCTCGGGAAGCGAGGATTACCTGATCACACCTCTCTGCACCATCTCCATGCATGTGCCTGTTTTCTCCATCCCCAACAAATGTTGACTTTTGTACCCTTTTCTATCACAGACAAGCCCAAAAAGAGGACTCTACTGAAAATGAGAAGTCAGAGTAGAGAGAAGAGATCCAGTTATTCCTCCCTGGAAAGACATGTTGCCTTGCTTGGACATCGGGGGGTCTGGAGAGGCTGCAATTGCAGAAGAGAACTCAAGTGTGTAGGATGTGGGGCTCAGCTGGTTTAGCTGCCCACTGCACTGTTCTTCTGTCCAATGGATTATCCGTCAGGGAATTTGGCTTGTGAACCTCAAAACAGTGCTTAGAGGCCAGATACTACTGCCTGTGAATCACTCAATAGTCACAGTTATGCTGACTGGAATCATGCAAGAGCACCTCTTCCCTCTCCTGCCTGTCCCATGCTTGCACTGGGTCCACATTCACCCTGAGGATGCACCACACCTCCTTAGCTTTGTGTGATTTCACTGTCGAGGCTGTAAATGCACTATGAGTCTCATCTTCCTGAGCTTGATGTGTGTGTCTGAGCCATGTGAATGTTGCATCAACACAACTCACTTCCAGTGGTCACAGGCCAGACTCACCCCCTCCAAAGGAGGTGACTTATTCTGGATGTCACCTCCACTTGCACTGAGGAGAAATGTCAACAGCTTCCAGCACCATCTCACCACACCAATGGAGTCAGATAATAAAAGTGAAGGAAAAAAAATTAAATTACAGAAGCAAGGGAAGAAGATATGGAAAACCATTCACTTGCCTGCGAAGTAATCACTTTTTTCATTTAAGCAGAACACTCAGCTATCTTTTATATTGTTATTGGTAAAGTCCTTTTAGAAGCTGGAAATTAATTTTTTTTAATCTCCTCCTTTTCTCTTTTTCCCATTTGGTGAACATTGCTATTTTTCCGGGTTTTTCACAGGAGGGAAATGAACTTGGCTCATTTTGTTCTTTCCTTCCACAGACATTAACATTGCTGAATAACAACAGGAAAAGGAGCTTTGTTAATTAACTTTAGTCACCACATTAAGTCCAGTCTGGCACTCACATGCAAGGAGCAGCATGGTGCCAACAGCCAGTGATGGGCACATGGGACAAGAGCCAGAAAAGAGTCCTGTTGCCCAAATCAACCCAAAAGAGGTGTTTTAGTTTTTATTAATGGGCAGATTCTCCATCCCAGTATGGTTTTTAGGGCTGCAACAGGATTACGTTGACAACGGAAATGTGATAGAAATATCACGTATGTTCTAATTTTTCAAATTTTACATAGATCATTTATATACCTGGGTATATCCTGTCCTCCTCCAGCCTGAAATAGCTGGGTGGACCTTAGCAGGCCATGGGAAGCTAGAGATCCTCAAATCCAGGGTGGGACCTATTAAAAGCTCATGAAGAGGTTGAGGTAAAAAAAAAGCTAATGGGTAAAGAGGACCTACATGAAAAAGGGAACCTGCTGCCTTGGAAGGGAAAAGTAGAGTTTCACATAAGCATGAGCTTATTCAAATCTGAATTTCTGTTCTTTACATAAAACATGATTTTGCAGTGGGTTTAGGCCATGTCATAGTGCTTCCTGGCAGACAGACCCCAAATTCAGGGAGTGCTTCAGAAAAAGCATGGGAGCTTCTTTCCTCCAGAGCAGGGACATCAGGACTACCCCAGGCTGTGCCTGGAACTCAGCTCTTCCTCCATGGAGGGTAAATATCTGGGCTCAGACCTGCCAGCTGCATTGGCAAAGGACAACTAACACAGGGGGCAATCCTGCTCACAGGACCAAGCATTGCTCATGGAGTAGCTGTAAATCTGGGATGAACTTTTGGATCTAGGCTCGATCACTGTCTTGCTCTGCACTGAGCAAACATCCCCATCAGCAAACAAGTGGTGGAGCTTAGCTGAAGCTGCTCAAGGGCTAAATCCATGCCCTCCACTTTTTGCAAGCCATGCTCCACTTACACAACATAATTACCAGATGAGCTGCCAAGCAAAGAAGAGATCCAGTTTTGAAATCATAGCCAAAAGCCTCATTCACTGCCAGATCTGAAAAGAGAAGTTGCCTGTGTTTAGCAAAATCAAACATTTTTTGGAAAGTTTTACTGGAATTCCTGACTTTCGGGATGCCATGGCCAGTGTCAGCTGGTGGGATTCTTCCAACTGTGCAAATTCATGCCTGCTGGGATGTGAGCAGACTGTGAAAGGATCTCCAGAGGGTGAGTTATGCAGAGTTTGATGGTCAGGGAAAGGTTTTTATTAGAAAGGGGAACCTCATTTTCCAGAGCTCTATAATTCAGCTGGAAAAATGTACTTTCACCTAATTGTTGAGAAAGCTACAGCCCCACAAAGGTTGTTTTAAGGTGTTTAATCAAACCTGTGTCTCCAAGCCTTGTGCCACAATGCAGGTGTCTTTCTCTGATGGAGCTGGAGTTCACTTTGTGCACTTTGAAAGCTCACTTAATTGAATGGCATATTTTAGGCACTCTCCCTTAATTAAATTTGCACGGGCATAAAAAGTGAGGAAAGCCAGAATGCTTTACCCAACTTTGCTCCTTTCATTTAGCAATACCCACTTTCCCCCCATCATCAAGCTGCCAAACTGTCTCTCAAGTCAGCTATGGGCTGAGCAATGCCTTCACAGGCTCTTGTTTGCCTGCCTTCCCTCATCTCCCACACATGTAGAGGGCTATGAGCAGTGGCTGCTGTGACCACTCTGCTCTACAGGCACATCAAACCCCAACAGCTGTCACAAAGAGGCTCCCCACCTCAATTTTGTGGTAATTTCTGCTGGAATATGATGGACTCTTTCCTATTTGCCATCAAGGCTCTTGTCTTGATTTATCCTTACTGCATGCTGTATGATAAGCATCATCATCATCCTCATTACTGAAACTGAGATGTAGAGAAGCTGGTGGCTTCATCATCCCAGTCACTGGCATGTTTTTATCTGGTTTAGTCTCACTGAGGCTCGTGGGCCTTAACACAGCCCTTCATGGACATCTGAACTTCAGTCTCTGTCTCGTTTTATCCATGTCTCCAACTGGACCAAAAGCCTGGAGTAAATGTTGCATCTCTTCACCAGCTGTTCTTCCACCTCACTCTGAGATTAATTAAACAATGTGCCCCACATCTCTCCATGGTTCTGGAATGTGCCTGTGAGGCTCCATGGTTGGGTCTGTGCAGGATAGGAGAGCCAGATCTCATGGAAAGTGAGCACCAAAGCAACTGTGGAAAGAGCCAGGAATCACTGGGCAGGAGCAACCTCCTGCCGGATCCCTACAACCCCCAGGCTGTCATTGCTCCAAAAGCATTCAATCTGTATTCCCACCACCTCACTGTGCTCATGAGCATCCTCATACCTCCCTCTCCGCTTGTCTTCCTTCCGCTCCCAAATCCCAAATGAAGTCGTGGTTTTTGTCTTTTCTCCACACACTGCATCTCCCAGCTGATCACCATCCCACCAGACAGGAATCTGGCCACTCTTTGTTCCCATGGCTCGTGTTTTGGGTGGGACTGAGCTGTGTTTTGCTGTGTCTGTGTATTTCCAGGGCCTGTGTAGTCAGATAAAATCTTATCTGGGCTCTGCAGGCAGCAGAACCCAACTAGTGTGAGGTTTTATGTTGTGCACCACCATCTTCCTCACTGAACTTTTCCATGTAAATTCAACACCCTTAACCAAAAGCTTTCTCTCCTATGTGGCCTTTGTTTTGTCCCTGTTTAACCACACTTCAGAGCTTGCCTGATGGAGAACAAGTTCTGCCCTGGTTCCATCTTCATGGTAAGACTTCAAATACTTGAGCAAAAGCTTTCCTTACAAAACAGACCTTGGTGGACATTCTGTAGGAGAACTGAAGTCTGAACCTCACCTGTCCAACTTCCTAAAGTATCAGGGCCCATTAGCTTTGGTATCATTTGCAGACATGATTTGATTTTAATCATTTCCATCCTCAGAAGTCAATGAGCAAGTTGAGTTTTGGATGTCAACAATCCAGTTGTCAGCTACTGTTGTCAGCTACTGTTGTCAGCTGCTTCTATGTTTTAAAAAATCATAGAGAAATGTGACAGTGTCCACCAGTTTATCTGCCATGTAAGCTGTCATGCTCAAAGCCAGTTCACTTCAAGACTAATGATGTAGACCCTTGGAAACATTATCCTGCCTCCTCCAGCTGGATTGTGTGCACCGCAGGCATGTCATACAACTGGTTTTCACAGTTTAATCAGCCTTAACTAAGAATGCTGGGCCAGAGTCAAATGATAAGGAGCTGACAAGAGGGTCTGTATCTGACAGAGGTACCTGAACACAAATAATCACAGATCTATGGGCAGATGACTTCACCAGTGCAAGAAAAGCCTTGAAATAAGGTGAGCTCATCCTACCCTTGCACACCTGCCTCCAGCCTTCCAATAACTTGGGGAAACAAACATCACCAAGCATTGCAGGAACTGTCTGGAAAGATTCAGATTTCAGAATTCTTGGGGATTGTGCATGCATTGTTCATGTTCAGCCCTAGTTTTGGGTGTATCTGCTGTGCAGATAAGACCATTGTTCCCTGCCAGAGTGGAACAATTGGGAAATCATGCTGGGGATGAAGGCCTGGAAAAGACAAAATGCATCTAAGCCAGACCCTGTGCTAATACCTGCTGCTGCCTCTTCTTTAAAAGCCTTGAATATTAAATTCTGTTTTACCTAGCTTATTTGACTCTTAATTTATGCACCAAATGGGAAAATTAAGTTTAGAGCAGGTGGGGTTATTTTTCAACAAGAGCTCCTTTAGTTAATGGAAAGGGCTGTTCCAGAAATGCCCTCCATTCTCCTGGAGAGGGATGCAGCTTGATGATGCCACATGTCTTATTATAGCACCGTGACATGGGTCTACTTGTACCCTGGGTGACTCTGTGTTTGTCAGGGGCTGAGCACACAGGGTGGCTGTTCAAACAGTTCCAGGAACCCGCTGCACCAGCAACCCCGGAATAGCCACATCTGTGATGTTTTTGAACCAACACAGGCTCATTTATCTTTCCTGTTACCTCCCAGCACAACAGCCCCATCTGCCCTACCATTGGTTCCCATCCCCCAGCTCTGTGCCATTTCTTCTTCCAGGAGGGCCCTCTGCACTAACACACCTTAAAAATCACCTCCCAGACATTAAAAAGGCGTTCTTTTTGCCAGAGAATGGTTGCCTTCAGAGTATAGACTATGTGAGGGAAAAAGGGCTGTTTTTACTTCTTTCCTATCTTTTCCTTACTCCTCTTAGTATTCCTCCCTCATCTGCCTCTACGCTGTCATAAGAAAAACAACAAGTTCTCATTGCCTTCTCCGTTAAAAGAAGTCTGGATTAATTTGGAAAAACCAAATTGATAGCCACGTGGGCATGCATGTGTATGAGCAGTGGGAATATTTTCCTGTTAGGGAGCAATTTTTATTAAAAAAACCCAAGAGTAGCTGTGGTTTGAGAGCAGTGGGTGCATGGACTTCTGGTGCAGGGGTAGGTAGATCTTGTGGGTACCAGTTTGGGACTGGTTCTCCTTATGGTATATATGGTATATATGGTATATATGGTAGAGATTGTGTCTGAGGCGGTTTAATACCATGCAACTTCACATCCTGTTTTTATCCAGCTGTGCCTGATGGCTCCCAGCTTCAGCATTCCAAGTGCCAAGCAGTGACCAACAGGTCTGCAGGTGGCACGTCACCATCATCATCCCCTCTCCAATGTCAGTCTGAAGCCAGTGCAGCAAGATCTTGGTAAAATTCCAGTGGAGAATTCAAAATACAGCTATTGCCAGTTTGGTGTGGTTGAAATTGTAGAAGTGCAAGGGCCTAAATAAATGACAGAGATATTTGTAATTGGCACTGCCTTTTGTGTACTGTTCAGCATGGCAGGAGCAGAAAGGACTCTGTATTTATGGGCTTTAAGATAAATCTTTTCTACCCATTTTCCCCCTTTTCTAGCAATGCACTTATTAACCATTATGAGTTTCTTTGGTTGGTCTATTTTCAGCCTTGGTAAAATAAATTTACATCCAAGGAAGTATCTTTTCTGCTTAATGGCTTGGCATTGTGGCCTCGCTAGGGATGCTCTGCCACCCTGCTGCTTACTGATGCTAAACTAATATTAACCACAGCAAAATGCTCTCACACTGCCTGTTTGTGCCTCTGATGTGCCCTGTGCTGAACTGAGAAATCAAGGAATTGCTTTGCTTCACCCTGCCCTCCCTGGGGGAGTGACACTCCCGAAAACATTCCTCATTCAGCAGTTTCCTCAAAATTCTGCCTCCAGGCCTCCTTTGCTGCAAAAGCTACAACAAACATCATCCTAATTTTGCAGCTGAGATGAAGCAGGCCTCTCCAACCAGGATTGTTTTGTATGAGCTGGCTGCACACTCCTTTTGTCCCCTGGAAATGCCTTGGGGTAAAAACATCACCTTTTTGATCATCACATAATAGAAGGAGGAAAGTCAGGGACCAAGGGCTTTTTCTTCTACACAGCAGGTGGCATTGCACAGAAAAAATTTAAAGGGTTTTTTTTTAATTTTTCAAATTTTACATAGATCATTTGAAAGCATGAGCCAACAGCTATGGTCCCAGCATCCCCCGACCATGCCCTGGCACCAAACATGAGCAGCCAGGCACCAGCATCCATGGAGGAGATGATGCCAGAGCCAGCCAGGTGCCGGGCAGAGCTCTGTCAGGGGGCTGGGGAAGAAGGATGGATCCTAAACAGGTCATTTGAATGCAGCACAGGGTTGGCTTTGAGTGCTTGGTAGTTCAGCAGGAGGGCCTAAGGTTTATTTTTTATGCAAAAGCCCTGGTTTGCATGGAGAGCTGCCCCAGGTGGCACGAAGATAAATATGAGCTGCTTCCCAAAACCATTTCCTGCACCTTCTCTTCTCCCCACTAGCCTTCAGCTGGTGTTAAAAGAGCCACAGTGCTACTCTTTGAATCACTTCTGCCTCTAAGACTGTGGTCAGCATCTCAGAGGGAATAACTTTGGAGCTGTGCTGGTTTCTAACAGCAGAGAACATGGCTCTCTAGGTTTTTTTTTGACTGAGAAAAGATATGTGCTAAGAAGCACATATGTTTCCACTTTTGTATTTGAAATGCAACTATTCTTGTTTGGGGAGAAAGTCTAAAGCCCTGTTGGCAGCTCTTTCCTAATGCATAAAATAACAATTTATTTTTCTAACAATAAGAAAAAGTTGTTCTTTCCTCTTTCTCCACACAACTGAAAATGTGAATTAATTACTTGTTTCCTACGCTCTTGACTGAGAAGTCCAAAAGCTTTTTTTTGTTTGTTTGTTTTTATCCTGAGTGCCCAGCTCTCACAGCAGGGACAGTGAAATGACATTACCCCAGATCTGCTCCCCAAGGGAGGCAGGGCTGCAGGTGTTGCCTGTGCACTCATTAACTCCCACTACAGGAAAAGTCCTGCTGCCGCTGCCACATACCCAGAACTCTGGAATTATCATGCCTAGAGCCCCAGGAAACTGCACTGGGGTTTTGATCAACAAGGATAAATATTTCCTGAGAGATGCCATCAAGTTTTCCCAATGTTTTAGAACATATCTAAGGAATTGTGATGCTTTAGTACCTCAAGGGCTGTACCTGATGCAGACTCCAATGAGACTGATACAGAATGGCTGTTCTATTAGACATGACACAACCAAGAGCATTTATTAAAAAATCATTGGATTCTGGATATCTAAAACCTGTGGCTGCTTTAATGATTTAGTCCTTCTTCAGAGAGAATAGCAGTATAGCTGGTGCAATGCTGCAACATCATTATATTTGTATTAATTTATATCAGGAAGACAGAAGGAACACACCCATCTGAAGGTTTTCATACTCCTATAAAATATGAGACCAAGTTTGTGAACTAAACCTGAAATCTCTATTTTCACAGCCTGTTCATGGGGCCTTTCAGCTGTGAGAGCTGCACTGGGATTTCTCCCCAGGATGGGGATGGGCTGCCAGCCCTACAGAATCCAGCCCCACACATTTGCTGGTGCAAAGCTGTGCTAAATGAAGGAGTCTTTTAGATTCAGACAGGCTTCTGTGCTGCAGCCCGGCACAAGGCTTGTGAGCAGGTCTGTGGGTGTCCTTCTTCTTCACCATTCTGGGTTTTATGGCTTTCCACAAGACATATTGGCTTTTGTGCTCCCTTAGATGAATTAGCAGGCCCTAAGAAGCTGTGAATGCAATTTAATAAAGCTCGGTTTGTAGGACAGAAATGGCTCTGTGGAAGGCAATGAGGGAAGGGTGGGAAAGGGGAAGGAAGGCACACACAGAGGTGCATGGCCTCAGAGCTTGAAAAAGCCAAAGATTAAATTGTAAGAACTTGTAGAGGTTTGAGACCTAGAAACAGCCAGAAGGGAATATCTGCTCCTCCCAGTTAGCTTTTGGGAATTGTTAAGCTATTGGCCAATATTAAACTGCTAAATTATTGGTTCCCAAACAGGCTCCAGGAGCTGTGACAGGAATGGTAGAGATGAAAATCTGGTCTGACACACCTGAGACCTTTGCAAACAGGCTTGATGCTGCAGGAGAAGCCACAGAGAAGTAGCAGTGCCAAGGGTGAGCCTTTACTCCAGAATGATGCAGTTGGCCTTGCTCTGGGGTGAACAGCCACACTGCAACACCCCAAGCTAAGGGGCTCAGCCACGCCTGACCCTGTGGGAGTGACAAACCTCTGTGAGATGTCCAAGGTGCTGGGGCAAGCTTGGACCCAGACACTGATGTGCTCCCAAAAACCCTGTGCCTCTGGCCAGCCCATGGCCAGTCTAAGCCAGAACCTCTGACGCTGTTGTTGAGGGCTGCAAAAAGAGGTCCAAAACACATTCCCTTAGCAAACTTGCTTTGGCAGCCTCTTCCAGCACAGTACCAACTTCTGGGATGTAGCCATTGCTTAGCTGGCCTTCATCACTGTAACCTGGGCATTGGAATTACTGGCTCCCTCTCTTTCCTCTCTCATCACTCTACAGAGCAGAAGTTGGCTTCACATACAATTTGCCTGATCAAGCACAGAGGACCAAATCAATCACTTTAGACTGAAAATATGCTTTGATTTCTTGCTTTTCCTTCTTTTTTTTTTTTTTTTTTTTGCTACCACTGCACCAGGAATCACCTTTGCAGCATGTTGACCCTCAACCTCCAGGACAGGTCAGTTCCCAGAGTCTTTGGACTGGATAATGCCATCTCGTGGACAGTACCTCCAGCTGTGGAAATAAATTGGATTATTACAACATTCATTTACATCACATAGCACAGTACCATGTAAATCTGCTCCCTTTTCCTCATTTCCCCTAGGGGATGAATTTTGGAGAAGGTGTGAGGTTCCTGCAGGGGGTTTTGGTTCTCCAGGATGGGTGGGCTGTGTTCTCTCTGTGTTTCCCGGGATTCCTCTATTTAAGAAACCATCTCTTGCATAACTGTGCACGAAGCCATGCACACATTCATAAACCATCTCCTCCCACACAGCCCAGGCACAGCTAAAACATGCAAGCTGGAACAAAGAGCCACCTTACACTACCCTGGAGATACATAACTGCAAAAATATAGGCAATAATGCATATTTTATGCTTCCTTTTTAATTTTTTGATGTCACAGTACCAAACCTGGAATAATTAGGTTTGTATCCAACTTGCAAGAAATCTCGCTGTTGGAAAAGCTCAGTTGAGTAATTAGGAATTCATCACTGCAAAATGCATGGTGTCATTGTCTACGACACGATCCAGTTCAATAAAAGTCCTCAGCAAGGTCAAACTACACACACAAATATTGCTTGGATAGAGTTAACCATCTCTGTTTAGTTCCACTCTTCATTTTTACCCCTATATTCCATTCTAATAACTCTTTGTCCCTTTTTTTTTCTCCTCTACAATCCGTCTTAATCCTAATAAACATTATCTGAATTTCCAGCTACTGAAATTTACTGAAATGTACTGACAGTCTACAAAATTCAGCCTTTAGTTACTGAAACCCTAAATAATTGTCCCAATTTTCCACAAATTAATTCTATTTATTTTTGCCGAAAGATGGTCTTATGGTACCCACCAAGAAAAAAGAAATCTGAATGCTGTTGTGAGAAAACCTTTCAAAAAGGAAGAAAAATGTATAGGCTAGAATCTAAATGTCATAAATTGGACTGTAGTTAGTGTGGAAACCCAACATTCTGAAGATAGCAGGTATATATAATATCTCATCTTAATAGTATTTTGGGTTTCTTACTTAATTTAAAGATGTCTTTCACTATATCGATGGCAGAATGTATCCAAACAGGGAGAATTGCCTTTAATTCAGAGAAGCAGGTGCTGGATCTATGAATGGAAGCATTTGTGGGAAGTATGCAGCCAGGATTATCCTATTTAACAAGCTGTTGGAGGCTCATGGAAAATGTTGTGAGATGTTATGGGCTGAGCACCGGCTCTGTGCATACAGGACTGGGGGCAGAATGATGAATGCAACTCCAGTGGGAGACAGGGATGGGAAAAACGTGTGTCCAGATGTTGAGATACAAAACGCACCCCACATTTTGACCTCAAGGGCTTCTGTCACTGCTCTGTCTCCATCTGTGCCCACAAGTGGCCTGTTTCTATCAATTTTGACAGCTAAAAATCAAATACATCAATCTGCTGCACATGTTGTGAAAAAGAATGCTTGGGTAGAGGAAAATGAGAGTGTGGAATCAGTGCCTCCCCTAATGACAGCAGTGTTAAGGCAGCAGGTATCTGTTCTGCTTGTCCTTCCAGCTGACCAGAGAGCCCAGGAGCTGGAGAGCCCAGGCACAACTCAGAACTATTCACAGGAGGTTGTGCCCTGCCCATGGCTGAGGGACACAGAGAGAAGTCTGAGGATGATCTTAATGCAAGGGGGTCTGTGTAGGTACAGAGGATGTGAAGTTTGGAAACCAGAATTTGTTTTCCTACTATTTGCAGAACAATTTACTGGGCTTATTTGTTTTAGTCTCTGTTTTGACTCCTTCTGGCCCCTTTCCTACAGGGATACTCAGTCCTGCAGTTCTTGCTCATGAAGATTCTATCCCTGCACAGGTTGGGGTTCTCGGCATGCAAGGCACGTGCTGCAAGTCCTGACTCCCATAAAGGGATACCACAGCAGATAAAAGCAAGCTACAAAGGAATATCCCATTAGGGAAGACCTCTTTTTCCCTGGTTTTAGCTGTGGTTTTCAGCCCATCACCACAGAGTTCCTGGAGATCATGGATGCAACCTTAAGGGTGACTGAGATAAGCGGCACCAGTTTCTCATCTGAACTACTGCGCTTCTGCTGGAAAAGCTTCTGTGATTGGGAAAGGCTGAAAGCCACTATTTTCCATGTTTTACAGCAGCATCTTCCAGCCTGAATCTCTGTGTAACACACTCATCCTGCCACTGAGCCTCCTCCCTTTCCCCACACTCCTTCCAGCCTCGAGATGGGTGGGAGAAAACCACTTGAGGAGGCTCCTGATGCTGAGGGAGATCCCTGCACTGAGCACAGAGCTCGAGGGAGAATCTCCCGCCCAGGGAGGACCTTCTGCAGTCAGAAGTCCTTGCTGAAGGAGCCTCAGAGGAAGATGCCTCAGCAGCATATGATGCTGTTCCCAGGCTCCAGAGTTCCCAGCAGCTGGTTAATGCCATTTCAAACAGAAACCTGCCTCTCCTCCAGCTATAAATATCAGACAGCAGACTGATGGTTCCACATTGCAGTTGCAGGTGTCTGGAATAACCCAGGTTAATTTATTTCAGGGTTGAGTCCTGTTTTTCCCCTATATTAAATTTAAAGAGGGCTTTGCATACATGGAGTCAATACAGCCCTGATCTCCTGACACCTGAAAGCTATAGGCTGAATAACTTATTAGCACACTCAATAATGAAAAACACTTCAATATTTAGGACTAATGCAGATTTCCTACTAAAAAAAAAAAATGTGAACAGCATTTGCAGCCATGTGCTCAAGGTAATAATTAAGGAGAATTATCTTTGCTATATGTATTAAAACAACATAATTGGAGATTATATGTCCATACTAAAGAGAAGCATATAATCTTTTTCTTAGGAAATTAACAGCAACTCCACTAAATGTTTCCATACCTGCAAGAATCTCAGGCTGAAAAAGAAAAATGGGAACGAGATACTCAAATATAACATACCAGTTTCTGTTCTCCACCTTGAGACCCCAGCGTGGAGCAAACTCCATCCTTGGGCACTGCTCCAATTTCCTCCTCAAATGCACATGGCAGAGGCTGTGTGCAGTGAGGGTCTCAGCTGTTCATGGATTTATGAACAAATCTTATTTTAGGAAAAAGATTTATGAAAAAACCTTTTTCCTAAAATACCGAGAGAGATGCTGAGCATGATCTGAGGAGCCAGATGTAAAAAACTGGTTCTGTTACTGATTGCCAAGGTATTTAAGATGTCGAATATTTTATTTAGAAATCCATGATGCTTCTCTAATGGCTTAGCCGGTAAATAAATCACAGGCACTGAAAGGAGCCATCATCAATCACTGCTTAGGGCTATACAGGCCTAACTAGTGAAGATGCAGCAATTAGCACTCATTAGCACTTATTTCTAAGTCTTCTCCATGAAAAAGGGTCATCCAAAGCAAGTTAAAAGTGTCCAGTGTTGAAGTTCTTTGACAGTTTAATGTTTCTGACTCAAACTCATTTGCAGTTTACCTCAAGGTAGCAGAATGTAGGCAGGGCTTGTGCAGACTTGGGTTTGGGGGTTTATTTCTATAGTGACTCATAAAAGAAATTTGTGTTGAAGGTGTTCCTGCCCTCAGGGTATTTGCACTATATATTTCTCATGGATTCATCACCCACTGCTACAGAAACCACTATTGCAGCTTGTCCTTCAGGAAAGGGGCTTTCAGAGCACCTCACTCCTGCACATCTCTCCATTGAGCTGCTGTTTTCAGGATATTGAATATGTTTAAGAAAGCTCTTGGTCAAATTAGGTTAAAAATTGAGATCCACGATGTATGATTCCATCACACTTTTTGTTCTTGTTGTTGTTCCTTTCTGGGGGTATTCATACTCCAAGAAACCAAATCCCAAAGGACAAACATTTTGAGACAGAGGCCTTTCAGCAGACACTTCCCTCCCTCTACATGCATGATCCCATTCTGCATCTCCTTTTGAAAAGATCTGCTATCCCTTTCCCAGGTGTATGCTAGTACAAAGGATACCAGATGAGCTTTCTTGCCCTTGCTGTGAGATGAGAGAGAAAATCCTGTCTCCAGGCGATCAGAATCTGTCAGCAAGCCCACCGGGTCTTTTTTGCAGCTCAGTGATGCCAATCAAATGGTTTCTATGAGACAAACTGCTATTCCTGGACTCTGGCTGACTTCTTGCTGTGGATCATCGCCTCCTGCAAAAGGGAGAAAACCCAAATCCAAACCCAGTGCTGGAGCTGAATTTCCTTTCCTCTTCAGCCCTGTGCACTGAGAAGGGCTGAACCAGCACATCCCCAAAAGAGATAGGAAAGCACCAAGGGCTTTCACCTGGAATCAGTGAAATCAAGCATGGATACCACTTTGAAAGGGAATGTGACATCCCCAGGTGAGATCTGAAGTTTGGGGAGGGTCTTCTCGCTGGATAAAGCAGAAATTTTCTCACTACGTGGAAAGTGAGAGAATAGGATAAGGAAGAACCTCAAGACTGAGCATAATCAGCATTATTCCTGCAGATTCCCCAGACTCTCTTTGTAGCTTGCCTTAGGGCTGGGATTATTTTCTCCTCTCAGGGCTCTCCCTGCTCTCCTTTGCTATGTATTAGCTGATTTCTTTTAGAAACAACACAGGGCTCAGCCCCTTTTCCCACACTGAAAAAGTCCAATTTTGCCTTTTCTAATGAATCACATTTTCTTGCGGTGACAATGAACTATCCCATGAGCAAAAAACTCACAGAGAAAAAAGTCCTTCCTGACCCTGGACCCAGGGTACAAGTGGCAAGTGTGTGCTGAAAGAGCAGCAGGCAATAATTAGCCTAAACACCCATTCAAGTGCCTAAGCAGTCCTGGATGGGAAGAAACATGAATTTTTGGAACAGCAGGGACTGGAGGCAGCTTTTAGCACATTCCTGACCCCAAAATCAGGACACAAGGGGCATCTTGCTGTCACAGGAGCAGCAGGCAATAACTTGGAAAACATAGCCAGAGAAGTCAGGTTTGTCCCTTCTATTCTGCATAGGCCTTCAAAGATGGCACCACAGGCCAAGCTGTTCCTTCTGGGATTAGAGTCTGACATCCAGTGCAGTTAAAAAAACATGTTTCATGATTACCTTTTTTCTAAGCAATTTGAGTTCAAAGCTGTACACCATTTCTAGGGTGCTCCTTGGAGAAATCTGACACTGGAACATCTCTCCTGTGAGGAAAGGCAGAGAGAGCTGGGAGGGATCCATGTACAGAAGAGAAGGCTCGGGGGGATCCTATGAATCTATATAACTATGGTTATAGTTATTTCTCTATAAGTGAAATATGAGGCAACAGTGTGTTCTGGCAGCCAGGAGGGACAGCCCTGTCCTGGGATACATCAGGCACAGCATCACCAGTCAGGTAAGGGAGGGGATTGTGCTGCTCTGCTCTGAACTGGGGCAGCCTCACTTCAAGTCCTGGGGGCAGTTTTGAGCACCACAGTGTAAGAAGGACATCAGACTATTCAAGTGTGTCCAGAAGAGGGTGACCAAGATGGTGTAAGGTCTCAAGGGCAAGACTTATGAGGAGTAGCTGAGGTCACTTGGTTTGTTCAGCTTGAAGGAGACTGAGGAGAGACCTCAAGGTCTGCACCTCTCTTAGGGGGGAAGGGGGAGGTGCTGGTCTCCCCTCTCTGGTGACCAGCAACAGGACATGAGGCAGTGGAAAGAAGCTGCACTGGGGATGCTGTCCAGGCTGAACTCTGGGAAAAGGTTCTTCACTGAGCAGGTGGTTGGGCACTGGAAGAGGCTCCCTGGGGAAGTGGTCACAGCACCCAGCCTGACAGCATTCAAGGAGGTCTGCATGATGCTCTCAGTCACAGAATTAGGTTTAGGTAGTCCTGTGAGGAGCAGGGAACCAGACTCAATGATCCTTATGAATTCCTTCTAACTTGAATTATTCTGTGATTCTTTATCCAATCTTGGCTGCTCTCCAATGACCGATGTATTTCTTGCAACATTGTGCCTAAAGCGACTCATCTCACTACACCATCCTCTCATCAAACAAAATAATCTCTCATTTTTTCCATCTCTCTCTCCTGCTAGCCCAGAATGACACCTGCCTTTATCCTCCCCCAATAGCTTATTATCACCTTGCATTTAATGGTCTCTACTGTAACTTATCCACTCCCACTGCACTGCTGCTCTGGCAGCTCTCACCCATTTATACTCGAATGTCTGATTTCTCCTCCTAACTACAGCTCTTTGCACTCGCCTTTATCAAATTTCTTCTCATTATTTCAGGCCATTTTTCCTGTGTATTATGGCCATTTCAAATTCTGATACAGAACTCCAAAGTGCCTGAGTATTCTCAAGTCACTGCCAACCACGGATTTTTATACAGGCTATTTATTTCACTGCTCCAGCCATTAACAAAGCTATGGAAAAAATACGGACCCTGAAATAAAATGTATAGTGGTCTCACAATGTCCTCTCTGGCTTCATACCAATAGCTATTCCAAGTGCAATTTTTCTGCTAAATTGTGTTAATTTGCTTTGTTTCTTCTTTTCCTTGAAAAAAGAGTATAGTGAGGCAGAGAAAACATTAACAACATCCGTTTTCTCTGAATCATCTGTCATTTTTTCTCTAACCACTCATTTTTTCACACTAAATCATGCGCCTTTCCTTCAGATTTCTGCGGTTTTCATTTTGATTGATCCTTACAAGCCCTTGCTGTACCATTTTCCTTTCACATTAGGATACTGCTGATGGGCCATTAAAAAAGCACCTCTCTTCAGCTATCCCACCCACCTCTCCCAAGTGGATGCAAAGCATCAACACCCACACTTATCAAAACTGCCTTTTGAGGTCCTTACTCTGCTTCTCTCATCTCCCTGCTTTCTTCAGAGCACCAAATGCCAACTCCACAGCCACTTCCACCTGAATTACTTCTGACTTTTAAAGTTTTAAGCTTCAAATAAACCTGACTGCAACCCAGAACAGTTAACTCTAGAATAACAACATCCTGTACCTTCTGAAATACAAACTGTCCTCTGGAAAAAATTCTATTAACTCTCTGTCTTTTCAAGTCTTCCCATGTTAGGCACTTTCCCAACAGATTCTGAAGTATTGAGCACAAGCTGGTCATATGCACTTCCAGCCCAGAAAGCCAAACACGTCCTGGGCTGCATCCCCAGCACTGTGGGCAGCAGATCAAGGCAGGGAGTTCTGCCTCTCTGCTCTGGTGAGACCCCACCTGCAGTGCTGCATCCAGCTCTGGGGTCCCCAATACAGGAAAAATATAGATCTGTTGGAGCAAATCCAGAGGAAGGCCACAAAAGCGATCCCATGGCTGCAAAACTTGTTGTTTGAGGAAAGGCTGAGAGAGGTGGGGAAAGCTGGGAAAAGCTCTGGGTAGACCATATTGCAGCCTTTCAGTACTTAAAAGGGGCTTATAGGAAACATAGACTTTTACCAGGGGCTGTAGTGACAGGACAGTGGGCAGCAGATTTAAACTGAAAGAGGATCAGTTCAGATTGACATTAAGGAAGGAATTTTTCACAATGAAGCTGGTGAGACACAGGAACAGGGTGCCCAGAGAAGTTTTGGTTGCCCTACTCCTGGAAGTGTTTGAGGACTAGAGGACATTCAACACTCCTTTCCAACCCGAACCATTCTGTGATTCCCACGTTTTGGAAATACACTGTTGGTGTTCAGCACAGTGCCTCCAGCCTTTTCCTGAGCAAAAGACAGGTCTGTGATCTAGTGCTGCCATTAATCTCCTAAAGTCACTGAAATGCACATCAATCTTTTCTGACACACATCCTGATGCTGAGTTCCTCCTGTGTATTCCTCATACTGGTTGCAGACGTTTTAGCTTCACATGTTCAATCTCTTTCCTGGATATTACAGTCCCAGCTCCCATGAATAATTCATTTACTTCAATGAAGTGCAACAGTCTGTCAGGACACACTTTCATAGCAGAAGCCAAGACAGAACCCAAAATTTCAAGCCCCTCCACCAGCTGGATTTGAGTACTAAAGACTAGAAACAAGTACTGATTATTCTTTCCCTTTTGGACAGTAATGCTGCTTAGGAGCCACAAATCTCTCCTGGAAGTTCAGCTGTAACTAGTAACCTTCCCTGAAAGAAGGTCCTGGGCAGTCAGTGTTTATGACCAACCAACCTTTCCCTACAAACTGCCAAAACACATCCCTGGCGGAAGCCTGGCCAGCTGTTGAGAGGATCTTAGAGCAATCAAAACACTATTGATACCCAGGCAGGATACCCATTGCTGCAATAGTTCACATGAAGAAATGTAGCAGGATACCTCCCTCCCTCAAACTGCCCTCCCCAGAAGAAAGAACCAAAAACCCCAAAACCAGACTTACTGCAGTGCCAATGTCATTATTACTAAAAAATCCTGTAATCACACAAAACTGCCTAAGAGTTCCGTATCTTTGAGAAAGTTTCAAGATTACACAAAATATAGCAGTTATGGCAACAAGTCTTACTTTACCTCTAGATAATGTCAGGATGATTGCAAGTTAGAGATTTTCTCTTCACAGAGGTCATCAAATTCAAATAGAAGACACTGTTAATTCAACATCCAGACAAGTTTTTGCTAAGGTAGATTTATTAAGGCTCTAAATATCAGTGTTACCAAGTGTCCTTCATGAATCAAAAGCACCATGGTCTGTTTCTGTGTTACACTGTGTTCCATCTTCTCTTGGCCAAAAATATGTATTTCAGCCCAATATTATTTCTTGAACTAATGTTCAAAATGTAACACGTCCAAACACAACCAGAATTGATACTTTTGGCCTCTAAGTTGAAATCAATTACCAGTTGCCAAGCTGATTTGCCTTTTTGTGCTCACTGACAAACACCCTGTGCTCCTCTCTTGGCTATTTGACGCTTCAAATTTGGAACAGTTTGTGAAAGCTGAGCTCAGCCATGCACAAAGATACAGAAGGATTTTTACATAGGTTTGTTCCATGCTGTTACCCATCTCCACACTGCCACTGATCTGTTTTGGGGTCCTTTCACCTGGCAATGCTCACCTGCAAGCCTGAAACCAGGAGTGTCTAAGGGTCTCCTTTGCTGAAATGAGCACCTGAACTGCATCTCACAGGGTACCTTTTCTCTGCATCCTGGACAAGAGGAACAGGTGAGTAGGTAACAATGAGATAGATGAGATTTCTAGCTAAGGGTGTCAGCTGCAGTTATGTGGAATTTTACAATCTGTGATCAGCATCCAGCAAGTGCTACTGATTTTACTGAGATTTGGACCTGGATATTACTCCCCTACTTCTGGAGTTTAGGGGTTTTTTTAGGTATTATAGAGCACTACTCAAATCAGGCCTTTGCAAAAGTGGATAGAGAGAGGTTTTAAAATTCAGATCAGTATTATCCATGCTGCTACTGCTACCAGTTCTGATCTCAATATTTATCCAAATCAGAGGCTGGGGGATGAGGAAAGACATGGACAACACTGGAGAAAGAAGAGTCAAAAGAGAACAAACAGCACGGACAGTCTGAAGCCCAGAAGGACAGGAGTGTTACTCCAAATCCTGAACTAACTCAGGACATGTTAACAACTGCTACTTTTGGGGTCACAGGAATCCTGATCCCCACTATCCACCTGGGAGACTAAACAGCACAAGTATTGACTGTGAAACAATGAGGACTTTTCTTTGGCACTCCTGGCAGAGCTGCAGCCCAAGAACTGAATCTCACTGCTGGAGCCATCAGACACAGCCAGACTTCTGCAGGGCTTGGCAGGCACAGGATCTGTATAAAATGACTGCATGTTACCTCCCTCTAAAACTTCTGTTTGTCATCTAGATGAGACTGCAAGCATCTTTACACTGTATTTTAAGCATATAATTAAGAATATACAGTATACAGCTGGCCCTTACTCAGCAAATGATGATAATTGAATCCTGTGAAAAAGGACCTGAACAACTGGAAATCTGTATTTTCAAATTTCTGTATATGAAGGCTAGAGGCAGAAACTGGGCTTTTTTGGTGGAATAGAAAAGTGTCATGTACTATTCAGTGTAAAATTGATCTGAAACATTTTTAATCTATCAGCATTAGCTCGCTCAACTCCCCAAAGGGAATATGTTTGTTAATTTTCCTAGAAGATCAAAAGGACATACAAAATGAAAATTCTCTTAGAAGAGGAATCCTTAATTTAACAGCCAAATAAAATTCATTGTCTGGTTACCTGAAGCTGGGGAAAAATACAAAGTACACCTAAAGTATGTATTTAAACTCTAAGGATATGGTATTTTAGGGGACCTGATCCTGTAGATCACATTTTTATATTGGGGATTTTTTCTGTACCAGTTCTGAACATGGGACCAGTACTTTTGCTCTGCTACCATTTATGGTTCTTCACTACAACTCAGCCCAAAGGAAGCAGGACAAGTTCCTGCAACTCTAAACTGCAGTTCATGATCAGTGTTGGATAGCTTGGCTGAGAATTCAGACTGAGCATCTGTCAGCATTTTACATTTCAGAAGAGAAAAACTCCAGCCTACCCACCTAAAGGGACACTCCAGAGTGCACAGGGTCCCAGCAAACTGGTCCCAATACTCTGGTGAACATTCAGCAAAGACAGCTAAGAAAGTGGAAAATTAATTTGTGGAGCCCACAGGGAAGAGGTGGGAAATTATCCTCCAGCCTTAAACTAAGACTTTGTGTTTTTAAAGACAATACTCTATTCAAAAAATAGATTTATGAATCTATTGGAAATTCCAGGGCATCATCTGTGCAAAGGAAGTGTGGTTAGATCATCACAACAGTTTAAGTTATGGGTAGAAACTTTAAAACATAGAGAAAAGCTTTGTTAATTTTTTACACTTTGAGGTTCCTACCTGATTGAGAGACATTTATACTCAAATTATCCCTCTGATGAGGGAGAGAAACACTCACCCAAAATCCTGCAGTATGGCAGGATTAGGTATAGCCCAGCCCCGAGTTAACGATCATCTAATTTGAATACAAAAAGCTATTGAGCAGCAGGTTCCAAAGCTTCAAACACAGGGCAAACCTGTTCTGACTCCAGCAGCTTTCATCTGTGATGTTTCATCAATGTTGGATTCTTAATCTGCATAATCTTTAACTTGAGTAAATTTTCATTCAAAAGTGAAGCTAAATAAAGACAGTAAGTAATAATTTAACAATTTAGCTCAGATTTAACATCCAAGAACAGATTGTAACCAAGCACCATTCCAATCTGACAGCAAAAGCGAGACAAAGAAACACAAACAGCTTGATACACACTCACACAGAGTATCACATAACTGCTTTGAAATAGGAACCAATTTCCAGAGGTTATGAACTCTTTCAAATGTCCTTTTGTTTCAAAGGGAACTCTGCACACTCTTAATAAATTACTGATGCCATACAAACACCTATATCCAACAGTCAGCTGATGAATCACCTAACACTGTCCTCCCCCACCTCCCAAACAACACCAATTGGTAACAAGAGCTTCTGTTTCCCCAGATTTAGCCAAGTTTCCCTTTAGAAAAAAACATGAAGTACCAAATGAATACAGAATTTTAAGAGCTGAAAGAATAACTGCTTTCGTAAGAAACTCAGAGATGTGACACAAAAGAAACAAAACTGAGTCTGCATAAAAAATTATGGGTTCATGTTAATTATGTATATTAAAGTCACAGATGATGTCTAGTATGTAATCATGTTAAAAAACAGGTTTCAAGAAAGCTTTACTATGAAAATGAAATTAAATTTGGTGAAGTTAAATTAATTTTGTTGCTTTAGTGACTGTGAAAATACTACTTTATTTCAAATACATTTAGAATTTTAATTCCCAATATGAAAAATTTTTACCTTAAGTAGTCTACTACAGCTATAGCTGTTCTCTGAAATATCAGCCCTTGTAACAAAGAAAAAAATCCCTTCTCCATTTTTTTTATTTTATTTTTTTTACATAAAGGATGAGAAGTGCTCCCAAACAAAATCAATTTACAATTTTAAAAGGTTACTCCAGATAAAAATGTACATTCCTTTCTCTTTGTGACTACATATTAAGCAAGACTGTGCCTAAATTCAGAGAATGCTCCATGTTTTTACTGCACAAGCGTTACGTGTTGCCATATTTACACTGCGGAGTCCGAAGGCGTAGCTCAGTGGCATCAATCTTCACATTATGAAAAACGGAAAGCAGTTGTTCAGCTGCACTCAGGCTGTTTCTTCTTTGCACCTGGAATCCAGTGAGAACTCACCCTGACCTTTCGTGTTTCCCTGAAGAAGCGTCCCTACACATTTCTATAAACCAAGAGAGGATGAACAGCTCTTCAGTTCTTTCACTGACTATAAAAAGCAGGTTTTCCTTAAATCAATAGTTTAATAGTTATGCTAAATACAGCTTTTGCCACATTTTTTGCTTGTAATTCAATGTAATGTTTCTGGGTACCTCAGTCATCATCTTGCTGATTTCTTTTCTGTCAACAGAACAGGAGAATTCATAATGTTAGGACACACTTATATGAAGTAAGAGCACTAATAAATCATGACAAGTGTTCCAGATACAATGGATTAGACAGTGACTGCATTTCTAAGTCATTTTTGGGAACAGTAAGAGATAATATTTCCAGCAAACGAAACACAGCAATATCAACCCCCTCTCTCATCCCAAACTATAGGATTTTATTTCCAACAAAGAACAAGATTTGCCTTGTCCACTAACTCATGGAATATACAAGAACCAGAAAACATCATGGTGGTGGCAAGTGTCAGTGATCCAGATGCAGATAAGCTGCCCTCCCTTCCCTACCTTACAAAGATGTCATGTTTTCATGTCACTGTGCATTAAAGAACAAAGAAAGCGGACTGAAAAAGGAACAACTCTTGCATGGATTTTTCTAATATATTTGTCTTGTAACTTTTAAAGAAAAAAGTTAAAAACACTAGAAGTTAAAAGCATTAGCTCCAGGCATTCAAAAGCACATTTCCATTCGTACTACAGTCATATTTACGTTTCAGTAAGAAAGAAAACAGCTCAGTCCTTCAGTAAGATTTCAAGTGACATTCATTGCTTCCCATAAAATAAAATTAATTAAGTGAAGTGAGAGCAGTAAAAAGCTTGCTCTTCAACACTTCAGAAACAATTAACCCAACAATGTATTTTGTGAGGGCCTCATACACTGCTTTTTCTGTAACTATGTATTCTTTGTTAGTAACAAAAGCAGAGATCCAGGGACTTCCGTGTTTCCATTTGACAGAGGTGGAAGGTCAGAGATTTTTTTCTGCTACTTCTTACCAGTTTAAGAAAGTCAATCAATTTGTGAACGTCCTCTCCCGTGGAAAGGTCCACGAAGTCCTTGGGCAGTCGGTAGCTCAGGTAGGGACTGGGCTGGACAGTGACTTTGCTGTTTGTACAACGAAACACTGGATAATCCTTTGGAAAAGACAAGGAGATAAGAACAGTGGACATGAATAAAGCCAGAAATGTTTCTGGGACTCCTCCGTGAGACTGAGTCACGTTGCCAACGAGTTTATTTGGCACCCACTCAACTAAACTTGCGCCTTCTAAAAATTGTAGCTTTCTTATAAAACCTCTGCCCACTTAGGAGCAATTTAAAATGTCAAACATGCTAAACAGTCAAATAATGGCTTTCATTACCTCACTTTAAAGTTTCTACAGTGTATCAGTTATTAATGTATTTAATAAATTCATGCTTATGACAGTGTTGAAATAATGGAGCTACAAGGAACTTTGGGCAATAGTATCTGGATACATATCTGGATAGAGAAAAATCTTTTTGATAGAATCCCTAAACTTGTCTTCATAGTTCCTTGTTTGAACACATTTGCAGCTATAACCTTACTGAAATTATAATTTAAGCTTTCCAACCAATTTACTTACTGAAGGAAAAGATACCTCTATAAAGGGGCTAAAAATATCTCTAAATGCTCAATTGTAGCAACATGTTTTGGGGAATGATACAATTTTCAGTTGAACACATTGATGTGCCATGCAATTGCCAGCTGTATAGCAATAAATAGCTTCATTTTAAGAGAGATCAGCAACTTCACACCAGATTCTTTGACTGGATGTAAGATGAAACATGAAGACAATTTATTCTACTTTTCATCCAGGACTGCACTACAGAAAACTGTGTAAAGCATCTGGCAATGAGAAAGAGAAATCCCAAAACAAAAATTCACATGTCCCATAGACAGCTCTAGAATCTGGAGTGTGTTTTAACAAAGGAGACAAAGCTTTTAGCAGGAGAGTTCATGGAATGGGTTTTCATACAGCAACAACCCCACAGTGAGACAGAAGCAGTGGCCTGAATGATAGCCTGGAGTGGGGTTTCCCTGTCAATGTGTTAAGGAAAGGACCACAGGACTAAAGAAACTCTCAGATGTTAAAATCAGCTGAATGAAGTTTGTCATTTCAGTGGCCTCTAATCCAGTTCAACAGCTAGGAAATAAAGAAAAGCCCACACTGGCCAGCCATCTCTCCTCAGAAAACAACCAAGTGTTTCCCAAGATCCACTAACACACCACTTTCTATCTCCTACCCAGCTGTTCAAGGACCTGTCAAGATGTGAGGACTCTGTCTCAAGACGCAGTGAGAAAAAAAAGCTGGAATACAAAAAAAGAAGACTATTCCTCCCTTTCTGTATTAACAGGAAGTTACTTGTTTTTATAAAGGAAATGCTGCTTGGAAGAGGGATGGAAAAGCCTTGCTCTGCAAGTCCTGGGAGTTCAACCAGAGGACAAGGCTTTGCTAAGGGTATTCCACATGAGGAAGAGACAGAAGTTAAGCTTCTGTTTGTCTCCTCCCAAGCATTAAACTGGAGATATGGGAAACAACATGATAGATATCAAGAACCAAGCAGAAATGTATGTGATTATATAGACAAGTAATAGATTTTAAGAAAAACTGAAAGGAATGCATCAAAACTGTGTAAAAGAAAGTTTCAGAGCATCTTCTTTGCAATGGGGTGAAAGCTGTAATATGAACTTGTAGTGTTTGAACTAAAGATTCCCCTGTAGGCATCTAAAGCTATCAGGTAATACCTGTTGAGATTAACTACTAAGGTAGATTTTACTTACAAAGAGTTTACATTTCACAGGAGCTCCATTTACTTCAATGGGATTTGCATCACAATTTGATTGTAAGAGCAAAAAAAAAGAAAATTGTTCGATATTATTCAGTCTCTCTCACCTGTTCTGTTGCTTCCCCTTCACTCTGGTCTCCTTTCAAGTTTTTTCCAGAGGTGAGTTCTTCCCATGTAAAGAGCAGGGAGTCTGTTACTTCACCAAATGGGTTAAAATCTATTAACCAAATCTTACCCTGCAAAGGAAGCACAGATGAATTAGAACAAATCACAGAAATTTTAAAAAAAGCAAGAAAGGAAAAAAAAAAATCAAAAACCACATATATTTAGATTACTGTAGTCTTGGTCTTTAGATAAAAAGATGTAAAAATTGAAACTACCTGGTTTTAAGGACTTAAAATATTCTAACATCCTTTACCTCAGAGTTTTATATCACAGCAAGCTATGATGTACTAATTTACTTTGATTTTTTTTTTAACAGAAAATCAGACAGAGCTCAAATAAACTAAATGTAGATCTGTGCCAGGTGTTTTCAGGTGAGGCCACAGAAATTCAGGCTAATCCCCATGATCCATCAAGATCCCCAGAGAGAATGAACAAGAAATAGGGGAGAGCTCCAACCAAAAACCACAAAAACAAAACCAAACCAAATTCAAAACAAAACCAACCAAACAAAAAAAACCCCAAAGCACCTAAACAGGGATTTTTCTTTCCATAAAAAAAACACCTCAACAATGCTGCACCATCCAGCAGTCTACAAAAATTGCCGTTCTTGGTCCCAGATGGGACCCTAAAAAGAGAGAGCAGGGTCTGTAAAATGCTAGTGGAGCTCATGAAAGCTCAAAGATATTGTACAGACAGAGATAAATAAAGAATAACTTGAAGGCATTTTTAATATAGCCATTACTAGTAGTCCACACTAGATTCTACCTCATCTTTAACACATCTGTGTTGCAAACTGTTGTGTTAGTGTGCACAACAGCATAACTGCTTTACAACTGAAAAATGAAAGCAGAGACTAACAAGACATATTAGAAGTAACAGACATGTGGGGGAGGAAGAAATAGTTTGTGTTCCTTGAGTCACTTCAAGATACAACCCACAGCACAGGGCCATCTTCTCTTGCCCAAGAAAGTACCAACTATTCTAATAAAACAAAACATTGTAATAAATTATAAGGAAATATGACTACAATTGCTAGTAAAAATTTGCAAAACCAGTATTACATCTGGAAGAAATCGGTTCTATCAAACAGGAAAGGAAAAAGTTGCAGTAACATAAGCAGGGCTGAAGAGTTTTATTGTGTTTATTATAAAGATCAACTGAAATTGGTAAACAAACCTGAAAACTCTGTAGCTACTAAACATCCATTTTGCTTTCTCCTCTTTTCCTTCATTTCTGAAGGATCTTCCTGTATTAAAAGATCTTGCCTATCTTGATACAAACAGCAAATACATTCAATTATTTACACTACAGCCATCTGGTTTCTAACACACAAAGATGCTTTGGAAGCGTCGGCAGAAAGTAACATGGAGACTGCCTCTCCCACCCACGCCACCTGAGCTATCCCACAGGCACTGACACACTGTGGAACTGCAAAGGATGGAAACCTGTGAGATACAGAGCACAAATGTTCTGTTACCATCCACACTGAGCTCCTCGTGCAGGTGTGGGGAGTCCCAGCAGAGGTGAAACCAGTGGTTATGACTTGCAAACTGGAGCTGGGCCAGAACCCCAGCAGGGAGCGTGTGGTTGCACATAGGTTTTCACAGGTGTCTGTCTCAGAGCAGGTCCACGGGGTACAGCTCTCACAGAGCACATTTTAAGGACCCAAAGCACAGAAACAACAGTGCTGAAACCAGACAGCTACAAAAGAAACTACAAAGTGGGGGACACAGACCTGAGTGGTTTCTTATTTGCTCTGGAAGGGTGAGCAAGCCCAGATCTGCGTGGTTGAGTTGCAACACCTCTGCACTAATATTGGCACCATCAGAGCAGAAAGCCCATGGGGCAAGCTCTGCTGTCATTTCCCATCTCTGGTCCTCCTCAAAAGGCCGTCGCTAATTCTCATGATAAGCAATCTTTTACTTTTGCTAATGGGGGTGTCTTGTTAGCTCCAAGGCAGCACGAGGAAGAATCTGTGGGTTTAGATTAATTCTATCACTCTAGAAAAACAAGCTAATGAACCAATTTAATGACAGACAGAAGAAATGGCTGGCAAAGTTCATTCAGCAGTTCAGAGAATCTTTCCTTGCATCAGAAACATTTATACCTAATAATTCCCTACAAAAGGCTTTCACAGAAATTCCTCTTCACCCCAAATACATCCAGCTCAGCTTTTTCATAGGAACATTAAGATAGTTTCTCTAAAGAATAAATATATCCTGGAAAAAACTGAAAATTTATTTTGAGACTACTGAAAGCAACATGTTTTTTGTGAGCAACCAGCACCGTTTCTCCACCCCTGCAGACAGCAGTGCACCATCTACAGCAACAGCTGTTTCCTTGAGATGGTCTTAAATCTGAACTGAGCTTTGCTAGCTGCAAATTGATGAGAAGTGGCAAAACAAACTAAATATTTCTTTTCAGGGCTCATTAAAAGGAATGTATATAACCCTGGGTCAGTAACCAACCTGCCTTTTCTTAAGATTAAATTCTCTCTCAAGTCTTACATGCAATGTAATGATTTAAGGACAGTTACAGATAACATGCACTGTATATCTAAAAAGCAGTAGTAAGGCTATTTGCCTGCTATTAGTAATCTTTGTCATACGAGACCACAGAATGCACAAGCCAGGAAAAAAAAAAGATTGTGCATAAGTGGAGGGGAAAAAAAAATCCTCCTACTTGTACTACATGGTGTTTTCTTCTCATCCTAAAAGAAGGAATCAATAGATTAACCACACCCTGTCAGCTTCATGCTTTGTTTTACCAAAGCATTAAGCAGCAGGGTTCTAAAAGGAAGTGCCCACGGCAAAGCCTGTTGTTTAAAGGAAGTTAAAGATAGATAAAATGCAAACTTTACTGTTACATCTCCCTAACTCCAGTTGCACCTTCTTGCACAGTGACCAGGCTCACACGGCACAGACACAAGCACTGGTCTGCTCCTTAACAAGAGCTGTGACCCAGCAGTGGTCTGGAGCCACTCCCCGCATTGCTCTGTCTTACCACAGTGACTTGTCTTGAACTTGGTTTGTTGTTCCCACCTGGGAGACAGCAAAGAGCAAGAGCAGAGCTGACTGTCAGGCTTTTGTGAACTCCTGCCTCCAACTCATTGAGCAGGACCCGCAAGGCCAACTCCAGACAGTCTCTAATGCAACTAAAGTGAGCGTGGGGAGGGGACTGCTGTCATTTACAACCACAACAACAACCTGCTTCTCCAAGCTGAATATTTAGAGTTTAAAGGATTTAAAACAAGCAGAGTGAACACTACTCTCCTTCTGTAGGTGAGGTTGCCGTGCAACCAGCCTGATGAGGAGCACAGGCTCTGGAAATTAATCATGCTCACAATATTCTTTTGCTGCCTGTAACTCACATGCCAAGAGAGCGATGAATAACACAGTTTCAAACCACAGTAGTACGTGTGAAAGGAGGAGCATCTGACACACAAAGGGCTATCTGGCAGTTTACAAGACCTGAGGGTAGAAGGCACCGAGAGAAATCTACAAACAGATATATTTTATCTTGACAGATGAAGAAACACTGCTCATTTGAGATCCCACAGGCTGAAACCTTTTACTTAAATAATCTGTCTTCATGCCTCAGCTACGTGGCAGAGCACCCAACGGCAGAATCTGGTTCAATGCTCAAGTGCTGCTCCTCGTTTTCCCTGACAGCATCCTCATGTCTGTTGATCTGAGCCTGGGCAGGTAATTTCCATTACAGCACAGCTGCTCTAGCCCACAGCCTCATTTTAGGTACCGACATTAGAAGCTGAGCTGAGAAATGGTACAGTCTTTTATTTTCCACATGAGACACATTCCCGTTTTGTAAACTGTGGCATGATTTACTGTTAAACAATTACAAAATAGTTCAGCAACATTTAAAATGAGAATCAGGACTTACTCCCAATACACTCAACTCTAATAAAGACTTCTTCCAATCAAGCTTTTCAAGCATAATTCGTCAGACCAAGTATTTCTCTCCACTCACACTGGGAGAAGTCAAGGTTACTAATTCTGATATTGGCACCTTCATAGTCCTTTAAGATCATCAAGTTCAACCCTTAGCCCAACACCTCTGTATTCACCACTAAACCACACCCCTAAGGACTCCACCTACCTACATGTTTTCGAAATAGTTGAGTTGGGATGTTTCTCCCCAACTCCATCATTATCTGGATGTTGAGGGTTCTGATCTGCCCAACTCTCAGAACCACAGCTCAAGCAACTTGAAAAGAAAAAAAACTGGCTTCCATCTGTCACAAACTGGGCATACCACATTCATACCCTCTTTTCACAACTATCCCTTCCTATCCTAGACTTCCAGATATGAACCATTTTAAAATCTCACAGGATAATCTGAAGAAATATTAAGGATAATTTTGATTAGTTCAAATGCTGTAGTGAAAAAACACACACAGAGAAAAAGAAACGAAGCCCAAGGAAATACCTGTCTTAAAAGAAAATGCCAAACCTGTTTGTGTGTTTGAAAGCTATTTGGACCATGCCCTTAATGAAAGAGTCACAGAATATCCTGAGTTGGAAGGGACCCACAAGGCCACTGAGTCCAGCTCCTGGCCCTGCACAGGACAGCCCCACGAATCCCACCATGTGCCTAAGAACACCACCCATAACCACATGCTTTAATTTTCAGTCAGTCCTGAATTGGTCAAGCAGTAGGACTTGATGACCACTGCAGGTCCCTTCAACTGAAATAGTCTATTCTGCTCTAAATTACTAAATTAGCAGGACTTTCATGTCATACAAAAACTAAGTTGCCTCTTGTAGAGTCACAGAACTGTGAAAATTGTAGTCGAAGCCTAAGTGCTGTGCTTTAGAACAGACAACTTCTATGGAAGATATTAACTAAATAATTACATCACTGGCACAGTGATTTACACCCCTAATCCTATTATTCTCCTACTGTAGGGAACATTTAACATAGAAAAAGAACTGTGGAACAGAATAACATCAAGTAGGTTTTGCTTGGTGTTTTTTTGTTTGGTTGGGGTTTTTACTTCGGTGGTATTTTTCTGTTCGGTTGGTTGGTTTTTTTCCAGGACCACTTCTAGGAAGACAAAGATATTACTTGCTTGATCGTTGTAGTATTTCAAGTTTTCACAGAAGAAGCAATTATATACAACCTATTGTTCACTTACCCTGCTGTCTCTGTACACATCAAAAACAACTGAAAAGGAGAAAAAAAGTTAATTGTAAAAGATATATAATTTCACAGAAGACATCTAAATCTGAATAGACACTTGTGTACACAGCACAATCTGCAAAGTCAATATGTCTAAAGAACTGCAAGCCAGAATTGGGTATACTTCTAAAAGAGAGCTGAAACATTTCAAGAACTACTGTTAATGCACTGGGAAATCAGCTGTTGGTTTTTTTCCATTTAATGCTGGTTTCTTCTGTTGATTTTTCTCCCATTAAGAATATCTGATAAACTATTAGCCCAGAGAGCTTATCTTTGACATTACTGCTGTTTTGTTTACAGCAGAACAGAGACGTTTCAGGGAAGGATTAAGACTCCATTGTGTTGGACATTGCACAAACATTTAATAAGAGAAAGTTCCTGCTCCACAGACATTAGGATTTCAGGAGCTAACAAGACAAACAGGTTGTAGGAACAAAGGGGTCGGTGGCAGTGAAATGGCCATGTTTGATGTCACACAGAGCAGACACAGCACACCTAATTAATATCAACAACTCCTTCAAACAGCCCCTTTGCCACTCAGTGACTGATTCAAAGCTGCCTTGCCTGGCTCCACTGTTGTTCCTCCCTTCGGCTTAATTAAACACAACTTTGTATATGCAGCTTTCCATCAGCTTCTGTTCTGTATGGTTAAACAAACCTTTGAGTTGTCTTTCTATTGAGCTAGGGAAATCAACAGGGAAGCATTCAGGCATGGCTACACGCAAAAATTGTACCAGTTTATAAGGAAGAAAGGGAAAAGAAAAAAAAGATTTAGAAAAGCGTCAGACAAATGCTATATTGTTACTTCCTTCACTAATAAGGGAATATTTCAGCTAAGAGATTTCCCAATACATGTGGATAAACTAAACTCAGGATATTACTGCAGAACACTTGAGTCTCAGGAAGCTGCCTGTTAGGAACAGGGATGTTGACTGATCACATCCACGCATGTAAAGCTTAATCTGACATTTAATGTGAAGTTGGCTGGGCTAAGGGCAAACCACAACTCCACAAAGCCAAAGCCAGTCACGTAGCTGTCTTTTACCATGCAGCCTAAAAATCCACACAGCTTTTGCACAAGCTGGGTTGCATCAATGTCAAAGTCACTCCAGGATTAAGTGCTCCGTTCTCCCAGAAAGACAAGCCCTCAGTGGCTAAGCCAGTCATCAATGCAAAGGGGGTACAGGAACCCCAGGATTTCTTCTCCATCTATTCAACTAAACTTAGTGCCTGCACATCCTCTCCTTAGTCATATCCCAAAGATATCCCTTGCATCTGAAGGTTTCTATAGTGAGGCCTGTCAGCCTAAAGCAGCTACTGAGGCAAATTGTGTTTATTTGGGTTCACTGAGATTCACACAGCTGGAATTCAGACTGATTGCACTCTGATGACTGGTTCAGGACAGTCACAAACACTGAACAAGAACAAAACCTAAACTGTTCCCTCTCCTTAGGGATCACCTCAGAGCAGGAGTGTCCTGTGCCAGTGAGACTGTAGTGAAACTTCACCAGAAACTGCTTTGGCTAAGAGGGAAAGCCAAAGCCCAGCTCTGCACTATTGACACCTCCAGAGCATTGCTCTTACTGGGCTCTTATCAAAGGTATTTAGAAGGTTCTAACATAATTTAGAAGTATTTATAAAGCATTCACCCATCTGTTATCCTACTGTTCTAACTCTGCAATGCTTCAGCTGCTCTGACTCAACTCTTCCATCTGGAGATGCTACCAGACCAACTGGAAAAAGCAGAGCAAACAGCATCAAAATTCCCAATGAAACAAGAAGTCAGGAAAAAAGCTGTAATACCTTTCCTTTTCAAAGCAAACAAACAAGCAAACCCAGATTTTTATTGTTAACAACACATATGCTACCAGGCAGTGGATCAAGGGAGATGATGGGGGATAAATGCAATGTGGTAAAAAAAACCAAAACACCCACAAAAACACAGAAAACATTTTCTGCATGGCATTTCATTGCAGATGGACCAGCATTTAGTGCCTAAGAATAAAAGGTTAACAAACCTTCATCCCAGAAGGCTGCCCTGAAACCTCCTCTTCCCCTCAAGGCAACTCAGATTGCATCCTTTACATAAGGTGACATTTCAGACCTTTCAATTCACCGTTTCAGTTTCAGCCATTTCAGAGCCTAAATCTAGGCATCAATTTCCAAAAATAGTGCCCTGAATTCTTATCTATCAGTTAATTACATACCAGCTAAAATTACATTGGAACACTGAAGAAAATTAAAAGGCAGTAATCAGAATGCCAGATCTATATGACTGATCTTACTTCAAAATGTAATGGACTTATTATATCAGTGTACTATTCTACTGGTCTTCTCCAAGCAGCAGTCCATGAGAACTTCTCTGGACTGAAACAGACCAACTTTGCAGAGTCAAATTATTAAGAATTTCAATAGGACAGATCTATTTGACTGCTTTGGTGTCTAAGTAAAACAATTAAAAACATTAAAAACCCACCTAAAGGCTGAATTTTCAAAGCTTTAGAGATGATAGTAAAATTGCTAGAAAATTCTTATGTTTATGGGTTTTACTAAGCTGAAGTTTGGTCCATGCCAGACCTAATTTAAACTTCTTCATCATGTTTTTCACCACTATTGATCACCCATCACAATACGACACCATTCGATTCTCACTAAGCCATGTTAGAAAACTATTTCAAATCAAATTTGCAAAGGACTTCACATTTTAAGAACAAGACAATTTACTTGGACTGATTAGGTGCATTAAATACTGTGGCATTTACTCAAAGGTTTTGGCACCTAACCTGGTGTGCATTGATATTCTAGAAATAATTAAAACTTCTTGAAAAGAAACTTTAAAATCTTTATTCAATGAATACATCAATAATTTAGCAGCAAAACAAGTATTGTTCTCACCACTGAATACCTTTTGTCAAGGATCTCCTACCCCGTTTTTCTGGTATAAAAATTATTTTCAAGTCTAAGGGGAAAAAGCCTTAAAAAAAAAGTTATTATGCCTTCTGAAGGGATCTTCCACTCATTTCTCGTGTTTTCTTGAAGAGCTCCAGCCTATTCCTTCAGGGTATTTTTGCTGCCCATGTAATTCCAAACCTTAGCTGCTCAACGTACTGTAGCCACAAGAGCTTTCAGACTCTCCCAAGCTAAAGAGAACCAAGCCCTGTGAAAGCAAGAGCAATGAAGAGAGAGATGTATACCCATAGATACCCTCAAGATACTTACAGTCTTCATCCAAGAATTTATACTGTATGTGTTTCTTGAAAAACTCCTGTATGGATCTACAGATCTCCTCATGTTGCTTAGAGATATGATCGTAGTACTGGGTGTAGTCCCTCTGTGATATACCTGTCAATAATTTCAGGTAATTATAATTATGAAGAGCTCTAGGCATGCAAAAAACTCAACCAGAAAAAAAAGCAGTTATCAGACGCAGAAAATGGGGTTTTCCCAAGTTTCTACCATTATTAGTGACTTACTGTTTGGCTTTATTCTGCTATACTTAAAAGTACTTCCATTAGAAATCTCCTCCTTGAACAGCTCTGTCCTAAATTTTGTGAACTTCATTTCATATATACACACTCTAACTATTTTAAAGTGAATTTCAGGAGGAAACTTTCCCTGTGTTTAAGTTTCCAGCTCCCGTCTTTTCCTTTCAGTTTTATTCCCTTTGGTTACTCTGGTCAAAAACCTTGTTCTGCACATCACACGTAGAGACCACAGTTTGGAACCATGAAATGCCAGGGGTGGAGGCTAAGCTTGTACATTAGCAAAGATGATCCTTGGATACCACAGATTCTCATTTAACTGAATTTTTAAGTGTGGACTAACGTGTCTATTTGATAAGGTACTACAGCTGAAACCCTAAACCCCTAAATCAGTGGGATGGCATGCAGGCCAGTACCTCAGTGCTCCCATTTGCTCCCTCAAGGGCTTTCTTGCCTATGCAGATAAACCATCCCTCCTACAGGTTCTAAATTTCATACATTTGTCTACAACACACTGGTTTAAAACGACATCAACAGGATTATGCACTTGCATGCATCCTGACTGGCCTGAGTCCTCATACAGGGTGTGTCAACATAAAATATTGCAATACCCTGCTTGACAAATGTCAAACCCAAGACCTGCCCCATCACTGCAGAATGAGTAATTCAGTCTATTTACATACAAAAAGAGACAGAATTCCCCAGGAAGATGTATCAGGCCAGTTTGCTGTTTTAACCATATACAAAACACAGAGTTTTACTGTAAGACAATGCTGACTACTGCCAAAGATGTGCTCTTTTTTAAAAAGTTCATAAAAAAAGTTTATGATGTCAGTGGAACTTTGAATTTCTAATACTACAGCAAAGCTTAACTAAAAAACAAAAACCAAAAGATGATGGCATCTAAGTGGATGCAAATGTGTAACTGGAAAATCATTCACTATACTGAAAGTATCATTCCTTAGTTTGACTGACAAGCTTATTAATTTTAAGAGTATGGAACATATTGTGAAAAATCGTGGAACTATCTTCAGAAATGCAGCTGGAGTGCTAGATAAAAAAATCCCCTACTGGCAGATCTACTAGGTTTCAAAACCTGGTCATGAAATGTACAGAGTGCTGAATCAGCCAGTGTACAAACGCTTTGAGGTACTTGAAGGTCAATATTACTATATATATATATATTCTATAATAAATCTACATTGAAATGTTTTAGAGGTTATTACAGTAATGTGTATGTCTGGCAGTTGTGGTATTCCAGCATCACAAAGCAGGACAGGATCCAGCTCTCCTCCCTTCAAAAAGCTCTGTCAGGAGCCATTAAGCAATACAGACTTAATGGGAAATCTCTGCTATTAAGAAGATAAACTCTGTTACAGAGGGCTATAATACACTTGCAGCTGGCATAAATGGAGAGAAATTGGGAAGATGAGCATGGAAACACCAGAAGGAACAGCCAAATAAAAGGGCTTAGAAGAATGGTGTGTGTTGAAAGCACCTGGATTAGCACAGCTCAAATATCTTGTGTGCAGCTCCACAAGAAACCCAAATCAGGAAACGAAGAACAGGGAGAGTGCTCCTAAAGGTTCACACAGGTGGGGCTGGATGGAGTAACAAAGAGTTCCCAACAGGTACAAAAAGGCACAGCCAAAACAAGCCCACACTCACCATGCTAAGACAGGAGAAACAGTGAGAACTACATAACCAGTATCCCTGGCCTTCTATATTGTCACAAGGAACCCTGGACAGAGCACTTGCAGATATGGAGCTTGGTACTTGTGAATATGTGGGCATGAGAAAGGCAAAGTGAGCAAACCCAGTTTTGTCTTAAAGCAAAAAAAAAAAAAAAAATCACCTTCCTTCCTGTAGAGTCTGGATTTGCTCCATCACTGCTATAACACTTCCTTGTTAGAAGAGTTCAGGCAGAATGATTCAACTTTGTTCAGAACAAATGTGCACTAATCCTGTGCTATTTGAGTTTCTGTTCATCTCTAAAGATTTCATGGTAGACCACACCAAAATCAAACTTCAGATTAGTAATTAGCCTGAAATTAAACCCCTCAATTCAAGCACCTGTATGTGCACTGGGTATCTCATTTCCTGCTACAGTCAGCAGAGAATAGTCAACACAACCAGAGGAGTGAAACTGAGCTAAATTTACCCTAAATTACCCTAAATTTACCCTACTCAGCTGCCTACAACACATGCTCTAGCACAATCTGCCTGTTTTCCAGCTGCCAGAGGTCTCTCAGTGCACCCACCAGCTCTGTGCATGCTGTGGATGGATATTCTGGCTCTTCAGTGCCACTTGAAACATTTTACATTTAGGATTCTGCACCTGAGTAACAGAACAACGGGTTCTAACTAAGCTACACTGAATTTATTATGAACTCAAGACACCTCCTACACCCGTGGAGATGTTCTGACCTCTCCAGCTTTCTGCATATAATATCCACATAGGGTCACGTATCTGCAGCACAACACACAACTGCCTCTATATTCATTCTGCAAGTCGGAGATGATGCAATTTGCTCCTGAATATAAAAAACTCACCCATAAAACTGCCTTTGGGTGAAGTTTCTGAATTAATAATTAAATTAAGAATTTTCCCACTGTAATGGCAAGCATGCTCTGCTGTCAGGCTTTCAAATACAGTGGAAAGTGAGATGTGGTAAACCACATTTTAAATTACAGAAAGAAGAAACCATTAATTTCACAAATGAAGTGTGGAAAGAAAGAACTCTCTTCAGACTTAACTCTTATTCAAGGAATCAGAGAAACTCCTCAAAACTTCATTCAATAATTTTGTTTTTAAGAAATTCCTTACCTAAAAGCTTGTTTTCCTTGACAAAGCATCTGAATTCTGCACCAGGGATTAATTCACACCATTTGCGAAGAACAAGCTGTGGAGGAAAAACAAATGACAAAACATTGTTTCAGAAAAGTAAAAGCATCCTTTTGTCAACAGGTCTGCCTTTTAGAGCTAGTTTTGCTGTAATGATAGGATGACCACTGATACTAGAAAGCAAAACAATCTTAAACAAAACAATCAATCGGCAGTTCACATAATTATCTTTGCAAATATTTCAAAACAATTAGATTTAATATTCGTTTCAGAGAATCACAGAATGCTTTCAGTTGGATGGCATCTCTAAAGACCATATAGTCTAAACCAGCTTAAAGAAGAAAGGTTTAGATTGGACATAAGAAACCATGAGGACTGTCAAACACTTGAAGAGCTCCCTCACAGAGGCTGTGCAGCCTCCACCCACTGAGGTTTTCAGACCAGATTTTATAAAATGCCAAGCAAGACACTATGATCTCATTCCTTACCCAGCTTTGAACATGAAGATGGACTAGACACCTCCTGAGGGCCCTTCCCACCTTAATTATCTTATGCTCTTCCACTTTGTACAGTATTTATGACTGTGAAATCATTTATGAAACAACTTCCAAGTTACAATAAAGATAAAGCATGGAAAATAAAAACCCTGCTGTACAGCACAACAAATCTGTCATGCAATTGGCAGAAAGTTGCTCCCTAGTCAAAGGAGCTGATGAGCAGAATTAAATTTATCCAAATCAACCTCTATTCTGGTAGACACCCAAGCAGAATTCTGTGACGCCTTTGAAGGCGCAAACCAGTTAAAATAAGGACACGGGACAGAAATAGAAAGTAAACTATTATAGTCAATAGGACAGACTGCCTGGGAATTAAAGCATCTCTGGCACTTTCTCAAGTTTCTGTATTTCCTAAGCTGAAATTTTCTGAAGGACCGATGTTTTTGAAGGTCCCAGTTACTGCTACTGGAATGCTGGAAACTCCTAAACCCTTTAAACTGCAGCAGAAAGCTCCAGTAACCAGAGATGACATTTCTAATTACAGTGTTAACATTAAACATTTTGTTCCAACTTTTAGATATCCTGTTTCTTTAAAGTACACTTGATAGTGCTTTAAAATAAAACAGGGTTCATTCACTTTCAAAAAGCCCTTTCAGCCCACAGCATGATGACAAATGTTATATTTACATTAAAACTATTATTAGAGAGATGACTAGATGTTACCATAAGAGCAGTAGTTCCATATTAACAGTTTAAAGCATCTATAGCTGAACATTTTGATCTGGTAAAAAACATAGGAAACAAGATGTGACAGAGCAGTTCAGGATATCCCCAGCCACTGGAACAAGCCTCACCCTTGGTAACCTCAGTGTGATGCTCATAAGCAGCTCACCATCAAGAATGTATGACTTTGAGCTACTGAACTTGTCCTTCCTGTCACAATCTGACAGACATGAGAGGACAATGCAAGGAAGCTTCTCAAACCTGCACTTTAGCCCACCTGATCTGCAATTAAGTGAACTTCCTATGACCTGCAGTGCTGAACCAGACTTCCCTTCACATCAAAAGCAACATGAATAAAACAAACATAACACATTTAATGGACAGAAACCCAACCACAAATGTCACCCAGCCTGTGAGCAATTCTTTTAAATTACTTAGAAATCATGCAAGGAGTCCTACCTCATAGTTCAAGGAAGGATCAGGAGAATCATCAGTACAGTGAATAAATCTGGAAAAGTAAGGCACAGGCTTCAAAATCTGCTTTAGATGTAAGATTTTAGCCATAGTGAGAAAAAAAACCTTAAACTGTGAAACATAAGAACTACTGCTAAATTATTTCCAATATGTACAAAGCAAGTAAATGCAATACACAACAACTCTCCTTTTGACAATTATCATAGAGAAAAAACAGAATCATCACCTCTTTTATTCTAGTGCAATTTGGAAGCACTTAAATCCAGAAAGAGATGTGTCCAAAACGTCAGTGTTTATTCACTGTTGATTTATTTCTGTTTCAATCAACAGTGCTGCTTCTTTCCCCTTGTATTGTTATGATGGCATAACTGAATTCTCAAAAAAACCAATAAACTTGAGCAATCTAATCCAGTTTCACTGCAGCATGTTTTCCCAAGTACTTTTAATGTTTAACTTCCCAAACCATATAACAGAGACACATCATCATGCCTTACAGCAGTTCATTTCCATGAATAAAGGATGCAAAACAGCACTGCTGCTCAGCACTCCTGATTCCATAGCATGGTATCTTTCTAAATTAAGAGCCTTAAGAAATACTCTTACAAATCTCTTGAGAATGGGAATAAACAGAACTATTTCCACAACTGCAAGCAGATGTCAAGGTTTTGTCCCTTGTGAGGAGCTGACTCTGTCGGTCTCCTTTCAGGAGCTAGCAAGAATGGAGGCAGTTTTAAGCCAAGTCAATTTCCATGTACCTTTTTGTAATTTTACAGCAAACCTTGCAATAGATTCTGTAATTTTCAAACGGTATTCACAGAAGAACATGAGTTTTTCTTCCAATTCCACTCCCTGACCTTATTGGCAATAAACTACTTAGAAGCACAGAACTGTGTTAAGGGTCACTGCTGAGCAATAGTCCTAAATGCAATATTTATAGGAACTCCTTTTGGCAGTGAACTTCATTCAGCAACCCAAAAGTCTCACATAAACACTGCATTTGTAAGACATGGCTGCCCAGCCTTTGGTTTGAAGAGCTATTGTAAGAGTTCATTCTGTATGCTGCCAGCAGAAATAAATTTCACACATTTTAGTTTAGACTTTAATATCCACAACACACACAAAAGTAGGGCAATACAGGCAAGCTTTCCAAAAGCACAATGATCAAACACATCATACATATATCTGTAAGCCTTCAACTACAGTTTAGATTCCCCACAATTTAAGATCTGTCAAGGCAGCAGAAACAAACCCATAAGAGCTCACAGTTTTGCTAGACTCAGAATTCCTCCCTTACTAGAGTATATGCCTACCAAGCTGAAAAAAATATCCCACACTCACAAAGCCAATAACAAACTCTATCTACAGAGGCAGCTGAAGTCCAGCCCATGGAGTTTTACAGTGCCTGCACACAAGGACCTGTATTACCTCTCACAGACTCCATATCTGAGATTGGGGTACCTGCAATTTGCTTCATTCCAATAACAGTCTTTTCCAGCAGTCAAAAAAACCCCAGCATTATAATCAAAATTATTTCCTAACTCAACATTCAAATATTTTGGGTAAGAGCTATGTGGGGAAAGATGGTTCCTCTTTCCTTGTAAGTCAGAAAATTAAATCCTTGGGTGCTATCTCAAGCCCCACAGACCGTGCAGGTATTGCTGCCAAATCAAGCAAACAGACAAAAATACTGCAAAACACAGTAGGGGCATTTTTTTTTTTTTGAGTCTTGATAACACAGGGCTGAGTATAAATAAGGAAAAAAATGGGTGAACGCAGCACAAGACAAAATAAACTCATGTTTTTGTAATCTGGTTTTCCTTCTTAATATTATCATGAGTTTTCATTGAAAAAAGGCCACCTTTGTTCGGGGAGTAAATTTTGGGCAACTTGAGGTTGCAATTTTATGGTTTTTTACCAGCTTGTAGCATTTACTGCTGAGACCCATCTGAACTCGTGTATTACAGATGGGCTTTTGAGGCACAATGCTAAGTGGGGTGTCTTCAACCCACATCCTATTCAGGTCTGGATGTATTGGAAAGAATAATCAGGAAGATATCAGGAACCCCAGATTGAGACATGACTGGGCTGTATTTTCTGAAGCCTCTGTCATTTTGAATACTATGGGTGAAGGGATCAAACTCTTTTGCTGTGTTGTGGTCAGCAGCTTTTTTACAGAGCTACACTTAGAATTCAAGACAGGAAGGATCAAGATCTTTTCATATGTGGCAGCTCTATGTCAAATTCCAAATGCAAATAATTGACCACAGGACACGCTACACAAAGCCATTATGCAGGTCAGTTTTCAACACTAAGAAAAGCAATTTAATAAGGTTGGCAAGTTTCTCCAGTACCTACCCTGCTAAGAAAGTCATGAACCCATCTGCAAATCACTGAGATAATTAGGAACTATTATGAATTTGGAACTATTATGATGAGAATTGAAAATTTATTCTGTACCTGATACTTCCCTGCTATTATCGCACGGTTTATTTTAAAATCTTATTAAAGAAAAAAAAAATAAGGAGAAGCTTCTAAACGTAAGCCTTTGAAGCCTTTGAACCGTATCTTTATTCCTTGAATATTAAACCTTGCTGGAACTTTGAGGCCTAAAAGAAATAGAAAAATTCATGCACCACTCAAAAGAGAATCTTGTACTGCACTGTAAACTGCTACGAAAAATGGGCCAGAATAAAACCTCCAGAAAAAAAGAATCATCATCAAAGGCCTCATGTTCCACATCCTCTGGTGTGGAACTGCCTACCTTGAAACAGTTTATATTTAAGCCTAAACTAACAGTTCCTGCTCCTGTAAAAAGATACTGGAGTGCTAAGGCACATTCTTCATGATCCAACACTGCCTCCTATGTTCTGTTAGGAGAACACAGGCTGTTATTCCTCTGCATCTCAAAAAGCTTTGATATTTCCTTGCAATTTGGAAATCAATATAAAAGCATTAAGTCTGGCATCAGAAATGTTGTCAGAATGCAGGGGCATTATCACATCATTAGAAGTACTGCTAATATTTCTACTAGTCTCAAGGTGAGCAATCAATTATGTTTTAACAAAACATAGTCCATCCATTCTAACCTTCTAATAAGGAAGAAAACTGTATTTTACACCAGCACATCCATCAGGGCTATACAGATCTTTTTGTTCAAAAGAAGACTTTTAATCACTTACAGAATTCCCAGTTAGAAAATATTTTTTATCACATATACTCAATGCTAAATTTCTGAAAGCCTACATTAACGCCTGAAAAATTAAGATCATACCACTCACAAGATTTTTTTTGTGAACTCAGCTAAGTAAAATACAATGCTGACACTGAAGCAGAAACAACATCAACTGCATTAATGAGTACATTGCTCTGAAGTCTTTGTTAATTTATTTAAAATTAACATGCTGGAAAGATAATTCAGTAGTCTGAACTTTTTAACCAAGGTGTCAGCATCATGAGAGAATCCAAACTTTTAAAACAGTCAAAGCAATTTAATGGTGCTCAGTATATTTTCATTGAATCCATATTTTTTTAATAGTTTGTATTGAAGCATTACGTGGTTGAAATTTTCTCGGTACTTGAGACAGTTGAGAATTACAACAAGGGCATTCCCTGACCTGAACAATGTTTAGAGGCAGACAGGAGACGGGAGAGGAAGAAAAAGGCAAAGAAAGTGGTTTGCCTTAAGTACTGCATCACTGGCTTAAATTTCTAATTTAAAAACCAGATCTCCAAATTGCCATTGCATCTTTACCATATTATGACCCATGAAGCGGATATTTAAGTTCATACAATTGAACAGGAAACAAGACAACAACAAAAAAAGTGTATTCAGCATTTCAGCTGTTACTTATGCAGGGCAAGAAACCTTTAGACCATACTGAGTATTACTGATGAAGTAGAAATATAGTGCATTTCTCCTCCCTCCAATTAGTCCTTCCAAGGGATTTGGATGCATTATGTATGTAATTTTCATTTGTTCAGCATTTCAGGTTCTTATGCCAGCTACATTTTTAATTTCTGCCTGCTAAGGACTAGTGAACTGGCAGCTAATCAATAGTATAATTAAGGACGAGCACTGTTCTGATTTAGCAATAATCATTGCACTGCTTGGGGACAGTCTGTACAAATAACTTTGTAATTTAGAAATACCAAGCAGAGACTGGACAATGACATATGCTTTAATCAAGTATGACATATTCATACAAGATATACACAGAGACCAAGGTGATTTCCCAGAATCACGTCATAAGCTTTACTCATTTACCGCCTTAGTTGTGCTGTCTGGTGGTCTTATCACACTGGGAAAGGAGCCTAAATGAAGTGGGCCTGCAGAGTTTGAGGTGTTGCCTTTCTACAAGAGGTTATTCTCCCACAGCAGGATCAGGAGAAGAGAATGTGCCTGCTATGGGCTGCTCAGCCACTACTGTTCTCGTGTGAACTTAAGGTGAAACCACTGATGCTTCAAGTCAACAGCCATGCTGTGAAACCTCACACCACAGCCATCAGAATGTCTTCACTCACCTCTCCCACCAAGCCAGTGCTGACTGCAGGGGGTGAAGTGAAGAGCTGAGGCACTGACTGGAACTGATACAAGACTAAACCGGACAGAAAAAGCACTGATTACACTATCAGTGAAGGTGGTAGAACCAATTCATTCTACAAAGAGTTGCCACATCTAAATCAAGTGGCACTTGCTGAACACTTGCTTGTCTCAAAGACTCACTAGAAAACAGTTAATCAAACAGGAATACTGCAAGGAGTTCTAAGTACTTTTTGCTGGACCTCTTTATAGGTGCTGGTGTGGCCTCACTGCTGGTGGGGCCACACCAGCACTCAAGGTGTGGCCCCACCAGTGCAGAGTACAGGGGAAGAACGACCTCCCTGCTCCTGCTGGCCACACTATTCCTGATCCAGGCCAGGATGCCATTGGCCTTCTTGGCCACCAGGGCACACTGCTGGCTCATGTTCAGCCAGCTGTCAACCAGTCCCCCCAGGTCCCTTTCTGCCTGGGCACTGTCCAGCCACACTGTCCCCAGCCTATAACATTGCAGAGGGTTATTGTAGCCAAAATGCAGGACTTGGCACTTGGATTTATTAAACTTAGTCCCACTGGACTCTGCCCATCCATCCAACCATCCCAGGCCTCTCTGCAGAGCCCTCCTACCTTCCAACAGATCGACACATGCTCCCAGCTTAGTGTCATCTGTAAATTTACTAATGAAAGACTCAATACTCTCATCCATGTCATCAATAAAAATATTGAATAGCATAGGCCCCAGCACAGACCCCTGAGGGACACCACTAGTGACTGATCCCCAGCTGGATGCAGCACTGTTCACCACCACTCTCTGGGCCTAGCCATCCAGCCAGTTCTTAACCCAGCAAAGAGTGCTCCTGTCCAAGCCATGGGCTGCCAGCCTTTCCAGGAGTGTGCTGTGGGAGACAGTGTCAAAGGCCTTGCTGAAGTCCAGGTACACAACATCCACAACCTTTCCTGCATCCATCAGGTGGGTCACTTGATCATAAAAGGAGATCAGGTTGGTCAAACACGACCTACCCCTCCTAAACTCATGCTGGCTGGGTCTGATCCCCTGGCCATCCTGTAAGTGCTGTGTGATAGCACTCGGTATAAACTGTTCCATTACCTTACCAGGTACTCAGGTCAGGCTAACCAGTCTATAATTACCAGGATCCTCCCTCCTACCCTTCTTGTGAATGGGAGTCACATTGGCCAGCTTCCAGTCATTTGGAACCTCGTCACTGTCCCAGGACTGCTGGTAAATGATGGAGAGTGGCTTTGCAAGCTCATCTGCCAGCTCCCTCATCACCCTGGGATGGATCCCATCTGGTCCCATAGATTTATGAACATCCAAGCAGCTCAGCAATTCTCTGACTGCCTCCTCGTGGATAACAGGGGGACCATTCTGCTCCCTGACGCCATCTACCAACCCAGGAGGGCAGCTGTCCTGAGGACAAGCTGTCTTCCCACTAAACACTGAGGCAAAGAAGGTGTTAAGAACTTCTGCCTCCTCCTCATCTGCAAGTTCCCTCTAAGTTCCCTCCCTTATCCAATAGAGAACAAAGGTTGGTCTTACCCTTCCTTTCATTCTCTGTGACCCCAGAATCATGAATTCTCATTCTTCACAATTGTTTCCCAAGCCCAACACACTCTTCAAACTGTTTTATCACTCCAGTATCTTCTCCCCTCTTCCTGAGTCTCTTCTCCAGCATCTCCTGACATTGCAGGTTAGGCATGATATAAAACCCAACATCAGAATTGCACTTACAGCCTTCCTGTCAACAGCCCCTTTTTTTTTTCCATGTACCAAAAACTGGGGGAAGAGAGTCTCATTAGAGTTGCAGGAATAAAAAAGAAGGCAGTTGCACAGCATTAATGTAACTGGTTTCACACTTCAGAAAGAAAAATTTTATCAAGACATAAGCCACTTGACATGAAACTTACACCTGTTAACCCCCTGCAAGGCACCTAGAACAATGGCTCTACATTTGACTGAGTCTCCTAAAAAATCCTGTAATGTAAATAACCATTGAATAATTACTGGAAAATAATCTCAAATACCAAGCCATAGATTGCCCCTTTTCTTTGAAATTCTGCTTATCTGGGGGAAAAAAAGTAACCATAGTAACAGAAATATCCACTCCAGTAATCTCATTTTCTTTCAGAAAAATGCTGTATTTTAAAAATGAGTGAAATAAATCAATGAGATGTAGGTACTACAGGAGGAAACTGTTCCTATACAATTAAGTACTCCCTTCATGTGAGCAGATAAAAATCAACCCCAAGCACATAATATTTTTAATTTTATCTGTAATTGCTATCCTTAATCACCTGGAATATATTTTTCCAAGAGCTACAAGAACTTGGGTTCAGAACAAGCTCTAGAATTACATGAAATATGTTAGCAGAAGTCTCAAGCATCTTCCAGGCAGTCAAACAAACCTCAACAGCTTTAAAATACGAAAAGAACATGGTAAAGTCACACTGTACTACCATATGAAGTGGCACCAATAAGGAGGGTAGCAACAAGTAAACACCAAGAGGGGTGGAAAAAATTTCAAGAATACAACATGACTTGCTCTGGAAAGGTAGTCAAAAAAATACGGTCTTAGTCCACAGTGCCATAGCACACTGGTAGCATGTGCTACTTTAATGTCTTTCTGGTTTGCTTTTTGTTTTTTCTAGCTGCATATAATTAAGATTGTCTGCTGGAAATCTACTTACGGCTGAGTGAGGTCACGAGTTATGAAGTCTGAACTCTTGAAGAGGAGGAAGATGTCACTGAGAGCTTTACATTTCAGAGAGCTGTTCATTGCTATCCAGTAGGCATCCTAAAGAAACAGAGATTACCTGAAATACACCTTTATTAGCAGGAGGGACTTCAAGTCTATCGAAATATTATGCAACATTTGAAATACACACAGAAAAGTATTCTTTTTTATTTCGAGGAAAACTTCACAAGTGGTTAAAAGAGACAAAACAGTTATTGTTTTTCTTATGAATACTCTGATGAAAGCAGTGCAAATTCATTTGCAAAATTAAGTTTTTGCCTTACTGCTTCCAGGAACTTTCTTGGAATGCTTGACTGAACACAATGCCTCTTGAGAACACAAAACAACAATATTTGGGTGCACTCATCCTTACGTTATAGTTAAGAGTATCTAAAATTAGCTAAATGAGTTTATTTCCTTTTTTTGAAACTGTGGCGCTTTTCATCTTTATACCAGGTAAAAGTTTTCAATTAGTATCCAGAACAAGAAGAACTTGCCCATCACACAACCATCTGTGACCAGGATATAGGTTTTAGATAGGAAAGTCAGTGCTGCCATGCATCAGCCTCCCTAAAAATGCACCATCACCATCTATTGATAGAAAAGGCAACAGTGAAGTGGTGGATTTCACTTAGATTAAAGAATCCACCACTTTAATGCTATCTTGTGTATCACTTCTTCCTTCATCAGAACCACTAGGCTCTTCTTCTTTCCAAAGCATTGAGAAAAAACAAACACAAACAATTCTGTATGATGACAACATCTGTTACAAGTTCTGGGAGTCAGCATTCTTACCCTTGGGGCACTCCAGTTGAGTTTAGGAAAAACACTGCCACCCAAGGAAATTATTGCTTCCTGAACTTTAGCTGTGAATTCGGGAAATTCTGGTGCCTGGACAAACAACAGCAAAAATATAAATTTAATAGTGAAGTGTTCTAAATACTATTAGAAATACATATTACATTAGAAATTAGCCCAAAATCAGTATGAACCCCAGAAACATAGCACACAATAAAATCACTTAAATCACTTTATCAAATCTGTCATTCTTTCAATCAGAGAAAACTGAAGATGCTCCCACTTCTCACTCTCACTACTATCAAGACTCATGAGCTTCAGGAGAAAACTAAAAACATCGTAACAGTCACCATGAAGTCTGCAACAGCTGGCAAAAATACAAGGCAAAACCAAACCTTAAATCCTTACCTGTTGGTTTATATCTTATGGTAGATTATTGTATACAAATAAGATCCAGTTATATTTAAACTTCTAAAGAGTGATTTTAGAATTAAACATCTTTATCAATAAATAGGCAATTTGAGTGACAGCTGCTCATTTAAGCTCTAGTTTTATAAAAGGTTAGTAACACTTTAATTAATCAGTCCTTAAATTAGATCTTAAAGCAGCTGCTTAACATTGCATTGATTCAAAATAAAGGACAATTGCAAAGGTTGGACTAGAAAACTTTGCCTTGTGAACAACATTGAAAATATAAGATTGAGGTAAAAAAAACCCCAATTCATCAGGTTGCTCCAAACTCTACCCTGAATGTGGTGCTACAGAAAAAAACCCAGATTGCTGACATTTAAAATAATATGAAAGGATTTGAAGCATATGTCAAAGATTTTTCATGTAACAGGATTTATAGCAAGAAGTACATAGGAACACTATTGCTGCCTATTTCTAAACTCAATTCAAAAGTAACTTCTAGGCTAAAGCTAATTGATGCCTCTTAAACAACAAAACTGTCACAGCCATACAAGTGAATAAAAAAACTCATACATTCTGGCATCTCCTCACTGCAGCTTCCCCAAATGCAAACACTTAAAAAACTTTCTTGTATTTTAGTTCAGTGACCTAGACCGAACTTCAAGCATTATGAACCTTTCTTTCATACACTACCTAGTCTCCATGGGAAACTACACTTGGAAAACTGAAAAAAACACTTCTTTCAGTCAATTCTAGAAACTGTTCCTGCAAGAAGTAAAACTCTTCATTCTGATCCAAACTTCTCTTGTTTTGACAGGAATCAGGAGTCTTACTATATATGTAATACCAGCACAAACTAAGACTTCTTTGGAAAATGTTACCAAAGTGTCATTTGATTAACACAAGGGGATAAATATACACACAAGAGGAAAGTTCTACAACTGCATAAACAAGCTGGACTCCATCATTTCCTGAATTTTGAATGCCTGGCTTTGTAACCATTAATATTAATGCAAGTCGTTCTAAAAGCAGAATTTTCTGCCCCTCCACTTCCCTCATGAGGAAGCTGTAGACTTACCTAGATACACTAGAGTAATTTGCCCTGTGGTCTTCTGACAAGTAACTACCTCTTAATTATGTATTTCCTTATTGTGTTCTACATTATAAAAGAACCTGATTCAAAACTCTGGTATTACTTATTTAGCATCACTACCATGAGCTTTGCAAACCATATGATGGATCCTAAAATCCTTGTTTTAAATAATTGACAATTTAAGGACTCTAGGTTATCAAAGGTTAAATATTTGAACTGAAGATTAATCAGTGTGTACAAATTTAAAATGTATTAGTTTTAAACTCTTGTTTAAAACAATCCTCATTGTCGAGGATGAAGGAAAGTGTTTTATTTTAGTTAAATAAAACTAAGACAGCAAGACTTTTTTGAAGTTACAGATATCTCCACTGCCATCCACCTAAAATGGTCTGAAAAATGTTAAAAACAGCAAGAGATATCTCTAACCAGCAACAAGTTTGTATCACAAGGCTGCAGAAAGGAAACTGCTGACAAACCCACACTGAGCTTTTACAGGTCCTTACCTTAAGTGTTGTAGTGTTCTCATCATCTGACCACTGTTCAAAATAAGAACAAACCAAAAGTTACCAGTTTCCTGAGTATATAATTTATAATTCCTTTATAATTTATGAGAACATCAGAATTCATGCAGCCTCTTAAAACATGTAGATCAAATCACTGGGCCAGACAACATAACATCACCACCCTGCAATTATTTTGGCTGTAAAGTAAGACAGGAAAACCACAGTATGTTCAGCAGAAGTACTACTCTAAAGTATCGATAAAAATATACCTGTATATATTTCAATTGTGATTTATGTCATAAAGATGGACATTTCAGAACTCAGTGTTCCCTATCTACAGCTTGTCTCCAGCTCCAGCATTTTCATCCTTAGATCCATGATCCATTCGTTTCACTTTTATTTCTTTTTCATCTCCTTGTTGTTCCTTCTGTCACCTTGCACTTACAACATTTTTCAGTGTTTTCCATCCAGACTGGCCTTCTGAGTTACTATGGCCTCAGAAACTTTCACTGTTTCTTGAAGTAACTACTCCAAACATACTCCTATTTTTTCAGGGCATGAAACAGCATTAAGTTAAATTTCAACATTCCCCATTTGTTATTACAAATGCAATTATCAAGAAGTGAAAATTAAAAAAAAAAGTCTTTTGTGAAAGAGCACAGAAATATTTTAAACTTTCTCTGACCTTAAAGCATAAGTGATCACATTTCTACATTTTTCATGGCAACTACCACATGATAATTATTTCTGTGAAGGACTCTCCACACCTATATATTATGCGGAAAAAGTTATACATTCATGTTTTCTCAGGAGTCTTGACAATAATTTGCATTTTACACTGACCTGTATCTCCTCTGCATCATCACTCCCCTCCTGAGCATGACTTGGTGGATCTTCTCTGAAACAAAAAATTAACAGGAAAAAAAATTAAGCACTGGAGTTTGACTTGACCATGTCCATTACATTTCCACAGCATTTCCAGCTCTTGATGTCAAAACGTTTCCATAAGATTAAACCTCAAAATCCAAACCCTGGGAGAGAAAAGTCTGAGAAGCCAGCAGTGAGAACTGAAGACCAAATAGCTGGCATTAGGCCTAGGTCCTACCCTGAACACTTTGCTTCTTTCAAATTAGCAGATCAGTTTTTGCTCTAAAACACCATAATTGAAGCTTTTGAACACCCTGTTAATGATTCTTTTTCAGCTTTACTGTACTCTGACACAAACACAAATTGAATCTTTTAAAAATAAAATCAATTTAAATTATGCTTTGCCTCCACACTCCCTTTCCAAGTAAAAATTCACACACCTGGAGTTTCAAATGTTGACCCATGAATTTCTGGCTCTGAAAAGAAAATGTCCTCACACTCAGCATACTAACAAAAGAAGATCCTATGGGAAGTGGAGAGTATAGTAAACAGGGCAAGGTCAAATGTATATCCCTGCCAAAAGTCAATTCTTAGACAAGCTGAATTTCTGCAGTCTCTCAATGCACTTCCATACGGATCAAACCTTCAATCCAATTTTTGAGATCTAGAGGTCAGACAGGGGTGGACTGAAGGCTAGAAGCAATCTTGGCCTTGACTGCAAGATCATATTCACTTATAGCTAAGAAAATTCAACTCAGAAAAAAGGGTTTCTAAAAGGGGTTTTAACTGCAAACATCTTTAAAATGTAATTTAAGTCAATCAAACAGCTGTCCATTACTCCATTGAAGACAGAAAAATTATAGAACAGAGCAGTTAAGTGTGCTAAACCCTCAATTTCAGCTTTTCTGAAGGCTTATTAAAATAAACAGCTGCTGCTAAATAAATTGCACAATTCTGCAGAAGCAGGTGACAACGCTACTTCTGCTCCGAAATGGTTTAAAAAACAATTCTAATTTTCTGGATACGCTTTAATAAGAAAAAGAACTTAGAAATTAAAAATTAAACCCTTTCATCTTTACAAGGCATTTAAACAGCTTCAATTTTTATATAAATGGACACCTGATAAATCAGACCAACCTCTCTTTCACTCACAGCCTCAAGGTTGCTCTGCAAGGGCCAAACTACCAGTTAGGGAATCATGGAGTGAGGACTGGTTTCTGAGTTTGATCATTAACAGATGCATGCAGCAACCATTTCTCAAGGAAACCACACAGTGAGATCCTACACAGAAACAAAAAGCAAGGCCTGTGTTCTTACCAACTGTTCCTGCTATCTATCCACCTCATTCTCCTCCACCCAAAATCCTGGCATGGGTGTACGTACAGGACATTCAGCTTTGTCATATGCAAGGATTACCCATATGCAATGATCATATAAAATATTACTAATTACTGAGTTTGGATACAGCTCATCTTATTGAGAATTAAGCTCAAGTAATGTCACTTCACCCCTGGACTGGCATGGGACAGGTGCAGCCTTTGAACTGGACCCAAACAGAACCAAATGCAAACCAGCTGAGCATCTCAGAGACTGGTACAGCCCACACAGAAAGGTGGAGAAAAAAAATGAAAAGACTGTGTCCACTTGGTCTAGAATTAATAGTAGGTCATGCATTTTACGATCTGCTTCAGGCACCAGGAAATCCAGTACTAACAACAGTCAGCCCATTCACATGCTCACATAGTGTGAGGTTTACTGCACTCACACTGCTCAAATTTAAAAACTTATTATGCTCAACACAATATGTATGTACAAAATGGTGCTGTGAATATAAAATGGCATTAATACTTGGAAGCTGGGGAGAAAACACACTTTACCTTCCAGAAACCACCAGTGTTCCATCATCCAGCAAATATTCTTTCACATTCTCTGGCAGGGGAAGTATAACACTGGAAGAAATGTGAAAATCTCTTTAATACCTTATTATTGTTTGTTAATAAAATCCTAGTGGAATAAAATAATTTGTTTTTTTTTCATAGCACATACCTCAACAATAGTATGTTTTATCCTCTAACATTATGGTAGAAAATTCTCTTTCACCCATCTTATCCCTCACTCAAAAAAGCAATGTCCATTTTCCCTCCAGGGAAGTACAGGACAAAAATTTTAGATGAAATGCACAAAAATGCCCCACTCCTTCAAAATTCTAAGAAATTCCAAGTAAAATTATGTGCAGCTTGTGAAGAGATAACATGTTGCTCAAACTAAAGGTTTTCCTTTTGAAATCCAAATCAATATACGCCATCCTACTGTTCCAAAAATGCAGGACTATCACTAAACTCACAAAAAATAAGCCTGTGTTAAACACTAAGAAGGATAAAAGATCAAATGCTTTGATTACTGAAAGCATGATGTCAGCACTTTTTGATCCAACAGGGCAGCTATCTCGGCTTTCCTGAGCTACTGGTAGCTCTTGTAACAATCTCATGACCTGCAGCAGCACCTTAGAAACTGCAGGATTTCCTATGGCTTCCAGAAATACACAGAAACACCAAGTTGGCCACTCGGGTTGGATCTACTCAGTCACAGTTTAAGTAGCAACAGCAGTGTGGATAGCAGGATGTGGATAACAGGAACAGTGTGGATACCTTCTGATGCTCAGCATGGAGTCTCACCAGGAGAGCAGGCAGCATAGGGGTACCTGGCCTGCCCTGGGGCTTCCCAAAACACTCCCTTGGGCTAGAGAGACAAGACCCCAGCTCCTGGCACTGCAGCTGATGGCTCGATCAATCCTTTACCACCTCCACCCCAGCTCTGCCCCACACAGTTCCCCTCTATCTCACCCAACCCTGCCCCAACACAAGCTCGTTCTTACCCTAGCCTAGCCCCACAGAATCCCAGAACGGGTCAGGTTGGAAGGGACCACAGGGCTCATCTGCTCTGACCTCCCTGCTCAAGCAGGGCCATCCCAGAGAACACAGCACAGGGTTGTGTCCAGACAGTTCTGGAATATGTCCAATGAGGGAGACACCACAGCCCCTCTGGACAATCTGTTCCAGTGCTTCGCCACTGCACAGGACAGAAGTTCTTCCTCATGTTCAGGTGGAACTTCCTGGGCATCAGTTTCTTCCCTTTGCCTTCTATTGCTGGGCACCACCAAGTCCATCCTTTGGCACTCCCTCTTTACATATATTTATATGTGCTAATGAAGTCCCCTCTCACTCATCTCTTTTTCCTTCCAGTACCTGAAGGGAACTTGCAGGAAAGATGGAGCAAGACTTGTAGTGACAGAATATGGGTTCAAATTGAGAGAGACTCGGTTCAGATAGATATTAGGAAGAAATTTTTTCATGTGAGGGTGGTGAGGCCCGGGCACAGGCTGCCCAGAGAAGCTGTGGCTGCCCCATCCCCGGAGGTGTCCAAGGCCAGGTTGGCAAGAGCTTGGAGCAACCTGGTCTAGAGGAAGGTGTCCCTGCCCATGGCACGGGATTGGAACCAGATGATCTTTAAGGCCCTTCCTAACCCAAACCATTCTGTAATTCTCGAGGCTGAACAGGCCCAGTTCCCTCAGCTCTTCCAGTCCCTTAATCACGCTCGTAGCCCTGCACAGGACCCGTTCCAGGATCTCCATGTCCGTCCTGCTCTGAGGAACCCAGAACCGGACACAGCACTCCANCGCCGCCTCAGCGCTGCCCCGCGCCGGCCGCGCTCGGCGGCCGCGCCCCGGAGCCTCCGCAGCGCTACCTTCACTCTGCCTTCGCTCTGCCCTGCCCCGAGCCCAGGAATAGCTGAGTAACGTGTCATCCCTGTAGGTTCTGCCGACCGCCCGCGTGTGCCCTGCATGGAGCTGATTCACAGACTCATAGGATGTTAAGGGGTTGGAAGGGACCTTAAAGATCATACAGTTGCAATCACCCCCTGCCATGGGCAGGGACGCCTCCCGCGAGATCGGATTGCTCAAGGCTTTATCCAACCTGGCATCCGCAGCTCTCTGAGCAATCTGTTCTGGTGTCTCACCACCCTCACAGTAAAGGATTTCTTCNATGGCACGGGATTGGAACCAGATGATCTTTAAGGCCCTTCCTAACCCAAACCATTCTGTAATTCTCGAGGCTGAACAGGCCCAGTTCCCTCAGCTCTTCCAGTCCCTTAATCACGCTCGTAGCCCTGCACAGGACCCGTTCCAGGATCTCCATGTCCGTCCTGCTCTGAGGAACCCAGAACCGGACACAGCACTCCAGGTGAGTCTCACCAGGGCTGAGGGAAGGGGCAGGATAGAAGAGTGTGGCTCTCCCTCGCCCCACACTCCTGCCACCCACTCCCACCCGGCCGCGCACTCCTCCTCACCCCACACCGCTCCCCTACTGCCCGCACCGCCTCTCCCAGCCCCCGCCGCCCCTCACCGCCCACACCTGCGGATGGTGACGGCCTTGAAGAGCGGGTACCACAGGGAGAACTGGCAGTGCGCCACCTGCTCCTTCTTCATCCTCCTCCTCCTCAGCCCGGCCACTCCCGGANATCCGCAGCTCTCTGAGCAATCTGTTCTGGTGTCTCACCACCCTCACAGTAAAGGATTTCTTCCTAATATCTTACCTAAATTTCCCCTCTTTCAATTTGTACCTATTACTCCTGTTCTGTCGCTACGGTTCTGATGAATAGGCCCTCTCCAGCTCCTCTGTAGCTCCTGCAGGTACTGGAAGGTGCTCTGAGGACTCCACGCAACCTTCTCCGATTTTCTCAGCCTGTCTTTGTAGGGGAGGTGTTCCAGTCCCCTTATCAACTTCGTGGTCTCCTCTGGACTTGCTCCAGCAGTTCCGTGTCCTTGTTTTGTTGGGGACACAGAGCTGTGCTCAGTGCTCCAGGTGGGCTCTCACAAGGGCAGGGGAGAGGGGCAGAATCTTTGGATGCAGCCCAGGACACCTTTGACTTTGGGTGCACATTGTCAGCTCAGTGTTCAGTTTTTTATCAATCACTCTTTCATTTTGCTCAGTCCCAAGTCAAGCATTAACAGAGTAGTGTGGGTGATTTTTAAGCCCCGTGGTTCAGCTGTTGTGTCTGTGCCTGTGTGTCCCCTGCGTGGCGATATTTCCATGCGATGTTTCCTCCTGTGCTCTCACATCTGCAGTTTGGGGATGTCTCCCCCAGCTGTGTGACACCTCAGCTGTTGGGAAGTTTGATAACGCCATGGAGCTGCCTCTAACCCTCTTCTGCTTGTGTGAGATAATCCTTATTTGCTCTGCAGTTACTTGTCCATATTTTATTTGGCACTTAGTGGGTCATCCATGCTTCTAGATTCCATGATAAAAATGAAACATTCTCCCTCTACTTTTCTCCCTCTCCTCAACTTAATTGCTGCTTAATTGATATTGTTTCTAGAATCATAGCGCTAAAGTTCAAGTAACAAGTTTAAAGTGCCTTAATGACGTTTGTCTTCAGCCTAGGTATCTCAGAGTGCTGTTGGTTAACTCGTACATAAAATGTTGCCAGTGTCTCTTTTGTACATTCTTTTTAAGAAAATCTGCATTTCGTTTGACTTTGACCTTGAGTTTGCCATGGGACCCCCCCCATTGCTGAGCTTCCCTTAAATCTGTCTGCTGTCAGCTGGAATATGTGTTTGGATCAGAGAATGTCTTCTGCAAAGTGATTTGGGAAAACTAATCCATCTAGCTAAGTATTAATGTTGAAGTATAGTTCTGATATCTTGGCTCCTCTCTCAAACGGATTCACAGACCTCAGTTGGCTTAAGATTTTTGACTGCTGGGAAGGATAATTTGGAAACAGTAGAATGGCTGGATGCTGCCTTGAAAGGAAGCCACTCAATAAAGGAATAAGCAATGAGAATAAAGTTACATGTTTTATAGATGGCATGGCTTTTGCAGGACAGAATTTGACCCCGGTTTGAAATAAATGGAAGAAGTAGCATGATTTGCTAGCTGTAACACTGGGCACAAAAACTACCAGACAAAGTAGAAAATGTTTATTTTCCCCCATAATTGATAGTTTGAGTGCTGTAGATTCATGTTAAGGCTACTGATAAATGCGTGCACTTTGACATATTCTTAATATTGCATTTATAACTATTAAAAATGTGAATTCTTAGAGCTCATGTAATCCTAAGTCAGGTAGCCAGGTTCTCAGGCTGCTGTATCAGCTGCACTGAGTTTTTAATTCAAATGAACTCATATTTATATGCAGAGGGAATTTTATGAGATAGAAGAAGTGCAAGACAAGGCATGTTTTGAAAGCTAAACAGGCCTTTAGAAACCTCACATTTTAGTGTTAAATTTAATTTTCAGTTGCAGCTAATTTTGTTTATGAACAAGAGATGTTGCCATCCTTGACAGCATGACTAATGTGAGATGCCAGAATTGCAGCCTTCGTTTAACCAAACACTATTTCAGCTTTCTAACAGCAGAAATTCTCACTTCTATGCTGCCAACTGAATCTGCACAAAAATACTGTTTTAGTGGAACTTTTAAAAATGTCACTATACGCAGAGTTACTGCACCCACTTGTGGAGGAGACCCAAACTACAGAAGCTGGGATAGATCAGCATTCCCCTCTCTTCGAGGTGTTCTCCCATTTTTGGTTTTAGTGATAATTCAAAACTGAAACTGTGTATGTTTTTTTGTTGTTTAAAGCAGCAAGTCACTGCTGAATCTCTCAGGAGAAAGCAAGCTGTTTTGTAAACAGATGCCATGAGATGAGGTTCTAATTTTTTTTTTCATAATACAATTGTGGTAATGCATGTTTGAGAAAGATACACTGATATTTATGCAGAAGGATTTGTGCGATCAATGGAACAGGATTTCCTGTGAGGGGACAGTAAAAGAGGAAGACTTAGCCCAATCCAAAGACAACTTTAACAAGGCTATGGTTCACTCCCTACTCCCTTGATATATTTATATTGACGATGCAAAAGGCTATAATTCTTTCCAAATGCAGGAGGTGAATTTGCTGTAGCTGGTTATGTAAGGTTTTTGTGTTTTTAAAGACATCACACAAAGTCTCCTTTGACTGTTTCTCCTGGGCTGTGCTTCTTTTGCATATGTTTGGTGGAAAGCTTGATACTGTATTTGAGAGTCACAGCATGAGACCATGGCCATTGTCCAGATAGAACTCTTCGATCCTGAGAGAAGGGAGTTCCAAGCATTGGAACGGCTCACTGGACTGAAGTGGGATAGAAATTGTAACATAAGCTACTGAACAGTTTTTCGTACAAATTGTGGTAAGGTAAGAATTAACAAAGAGCTTGGCCTGTGTACAGACCAAGAAAGTGGTTTCATGTACTTTAGTTTTACTCCTGCTGATAAACAGAAATATTTAGTCCTACCTGTTCCTTAGTTCCTTAGTCTTAAGGAATTTCCTGCATGTAAGTGTCAATCCAGTATGTAGGAAAACTGATTGTTGCTCTTTCTTTTGTGTTTCACAAGTGTGCGACAGATGTTACCATAATGGATAAAGATGAAGTAAAAAATGAAAGTGCTGAAGTTGGGTGTGACTTAGAAGGTTTTCACACACTTTGGTACTGTTCATTGCTAAAGACCACACAGAGCCTTATTAATCCATAGTTGAAGACATGGAGAGATTCTTTTTGACTTTATGGAAAGATTATGACCATCAATGCTATGGATGATTGAACTCTTTAAGAGTATCTCATCTCGTCTCTCCTGGTATTTAAACTGATTTGTTTCTTTTCACTGGCTTTTGCTTATGATTCATGATGATTTTCAGGACTTCAGTATTAAGTTAGTATCAGAGATGGTTTTCCCTGGTATAAGTTTCTGTGCTGAAGGTCCCCTGTAGTTCCACAGTGACACAGGGTCAGTCTCTAATATTTTTTTTTTCTGTTACCTGCTGTTTCTTTAGACTGGAACTGGATGGAGGGAGTACATAATCTCACTTTCCTGGAGATGCAGGCTGAGGCACTGAGCTGCAGGTGCAGAGCCTTGCTTTGGGCATTTTTAAATGAAAATACTGCCTTTTGCATGGTGTTGGGCACACCATTCGCAGTAAGAGACTGACATGCCATGGTCACACCAGCCCCACGTGCTGCACAGACTTGCAACACACACGTTGTTTTTTGACCTTGTTTTTTAGTGGAAAGGTTGAGTCATTTACATGTTTATTTGTGATGTAAGGTGGAGGTAGGTAAGTACGGTTCTAGTTCTGATTTTTAATAGCAGACAGTTTCTACCACTGAATTCCTCTTGATATAAGATTTTTTTGCACTTTCACAGTGGAGTGCACAGTCCTGTTGTCCAGACACTGTTGACAGAGCATTTCACCCAGATCAGAACAAAACAATTTGAAATTGATTAATTGTCTGTATGTGTGTCTGACATTGGAATAGTTAAGAAAAGTGTCTTCAGCTGGCATAGCTACCTGACAGCTGATAGGACTATTAAAACTATGCAAGTCAGGGATTTGACCCAAATTTATATTTCTCCTTTGAATTATTCAACTCTGAAATCACTGGCTGGAGCTGAAAGCATGAATTGAACTTGCCGTCACAAGTCCCTGACTTTCTCCAACAAGCTATATTTGTTAATTTACGGTGCAGAAATGAACCTTTTAACTTTACACTGGGAGCAAATATTGATTTTGTTTCATATATATCTGGACTTTGCACAGGAGGGGAAAAACCTGATATTCCTGAAAATGGCAGCTGAGACATCCACAGAAGTTGCAAAAACAGCTAAACAATTCGTCCTTAAGGAAGAGGTACAGCATGCTTGGGTTTGACATCTTTTTGTTGTTAAATAACAATTATTTGTCAGTTTGTGATTGCAGAGTACAAAATGCTAGAGAGGCTGTATGTTCATAAAAACCTATTCAATAGATAAAACACCTCTTCCTGATTGTCAGAGAGTTTAAAAGATGTGACATTTCTCTTTATTGAAATAATTATACAAATTGTCAATGAGGATAGAGAAATCTACACTGTTGCATTATTTTTTTAAGCTGCTTCTCTTTTTTTCAGATTTTGCATCTGTTTCTTGTACTGTCTCTTCAGGAGGTTTTTCAATGTTCAGAAATAATGCTGATATCTCTGAGAGACTTTACAGATTGGTGGGTTATGAAATTCAGCAACAGTTTACTCTTTCAAACAGTTTTCTGTTTCTTTACGGTGGTGAACCACCAAGGATTGCTTTAACATTTAGGATTGTACCACGTTTTGTATTCTGAAAAGATTTGAATTTAGATAATTGCTAGGATTGTACCACGTTTTGTATTCTGAAAAGATTTGAATTTAGATAATTGCTGTTTCAAAGACATTAGTAAGGAAGTAGTAAGAGTAATATCAGTCCTAAGAAAGGATTCTGGAGGTACTTCATTCTTATTAGAAGCACTTTCACCCTAAACTGCCTATATTTGTTTCTGTTACCTCTTAAGTGAAGTCTTAAAAGTTAATCTTTGGTGTTAAGGCAGATTTGGCAGTGTCCTGCTCTTATTATAACACAACTGTGGTTTCTTTAATTTGTTCTTTATGGAGTGAACACACTCTTGTAATTTCTTCTGGTTTCAAGGCACAAGGAAAGAAGAGATTTGTTTGGATTATGTCTTTTCTCTTGGGCATTTTTTAAATACAAATATTTCACAAGCATAAAGGATTTAATTTTTGTAATCTTTTTGGGTTTGCTATTAAGAGCTGGGTATTTTGCGGGCAGCATTTTAATTTTGTCCTCTTGGTTTGGTTTTGTATAGGTTTTTTATGGTTTTCTTTGTTTGGTTTGTTGTTGTTTGGGGTTTTTTTGTAATGTTTCTTAGTTATTCTCTTTTAAAACAATGTACTCTTCGGTATCACTAAAAATTTATAATTAGATCTTACATATTTTAAGCTATTTACTTTTTTCAATCATTTTGTGGGCTTAATAAAGAGAAGTATTTACCCTCTTTCTGCCAGTGGCTCTTACATCAGAGGTGTTACTGTAACTGTGCAGTAACAGTGTAGTCTGATGTTGGAATATCTTCCATGAAAATGGGATCTGATCTTACTTCATTCTTCCTTTTTCTGGGAAGGCACATTCAGGCTGTTCTAGGTAGATGTTTTTTGCCCATCAAAGTAATAGACAAAGCAATAAAAATAACTCATTTTAAAACAAGTTACAGTAAAAGAAGCAAACTGCTGGGCTAATATCTAGGGATTTTTCTCTTTTAAACGAATTACATAAATGATGAGGAAACATCATAGGGAAAATAAACTCATTTAGCACAGAAAAGACATTTGGTCATAGTGTTAATGCCAAGCACTCACTCAGCAGCTCTCAGAATCCTAAAGGGGCAGGTGTGTATCACTCTCACAGCTGGAGAAAACAACAGTTTCACAAGGCCACAGTCTGGGATCAGGGCAAGAAAAGTTTCAGGGTAGTTTGGTTTTCAGTCTTGCATGCTCAGCTTTTGGGCTGTGCTCTCTGCTAAGGGGGCACTTGTGAGCACCAGCGTAGATAAGTCTGTGCAGCCCAGAGACCCTTTTGCAGCTGATATATTACCCTTGCAAAATCCTACTAAAAAAATGAGGACTTTGCAGTACATAAAATTCCACTGAATTCATCCAAACTTGCTTATAAAACTCATGGTAAGAAAAGCTACTGTCTTGGGGTTATTTTTTTATTCATATTCAAGAATTTAGAGTATTTTTTTTTCTGTATTAGCAACAGGAATGCTGTTCCACATTCCTGCATGTGTTATGATGCTGAAATTTGTCTTCAAAAGAACCTAAAAATAGTTGTGTTGTTACTCCCAATTCTTTGGGATTAATTTTATAATGTATTTAACGAAGAATTCTTTATTTTAGGTAATTGTAGAAGGACAATGGTTGAAGCTTGCAGAAACAACTTACACCGATCCCTTTGGGAAAACCAGGTAATTGCCTCTCTGGTATTCTGGATTCCCAATTGTACAGGCTGGCCCGAGGCTAGAGAACACAAGCATTACAAACACATCACTCCACACAAGATGAGAGCTGTTCATTGTGAGGTTACTTCAGAGTTCCTGCTGTTCAGAGAAGAGAATCTTACTCCAGCAGATGTGCAAGCATTGGGTTTGAATTTGGCTTCCAAATCCTCTTGGGCACATTGGACCTGGAATGTGTTGCATTTCCAGTTCTTTGGAAAGGTGCTACACAGAAGCAAGTTCCAGCTGTGAAACCAAGCCATGACAATCAGAGGGTCCATCCTGTGGCTTTTCTGGTTCTTCATTAAGGGCTCCTTTTTCCCTGCTGGTGGTGCCAGATCTTGCATGTTACTGACAAATTAATGTCCTCTTGTGTGTTTTCATTAATGTCCAATTCTTTTCTACTCTTTAGTTTTGCTGTGTTTATGTAGGTGTTAGAACATGGCTTTAGTTCCCTCCCCTTAATGTGTTAGATTCTGTGCTGGTTGCTTTGTCCTGTGCCTTCCATTCCATCAGCAGAGTATCCTCTTAAAATTAGCAAGATTGGATCTTTTGTGTAACTAAAATTACCTATTTTCTCTCTCCCTCCTTAAGTAGGCAAAAGAAAACTATGCTGTAGACATTTTATAGTGCCAGTGTATGACAGGGCCTGCCTATGGCCTGCTGCTTCTTACATCTCACTGTGTGATGGTACATTTTGCTTTAAATGAAAGTAGCAAGGGTAGAAGATGATTTATGTATTCATTTGCTCTTTTCTCTGTTTAAACAGAACTTGGGAAACTGTGAAGCGTACTGGCAACAAAAAGGGAGTTACAGCTGATGGTAAGAATTGGTGGCTTTTTCTGTTTGCATTTTTTCCTGTGTAAGTCCTTCTGATAAACTGACAATGCAGATTTTGAGCTGATCTGTTCCTGAATGAATGAGGATGTGAACAGCTGGCTTGGCAGAGCTGGCTATACCCCTGAGCTAATGAAATGCTAACTTAAGTGCTGAAGAATCAGAACTTTACTGGTGGGAGTGCTTTCCCAAGATCATTGTGTTCACTTTAAAATGATGGAGCACTTCCAAAGACATCAGGGCTGCCGTGACACAGAGTAGCTCATGAACTGATGATTTGGTCTGCTGTTAGGGGCCAAGGAGTCAAGGGGCTCTTTGAGACATGATTTAGACAAGAAGAATGTAGTAGAGAGTTCCCTGCAGAGGCTTTCAAGCAGTTTCTGTAGACAGGAGAGCCCTTCCCTGAGGCTCAATCTTGCTTGGTATGTGTGCCTCTGGCTTGCTGGGGAGCTTTGAAGATCTCTCACCATGCATGATATAAAGAGCTTAAATTCATCACTCACAATTCTGGAGCAGGCATCTAAACATTTAATGCTCAGAGTAGCAATGTCTGGGTTCCTTTCCAGATCTGGCACTAAAATCTCACTTTCTGCTACACTCACATTCCATGTCCTTGTGTCTCCCATGGCTGTGGTAGGTGTAGCAGTGATAGCAGTGCTACAGAGAACCCTGCACTACGACTGCATTGTCCTGGTGAAACAGTTCAGGCCCCCAATCAATGGCTACTGTTTGGAATTTCCTGCAGGTAAGTGGCTGAAACATGGGGATGAGTCACATATGGTTCAGTGTATTTAGATATGCATGGAGTGTCAATATTTAGTTGTATATATTTTATAGGTTAGTCTTGATGATCTCCAAGGTCTTTTCCAATTTAGTTGATTCTGTGATTCTGTGATCTTAATGAATCTCTGGTGGAAAACAGTGCTAAGTTCCACATGCTAAAATAAGAATATTTGATAATTAAAAAAACAAAATAAGCTTGTTTTAGCAGATTGGAGAAAATTCCCTCCACTTCTCCTTTCTGTAAGTGTCAAAGCATTCAGCTTCTTTCTCTCATGAGAATATTAATGCCATTTTTGGGGAAGGCAGCATGATTCTGTTGATAATTGGTAAAGGATGTGGGCAGCAGCATAATGAATCCAGGGACAGGAATCCTTCCTAACAATTACCACTCTGTAAAGACGGAGTAATGAGGATATTCCCCTCTTCCATAAAGCTTGATTAGATCTCAGGATGGGTATTGCAATTAAGTGGGAAGCTTTTAATTGTTTTTTGTGTATTATGTATCTCCCAGGCCTCATTGAGGAAAACGAGTCAGCAGAAAGTGCTGCGCTTCGAGAGCTGAAGGAAGAAACTGGGTACAAGGGGGAAGTCATTGAATGTACTCCAGGTCTTTGCTTCTTTTTATTTTTTCCCATCAAAGCTAATTCTGTCTTGATGGCTACTCTAAATGTCTTAAATGCTCTAAAACAAAGGGAAAATCCAAGCAGCAAAGCCTATGCAGATTAGCAGGGTAGCATCTCATGTCTGTAAAAGTGAAACTTTGGTCCTTGATGTGAATCAGGTGCTGAACTTCTGTCTGAAGTAAGTTTGATGTCTGTAGGGAGGAAATTGTTATTAATTAGGATCCTTTACACAAAACCCAATTATTCAAGCTGTGATTTGGCATTTTAGTGTACAGGTCTAAATTGCTGGACTTCTGTGAACAACATTTGTGAACTTAGGAAAAAAGAGCTGCATGATGCAGAGGTCATCCTTCTGTCAGCCATGGGGAGGTGACAGTACTTGTGGGGAGGGGAAAACACTCGGGTTCTCCACCTGGAAAGAGAAAAGGAGAGTAATTGGAGTAAATTCAGAGATCCTTTGGAACATGATTATTCCAATCCTATGCTTCTATGTAAGATAAAATGAAGGCAAAATGAGGATCATAAATCAAACTTGAGAAGGTAGATGAGACAACTTAGGATTTTGAGGAAATGTCATTGCAACTGAGTCTTGTCTCTCAGTTATTGGGTACAACTGTTTTCTGGGGATTGGGAGAGGTTGGAGACAGGTGCTGGCAAAATCAGACTCAGACTGAGGAAGTCTATAAGGGATAGTTTACAGTAAATCTTTAGTCTATGGAATGGAAAGTAAATTTGGCTGTGAAAAAAGTCTTACCAGGGATCTGTAAAGAGCTGAGAGTTACAGAAACATTACTTCTAAGAATACACGAAGACAAAGTTTTTGCTATTCTTACAGCACAAATGTCTGCCAAATATATATTCTCCTATTGTATCAGATACATTTCTGTGAAAGCTTTCCTTAAAATGTTTCCTGCTCTGAAAAATGAACCTCTCCACGTGCTTGTTGGCAGCTCTTTGCTTGGACCCTGGAATGTCAAATAGCACAACACACATTGTGAGCGTCATCATTAATGGAGATGAGGCTGAGAACACAAGACCTAAGCAAAACCTTGGTGAGTTTTGTACCATTTATTTGAAAATTTTGAGAAGACAACAAAACAATAGGTTTAAAACAATTAACCCCACCACTGTATCTCTTCTGTCCTAGCTGATTTGGATACTGCACATCCTTCTAATTACATCCTACAGTCTAGATGAGCAGAGTGTGTCTCTGCTGAATTCACTGGAAAAGCGCAGATGTGAAGAGTCAGCTTCAGAATAAAACATTTTGGTGCCAAATTTCAGTGAGGGCCATAAGCACTTTTGAACCTAGATACTGCTCCCAGTTGTAGCTTCACTCTGGAAGAAATTGCAGTGTCACTCGCAGTCAGGAGGCCATCAAATGCTTTCTAATTGCAAACTTTAGTGTATTTCAACCCCTTAACTCACTACTTTTTTCACTTGCAGATGATGGAGGTATGTAATGTGACTGTGATCTCACTGACAATAAGGTCAAGCATGATTCTTCGTATGGCAAGTTTTACTTAGAAAAAGTCAGTTACAACTGGTGGTTATTTGTGCTTGGGTAATCTCCTGACCCTAATCAAATGTGCCTCAGGTTGACCTTGGCCTAGATGCAAATTCCCATGGGGCATTATTGCGTCAATTATCTTTCCCAGTATTGCACCTATAGCACCAGTATTTCAGGAAATACAAATTACTTACCCCCCAACTGCTGTAGGTCAAGCCCTAAAGACAGGTAATTCAGAGAGACAGGGGAGGGGTAAACCAGAATAAATTCATCATTAACAAACCCTGTGAGATGGTTTGGTCTTGAAATGCATCTCCAATCCATTCCTGTACCAGGAGAAGCCAAACAAGCTTTTTCAACAGCGTATTTTTCATTCTCAAAAGAGATATTTCTCTTTTTGAGATTCTTATCTTTCATAGCTGCCAGCTACACTTTTCCCAACTGTTTTTCCAGCTTCTTTCTGCCAAGCATGTTTTTTAGTGAGCCCAGTCACTGCCTGTCCCCATTTAATTGACCGTTTTTTGATATATGAAAGCTCATAATTTTTGGATGGTGATGACCATTAAGTCAGTTTCTTTCCCTTTCTAAATTGCAAGAAACAGAAAACAGAGGTAAATTCTCTACTGTTCACTAATTTAAGGATGTGTAAACCTTTTTCTTCTCTCCTAGAATTTGTGGAAGTTGTTTCACTTCCAAAGAATGACCTGCTGCAAAGGATTGATGGTAAGAGCTTTTTGACACATTAAATGCACTAACATGAGCTTCAATAATCCCTTCTCTTCTCAGGGCTCCTTGTGTCATTTTCCACCCTAGAATACTGTCTGTTAAGCAAAAAACCATGAGGGACCTGGCCAGGTATGAGTTAGTGATAGCAGGAGGAGTTTGCAGTGTCTGTAATGCTACACATCTTCATTTTAGCATGGACTTACATTTCTGTAAAGGTGAGGTTTTAACAGCATCTCATAATCTTTTTATTTTCAGAATTAGTAGCAGAGGAACATTTGGCAGTAGATGCCAGGGTTTATACTTACGCGTTGGCTCTGAAGCGCGCAGAAGAAAAACCGGTCCAAGTTCCTTTTATGAAGTTCTAGAACCAGACAATGAGAAATTTAATTCAAAGCTTCCCAAGTTGGATGGCTTAGAAGTACAACTCTTCTTGTAATCAGGGTCCTTTGCTTTACTTGTAGAGCAAAAGAAGTGTTTGTAGTAATGATTCTGGTATTTTTATTTGGAATTATGTAACTTACAAAAAGCATTACTTCTAACTGCTCTATCACCCCTTGACAGAATACCCATAATAAAAATACTGTTTAATTTTCAGAATGGCTCATTTCTCACTAGATTCCTCTCTGCACTTAAAATTCAGTATAGGAAAGATGCTTAGGTAACTGTGGTTGATGTTGTAACACCATGGTTCCAAAGGAGACAGTGGCAGAAGAGTGAGTGCAGGTCTCACTCTCTCTCACAGCACTCACACAGCTAACACCTGGAGAGGGCAGAGCTCATGGTGGTCTGCAACTTCCTTATGATGGGCAGCAGAGGGGCTGGCACTGATTTCTTCTCTCTAGTGACCAGTGATAGGACCCAAGGGAATGGCCTGAAGTTGTGTCAGGGGCAGTTAAAGTTAGATATCAGGAAAGGGTTCTTCACCCAGAGGGCGGCTGGGCACTGGAACAGGCTCCCCAGGGAAGTGGCCACAGCAATGAGCCTGACAGAGTTCAAGATGTGTTTGGACAAGACTCTTGGGCACAAGGCGGGATTCTTGGGATGTCCTGCACAAGGTCAGGAGTTGGACTCAATGAGCCTTGTGGGTCCCTTCCAACTCAAAAATCATAGAATTGTAGAATATTCTATTAAGTAGTAATTCTCTCTGACAGGAGCAGGGACAGCAGCACAGGAACACTGTGTGCATGCTCTGGCTGAAGTAATTGAAATGGCAATTTTAACAACTTCCTATTATGATTTAGACATGAAGATGATGTTTCCTTCTCCCAGCCCTAACTAAACTATGCAGAAAGAAAACTGGTTTGTTTGGTCTAAAATAATGATTATGACACCATCATTCACCAGTGCAAACCAGAACTGTGCAGGCCCAGACAGGGGATCCTACTGAAGGTATGAGGTCACTTATGTGCCCTGAGAGGGCACAGCCTTGCAGTTTTCCCTCTCCCAAGGACACACGTGTACCCAGGCTGCACCTTCATTCAGTCAAATCACTTCTAGGTACATCTTATCCCAAATAAACCTTCAGTGCATCTGCACACAGTAGGCTGCTACTAATTATGTAAACAGCCACCACTGCTGAAAGGTCAGGAGAGTTTTAATAAACACACATCAAAATCAGTCCTGCCTCTGAAATATATGAGGATGAGTGTGCATAATTAGGGAGATTTTCTGAAACAGAAAATTGCTTAAGAGTTCCTTATCTTCACAAACAACACGAAGTTACTTTCAAGTTAAAGAGTGAGAGAAGACAGAAGAAATGTGACATCAAAGGGAAAAAGTGATTACAGCAGAGCACAAAAGCTCAATGACTTTAAGGGGAGGAATCTTGGGATTTTTTTAAAATTGTGGCTGCTAAAAATTAATCAGAATTATATTCTAGAAAGAAAAAAATAAAGAGGAAAAAAGGGAGTCTTCTAGACCTACCTCCCTATCAAAGCATTGTAGAAATGACCAAAGACTGCACATGAATTACATCTGGCACAGACAAGACACAGGAGAGGGTTTAATTAAATAAGTTTATTGTCTAACGCTTACATTTGTTACATCGCCGCTGTAAAGTGCGACAAGTTTTCAGCAGGAACACCCCGTTCCCCCTTTTCTCTCCTATGAACTGCTTTAGGAACCAGGCCTCGTTCTTTAGACTCACAAAAGCAAAGTGGGCATGAAGTTTCAGTGGCACAGTTTTCACAAGTACATGGTTGAACAGCACTGCTGGGCTGGGCTGTCCTGCCAGGCTGTCCCACAGCAGCCAGGGGAAGAACCCGACTGCCCTGGCCGCAGCAGATCCACCACAGAACCAGTTCACAGGTGAGATGAGTATCAGCCACCAGTAAAATGTTTGCTTGCCACCCTCAGAGCTCAGTGAAAGGTGCCTGGGTGGAGGCACCGCAAAGGATAAGGAGTGCTGAGTTCAGTGTTGGGGAAATGCAAGTTAAAAAAGTATAAAAAAATTAATGTAAAATACAGATACAAATAAATTTTGTCAGGAATACTGGCACATGGCAATCTGAACTCAGGTATCTTTTTCTCCTGTTAGGGACAGGGAAATTAATTTAACACTTTACTGCTGTGTGCAAAGACATTCACCGCTCTCAAACTGATACATTTTACCATCTCACTGTAGTGTCTGAACAGCAAGGTAGATGAATTGTTTCCAGCATTACAGGCAACACTAGATAATACTTAAACAAGATAATGTAAACTTTATTCTTAAGGCAGCTGGTACTAATGCTGCACACAGGCATCGCTCAATGCCCATTATAGTAATGGGACACGTAGCACTTGAAAACAAGTAAAAAGAAAATAGCATTATTGGACTAAATGACGCATGTTGTCAAAATAACTTTCCCTTTCACACAAACCATGAAATATTTGGACATCTAGAAAAATAATGCACCTACTCCTCCAACTTCAGCCTGTTCTTTCACAAATATTTCAAAATACTGATAAATAATAGTGACTGCAAGCAGAATGCCAGTGCCAGAGCCAATGGCTCCTAGAAAGTCAGCCAGTACTGAAAGGGCACCGATGCACAAACCACCAAATGCAGCTGCTGTAGGGATGTATCTGTAAGAAAGGTAAAAACAGGAAAGAAAAAGGTAGTAACCAAGGTATCTTTCTTTTACAAACATGGAAGAGATTCAACTCAAAATCCCTCATTATGCCACTTAAAAAAAAAAAAAAAGACAGTACAGGTTAATCTCTAATCTGCTGCTATAACTTCTTTTGCATAACTAAGAAAAGCAACAGGCAAATGGGAAGAATCTTCCCTTTTGCAGTAGAAACAGGTATTAGATTTTTCTGACAAACTCTGCTTCAGCTGACACTTCCCCCGCACTCTTCGCCATCCAGCTGGAAGTCAGCGTTTCCTTACCTGTTAAGCTCATGAACCATTGATGTATCTCTGTGGCCTCTCATCACCATTTGCTGTTCTTTGAGTTGCTTGGCAACCTGTAAAAAACATCATTTTATGAAAATGCTGCAGTGTTTCATAGTCACTTGATGTTTACTGGGATAAACTGACCATGCAGTAGCTGGTCAGTTCTAAACCAGAAGCACTGTTTGAAAACGATTAAGATAGAACACCTACATCTTTTGCTGATGAGCCAGACACCTCGATCCAAGTCTTGGAGAAGAATGCACAGGATCCCAACATAAATATTATATAAACTATTACATGGACAGGATCCTCAAATATTGCACCCATGGATTCTGGAGGTGACAAGTAGTAGCACAGGCCACCAACAGGGTAAGAGCGAGCAGGGCCACCTCCACTGACATCCTGGGAGGGGAAGAAAAAGGCAATAAATTATTTTTCACAGCCTTCCCACATTCCTATCCTGTATTAATAGAGAAATTCCTCTTTGATGTTTGAAACAGCTTATATATATATAAATGTTAAAAAGTAAGTATACCAGTTGGTTAAATACCAAGAATTCACATCAAAGTAAAAATGCAAATAATTCTATGCAGCTAAAATATGATAAAATACTTACTGCCCATTGTCCCAGTAAGTTCACCAAGAAGTTACCACTGAAACGAACAGACAACATCTGGGAAATGACGTAGAGGTTTGACACTAAGGCAGACTGCAGAATGATGGGAATGTTGGAGGTATAGAACAGCTTGATGGGATAGCTGCTGTACTGCCCACGGTACCGAGCAGACTTGATGGGTAAATCCACTCGGAATCCCTGTGGGAAAGAACACAAATGCTCCAGGGTTCACTCCCGAGACACAAGGTATTCCCAGTATGCCCCAGAGCTATTCCTGACCATGCAGCTCTTGCTAGAGAAACAAGGACTGCAAGGTCTGAGCTAGTACAGCCCAAAGGCTTTCTGCTACAGTCTGGATTACAAATTTTAAGGATTTAAAAGTGTTACTGCTTGGTTGTATTACATTCGTTTCACATAAACATGGTTTCTCATCTTCTAACTAGTACTCCTGTAAAATAAATTTTATAGATTAGGGGTGGATAAAAGCCTGTAATGGCTTCCAACTGAACTAGCCAGTTACCAGCAGGCTCTTGTGTAGTAAGCCCAGGCTCTTGTGTAGTTTTCTGGGGCAGGATCTTTTCTGAGTAGACCCAAGAAAAGCCACAGGAACTTGAAAACCTGGTATTTATTGTCTTTTTTTTTTTCCTCCCCCAGAACTCAGACTCAACAACTTGAAAAAAAAATTTAAAAATCACATTTTAGCTGCCCCCAAAATCTCCACATGGATCCTCATTTAGTGTCCATTTTAGTAGATACTTAGACTTAAAAAGAAACACTAAATGTTTCAAGAAAATTAGGCAAAAACTGCTAAGATACACACCCCAAAGAAGCAAAGTTCTCCAGCTCTGTCCGAAAGTATTCTTCTCAGTCAATTATGAATATTAAGTATATTATTGGTGTGATGCAACCACTGCAGTACTGGAATCTGTTTTATTAAAAATATTCTCACAGTGTGTATGGCATTCTATGGAATGTGAGGTTCCACACTGAGTACAAGCAGGCCTGGCTGCAAAATTTTATGGCTTTGCTGTCACAGAGGTAACAGTTACTGAAATAATAACACTGGGATAAAAAGAGTTCATTACTCAAAGCTAAAATACTTCAGCTACTCTGGCTTAAACCTTCCCATCTTTTCCCAATGACTGCAGTGTCCAGGGTCCATGTGTCCTTCTACCTCTGCAGAGCTGCTCTGAGGAGTTTTACCTGGAAATAGATGACTACAGCAAACACAAACACTGTAGCAATCAGGTTCATGAGATTGGGCAGATTCTGTCGGTAAAAAGCCTCCCGCAAAGCCCGGACTTTGTCAGTTCGTGTGGCCAGGAGATGGAATAATGCAATCACAGCACCCTCAAACTCTGTTCCTGCATGAAGCAAGAAAGTAAAAGAAAGATTAATCTCAAAATTAAAAATATTTTTTAAAACTACCTTTCTTTTGGAAATAACAGAACTACTAAGAATTATATTCAAATGAAAGCTAAAAAAAACCCCCTCAAACTAAAAACATGGCTCAGGATTTCAAATGAATGCAGTAAATGAATTAATTTCTTGATGCTGTATCTTAAGGTGCTAATGCAGGGGTCTCAGAACAACCAGCTGTTGTCAAAGACTGGCTGAGGAACGAAGAGACTGCAGCCTCTGAAGAATAAAACCAGCCTAAAGTAATTCAGAGGCACCAACTACAAAAGCATCCTATAGCCACAAACAACAGCTGGATCACAGACAACTCCTATGAATGTACAGCACTTCCTATTTTCTCTATTTCCATAGACTAAGCGATGCTAAAACAAGATGTTTTCAGTTTGGAAATCCAAAAATTTTCATTCAAGGGGCCTGAAGTCCCATTTTAACTGCTGCACTTCAAATCAACAAAGGTAAAATTGTATTAATCTCCATGTAAGTCAGACATTTTCATCCTTGATGTTAATTGGACAATTGACTTCAGAAGCCAATCACCACACATTACAACTTTTTTTTAAATGCCATCCAAGAAACATCTGATATTTATGTGTAGTATACACCCACTGAAACATGTTGTGACTTACTGTAACAGCACACATACCTCTGCCAGTGTTGATGGTAGTGGGACTGAAAGCTTTCCAGACAATGGTTTCACAGATATTGGTAGCAATAAACAGGGAAATACCAGACCCCAATCCATAACCTTTCTGTAACAACTCATCTAGCAGCAACACAATCAAACCAGCCACAAACAGCTGTGAGAAAAGAAACAAAACTGAGCAGAAACAAGAATAAATCAAGTCATGAGTTGTGTTTTAATTCTCTGCTTCAGTATTTTCATCATGTTGGAGAGTAATCATTAAGTCTTTCATCTAAATGTCATTCATGCAGTGTTTCTGACCTCTCATATACCAAGGCCTGCACATCTCACCTGGCAATGAGCTCTGTGCCTTTTTTCAAGGCAGACATAGCAAATAGTAACAACTTTTTTTCTAAAAAAAAAATGTTTAAATTTGTGCATTTACTGTTTTGTTCTGCAGAAGAATGTCTCAAAGCTGCAGCTGTGCCATTTAGTGAGAATTCCTCCACAGCACTGAAGAGCAGCCACTGTTTCCAAAGTCCACCAATTCCTGTATTTTCAATTAAGCACCACTCCTACCTGAAATACTTTTGATATTAACTATCTCAGCATTCTCCTCCTTTATGGAGTATTTAGAATTTCTCATATCTAGACAGATACAAATAATGATGCTTTGCAGTATTAAAAAAAAATAAACTGAACCCAGACACAGAAAGATTTTTCCTTCCATCTATACTGTCTCTAACCAGTCTCAGTTACACACAAAATAGCTCTTTACAAACCTGAATTATAATAAGAAGACAAATTCCAGCACCCATTTCAGCAGGATCTCCATACATTCCAGTCATAACATACACAATGGCTTGCCCAATGGTAATAATCATCCCAAATACTAAAACAAGAGAGAAAGCAAATCCTTTTAAAAAAATCTGAAGTCACCTACCGAAGAAATCTCATATCTAGTATCACTTAGGCAGGCTGCTTTCCCAAGAATAAAAATACACTCAGTAATTTTAATTGGAACAGTGCTTACGTTTCTGAGCTCCATTGAACAAGGCTCTGTCTTTTGGAGTATCACCAACTTCAATGATCTTTGCTCCTGCCAGCAGCTGCATGATCAAACCTGATGTCACAATGGGTGAGATACCCAATTCCATCAAAGTACCTAGAAAAGAAGAAAAATTAACACAACTGCCATTCCAGCACCTCTCCTAAAGAAAGCATTAGGTCTCTTCAAAGGTTCCTGACCTATAAGGAATATTTCTAATAATGCTTCCAATATGTATATTCCTGTACAGGTATGACAAAACAAAGACAGTTATGGCCTCACAAAAGGCTGCTGTGTTAAAACCTGTACTTTTGAAGGCAGCATGGAAAACCCATATAGCTTTTAATTACAAATATTTTTGTGGAACCATTCTAACACTGAAGGCCAGTGCACACTGAAGCTCAGATTTTTTGGCATATCCTCAAGAAACCTTTCCCTGGACAGCATCTTGTCCCTGGTTGTTTATTCTGTCGGTGCTTCAATGTCACATTTTCCAAAAGTTTAATTTTGCAGACCACAAAAACATGCTGCAGATCCACAGTTTCTGAGAACATTGCCCTTGGAATCACTGGCTCTAGTTGAGAGTTTAGGATTAAGTTAGTTCTTAACAAAACAAAGACTGTCATAAAGTTGCTCTTAACTCTGCCAACTCACTGGCACTGTGTCATTGAGGCACCAACTCCCAAATGTACACAATTCAAAGAGGGAAAGCATTAAAGTAATTATTATAAATTGGTTCTTTCATACATGTATCCTGGAGTTTCCATGCTAAATATTACATCACCTGCCATGGAAATCTCTACTCCTCCAGCAGCCAGAAAATTAGGATGTCAAAAACTTTAGCATGCACCTCACATCCTCCAATGACTTCTAGTCAGTTGACTTAAGTGAAAACTCACTTTCCCACTCTTGCTTTTTATTGCTTTCAGTCTCTCTAGCCTTTTCTTGGCCACTGTTACCATTCTATTTGGGTAGTGGACAGTGTATTTAGTATCATACACTGCTAGGGACACACCAAATTCTGCTAACTCTGTAGGAGAATTCGAAGCAGAGAACTTCTTTACCTTATTATCCTCACTGGTGTAACAAAAACTGCTATTCCTAAGTAAGCAGAACCTTCACATTAGAGGGTTCCAGTGATTTTCTTACTTCCAGCCAGTTTTCCAAGCTACAGATGAGATCAGTGTCCTCATTTAGAGTCAGGCATGACTGGTCACCCATCTTAAGTTTCACACTTCTAGCATTAGTTTGAATCCTATACATTTGGTTTTGTTCCACTTTACTCTTCAAAAATATGTTAGTTTGATTTTGCTAAAGTTTATGCCTAATTATCTCTGCCTTTAGCTTTCCCACCTAAAAAATTATTCACCCATAACACTGCCAAACTATTATGAAGTGTAACTGACTTGCACAGGTAAGGCATTTCCTAATCAACACCCTCGTACCGCACATTAATGCAAGTTCCTAACTGGAAAGTCAGAAGATTCCTCATCCCATATATTAATTAGAAAGAGACTGATCTAAAATCCTGAATGGGATCATCTCAAAACTTGTGAATCAATATTAATCTCATCTGCATCTCAGAGAAATCTCATTCCTAACACGAAGCACTGCACAAGTACTGATTTTAATTCCATCTGTGTTAAGAACTTTACAAAGTGTTCCAACCTGACATCTAGGTGTGGTGAAATTTAACAGCCAACTGTTTTTCTCCTGGTGTGTTTATCCCAATAGAAAACAAAGAAAGGAGTGAGTACCAACCTCTGTTTGATGCAAGAATGACTCTCATCCAATAGAAGGGGTCTGCAGAATCTGAAGACATGATTCCAAACAAAGGGATCTGTCAAAGTGCACAACAGCATTAGAGAGATACACACAATTAGCATGCATTAATACAAAATCTTAACATGCAATGATTCAACTGTTACATTGTTTTAATTTTTTTAAAAATTAAACCAGAAATATTGACACAATCTCTTTTAATCCTCCAACTGGGGCATAACTCAGAGGACTAAACTAAGACCTTTCCACTGGAAAAAGCAGAAACCCCTAGAAAGAAGAAGTTTAAATATCAAAATTCTAGAGACAGAAATATCCCACATGGAACTGTCAATACCAGACATATTCATACAAGACTTCCAATATTCTGTATGTCAATATTGAGGAATTTTGAGCTCTTTAAAACTCTTCCTAATCATCAAAACAGTAGAGTAGGAATCCAGGCAATCTTAGAGATCAATTTCTGAAAACTCTGGTCTGCACCATCTGTTTTCCTTATTCAACTGCTATAATCTCTCATTTAATCATGCATACATGCAGCTGCTAGTAAACCCAGATAAACTACATGTTCTTCTAGCTCTAGTATCATTCCCACTTCCTCCTTCCAAAAAACAGATAGGTACAAGAGCTGGGTTTTACCCTTTAAAACAGTCTTTCAGAGCTGAAAACAAAAACTATTAAACTACTGCTCTGCAGTCTGGAATGGCTGCATTAATAAACATAAGCTAAAAACCCTGATTCTGAAATGTACAGTTCATTTCGAATCTTCCAAGAGGTCTGTAAGTTCTAAAAAATTTAGATCAAGTAATGCATGGATTCTCATTTCTTTCGGTATCTAGGTATTCTTTAAAGAAAAACAAAAAAAAAGCCTCCACTGTTTACAAGCCAAGCCTACAACTATGAGTAATAAAGATCATATAAATGTTTACAAAGACAGGCATTTTGGAAAGGTTTCAGCTAACAACTTTACCAGGATCTTCACAAAAAACAAGTTCTAAATATCAACTTAAACACTTCACAAAAACATTTTCCTTCAATCTTTACAATCCATCAGCTTACTGAAGAGGAATTTTGTAAAAAGTCACTTTGATTTAGTTTTCACACTTGTGAGTACTAAAATTTAAATGCAGCTATGAACAGAGGGTAAACAATGCATTGAATTGCTTGGTTTGTTTATGCTGCTCAATAATTAATTACCTTAGCTATTTACCCTGCAGCCACTGTCATCATTTGATAGGATCTTTGTAACAAGAAAAAAATGTTATGTATTTCTGACTAAATATAAAGCACTAGTTCCTAAAAACATCTACGATCAACATTAAATACTGTTTCAGAGAACCAGTTTTTTGAACTGAACTTTAAATACTTTAACATAAAAATAAAAGCTGAAACTGGTAGGTCAACATGAAACAAGAACACCTCATTCTTTCAGGGTACTTTTTATGTACAGAACACACATTTTCTACCACAGACAACATCAATACCTACCTGGCAGCACACTAAGAAAATGAAGAGTGTGATGGCCGTCCATAGTACCTTCTCTCTGAACTGGATCTACAGGGCAGAGTGGAGACATGAACATGTTCAGTGTATGTAGAACTTCCATTGCACTCTCACAACAGTACTAAATGCTGTTATAATTCAGAATTCAATGCAAAGATATAGAACCAGAAAGTATCACTCCTCATTGGAATTTATTTTTAATATGATTTCAGATTTTAGAGTGACAAAGATAACTTATGTGGGACTGGCAGACATTCAGTCACTAGAATATATTTTATCTACAATATTCTGATACAGTGGGTATTTACAGAAGAGCAACAGCATGGCTAAAACCATGGACTTACCAGAGCAAACATGAAAGATTAATGCAAAAAACTTATCTTCAGTACTTAGTGCTCTAGGCTTCAACAGAAGTTTTGTAAGGCTGGAAGCTATTAAACTAAAGCACTATAAAATTTTTAGAGGGATTGAAATGTTGTGAAGACACATGATTAAAACCAGACAAACCATGAGTTTTCTACAGCAATTCAAAACATTTAGAATTAAGTTCTTCAAAGGGTGCTAGAGGAAGCTTCAAATTCATCATTATGTTCATGGACATACACCACAAAATGATTTTAATGATTTTTTTCTTTGTTTTCCTCCAAAGTATTTTTATTGATGTAGATTATATATTAATTGAAAAAGAATGCCAGACCAATGATTACTAGTCATTAATTCACTGAAGAGAATCTCAGAATCACAACATCTGAGGTGCCTGTAATTAGTGCCAGGTGCAAGAAGAGAAGAATCACAAGATTTAAGTTTGAGCCAGAGGATTACTCAAAGCAGGAGACAGAAAGGAATGCACTTGAAGAGAGCAGAGAGAGCTGAGATGCAGGGTTATGTTCAAGTTCCCACCTCTCCTCCAGGGACTGTAAACCTGAGGGTTAAGTGTGTTCACTGCAGACAAGTGTAGGGCAGCTACCAAAACATGACATGAACTAATACGTAAGAGAGATACAGCAGAAATGGTTGGAGCTCTCTGCCTCCAACCACTGAATCTGCCTGTGAAGAAGTAACAAGAAAAAGGATTAGTGCCTGGTTTAATAGGTACTCAACACCCACAAATGAGAAACTACAAACCAGCGCAGCAGCAGCACAGATCCTCAAGCAAAAGAAAATCTAGAATGTAGTCTACATCTTTATAAGTGAAACCATCCACTTGGAAGCAAAATAATCCAAGTAATTTAATTTATTTCCTGCTACTGCTTCACTCTTAAAAAAGAGGACAGATGCTAAAAATACTTACAGCACAGTTATAAAAAGAAAAATAGTGACAGCAGCAAATAAATCCAAACAATACCTTGTGTTGGACTATGCAGTGCTGACCCACTTTACCAAGTCTGAACTGCACAATTCAGATTTTAAACACAGACTTCTAAAACCAAAAATGCTTAACCAAAATATCTCTACAGCCTCACAGTTAAACTTGGCTTCAGAGGCATCGGTAAAGGTCTAAAACTGCTCTGGTTCTCTCTGAAACTGTGGTGAATAGGAGCATTAGAGGAATTCTGCATCACCCAAATCACAGTTATTCACAAGGAAAACAGTTTCTATGAGTCAAGAAGAAAAAAAAGAAAAAGGAGTCATCCAAATCCATATGCCATGAATGGCAAAATACAGAGTGGTACCAAAATATTCCAGCCACAAATGCTAACAAGCACAGGGAGAGTGAATTTCACGATCTGATCTGATTCAATTGGACATTTTCTTCGACATTTTTCTTAAATCATGTGAAAATGAAGGGACTTGAGCATTATCATCTTGGTGTTCTGAACAGTGTGTTCTACTTAGCAAATCTGTGCATGAGGGAAATATGAGCCCATTCTACTAACTACAAAAGTAGCAATCACTTTTGCTAATCAAGTTGGCCAAATCACAAAAGCAACACTCCCTAGAGACAGAAGAAACCACTCTCCTCATCAACAAGAATGGCAAAATGATTCAGTGAAAGCCCAACCGTATCAAAACATCATCTTCACTTAACAATCAATACATGTTTAATAAGAAGGAATCTCTTCTTCTTTTTGGTTATCAAAATTTCTTGTCCTGGCCTTAAACCAATCCACTAAAGCCATTACTGGTCATATCTAACCGTTACAGCTTGCAAGAAAACAACAAATTACAGAGAATTAGAGTTACATGGAATGACCTAAATCACTTGATAAACTACACAGAAGCAAGGAACATGACTGAAAATGGTCAAAGGGCTCTTCAGCCTAGGAAAGATGTTCCCAATTACATTTTCACTTTAAATTTGTACAAAGCTGGCAACTGGCAGCCATTGTCTAGACAGCGACCTAAATAGCAGTAAAGACAAAGTGACCCAAATAGACAGGACAGGAATCTTGGCACCTCTCTGGAGATCCTACATCTGCTGATGGACAACAAGGACAGATCAAGCCCCTCTTCCTCTCTGGCAAATAACATCTGCCAGTGAGCTTTATGGAAACGTCAGTATCTGTAGGTTTGTGTCAGCTTTCTCTTCTCACTCATCTCACAAGGCAAAAATGGGATGGCTGTAACCAACTAATCACAGATGTGCCATAAATCAGCACCAAAAGATTACACCAAGGCTCCCCACTGCAGAAACAAAGATGGGAACCCGCCGACTAGACCTGGTGCATCCAAGCTTTAGCATGGAGGTCTGGCTCTGGAGATTCCTGCTCTGAAAATGCCTTTCTCTGGCCTAAATAATTTGTTTAGAAACCTGTCCCAAAGCTGAAAAGTGCTGGAAAGCAGCTAGCAAAGAGCCAGGGGGTAAATACCAGCCTTTTTAAAAAATCAATTCCAGAGGGCCTTCATCATAATTTTTTACTGTATCTTCTCCATTCAATTCAGGAGGCTCAGCTATGGTCACTGGCACAAACACCTCTACTCATCCAGTACTAACCTTGGAGAACTTCTTATTAACCAAAGAGGATTCTCTGAGATGGTGTCATGTTCCCAGTTAAGCTTTCCATTTTAGAATATAAAAAACAATAATTTAGCTCTTAAGGAATTTTCATGAAGTCATGACAAGTCAATTTGTTACTCTAATTAGACTGTCACGTGGGCAGTATGTGCTTGAGTTTTGAAAGCAAAAATGGTGTTTGGTGAGGGGGGTGGGTTTTGGACAAGGAAGGTCTCTTTCTGATCTGTACAAATTACCTAATTTTAATCTAGAAAATATGCCAAGAAATGGGAGGTGTTTCAAGGGCTAGGGGACTAGAGAGATCAGCTGTAAATGAACTGAGTTCACTGATTTTAGATCAAAGAGAAACATCACATCCAGAAGATGAACAGGGCAATTACCTGAACTGTACCACAGATCACTCTCCCACTTGAGCAAGGTCAATCACAGCTATGGGTGTAGACCCTACTTTGTGGCAAGGGGAGAATTAAATTTGTGTTCCCTGACCTACAGAACGATTCTTTTCCAAGTAATATACAAGCCAGCTCAAAGCCAACAGTGGGATCCACAGAAAAACAAAGCTTGAATACTCTGTTCTAGTATATTAAAACAGATCATATTGAGCTGAAACTAAATGAGCTCAGTCTAGAATGGAGATTTTTTTTTTTAATTATTTAGCATAATTACTGAAGGGAACAACTTCCCAGAAGGATGCTCAGAATTCATCATCACAGTAATGTTTTACCTTAACATGGGTTCCCCCCTGCTCCAAAAAATGTGTTCTACTTTAAGGCCCACCTTCTGTATAGAGGATATAGACTAGAATATCACAATATTCCCTCCCCTGTGAACTAATAAAAGTAAAAACATAATGTGGCACTCACTTTTCTTTCCGGTTTCTGGATTTCAGGTAACACTGCACAGAACGGCTTAATAACTTCTAAAAATTTTACTGTCCCAGAAAAACAAACACACACACACACACAAAGGAAGACAGAAAAAATATATTAATGAACATTTATGAAACTTCAAAGAACTTTATTTAGCTTCCAAAATTGTCTGAAAACTAATACCCTCTTCTTAAAACAGCTGAAATCAGGGCAAAAATGTGAAACAGAATTCTTGTTCAAACCAGATTTGGCCCATTCTTTTTTCCACAGCTGCAATAATTTACAAGAAGTGGTGCTGTATGTATCACCAGAAGTGAACTGAATTGTATTCCATCTAAAAATAAATGACCTAGTATCAGTCTGCGCTAGTTAAACACAGAATGATACTGACATGAAAAGGTATCCGTGCAGAGATTAGAATCTTGTGTTTACTGCAGTATTTGGCTGAAAAAATAATTGAAGCACTAAAATATGTTTAGAAATTGTAATTTAAATGAGTGGAACAGTTATTCTGACTGGAACTTCAGGGGATTTTAGTTTAGCTTTTAATACATCTCTCTTCACAGTTTCCCCTTTAAAAACACAGAAAAGCTCAACAGTTTGAGCTCTTTTTCTGGGGGAAAAAAAACTAAATCTATTTAGGAAAAAAAAAAATCAAAGGGTATGTGCTTGGTGGGGAATTTGCCCTCCAAAACTTGAACACTATTTTCAGCACCAACACACTGGGACAGACATAAAAAAACACCATTGGCTCCTTTTCAAAGAGAATGCATTTATCACACTGCAGAATGCATTGATTACACCGTAACATTTTGGTTGTAGTGCCATGTTTACATTTACACTCTGATCTAACATATGTCTCCTGTATTTATCTCAAGCCCTCACACAGCTCGCTGGAAGGTGCACCTCACTCCACAGAGGGTGGCACAGCTCCGCCATGAACAAGGTATCAGAGCATCGTGTAATGGGTCAGGTTGGAAGGGACCACAGGGCTCATCTGCTCTGACCTCCCTGCTCAAGCAGGGCCATCCCAGAGAACACAGCACAGGGTTATGTCCAGACAGTTCTGGACTATGTCCAGTGAGGGAGACTCCACAGCCCCTCTGGACAATCTGTTCCAGTGCTTGGCCACTGCACAGGACAGAAGTTCTTCCTCATGTTCAGGTGGAACTTCCTGGGCATCAGTTTCTGCCCTTTGCCTCTTGTCCTATTGGGTGGCATCACTGAGCAGAGCTTGGTCCATCCTCCTTACACCCGTCCTGTAGACACTTATGCACACATATGTATGCGTCTATATGGTGCATACGTAATATAGAGTGTATATAGTGTTACACACATATATATATCTCTAAAGGTTAGAATGGAACAGGACACCTCACCACGAAGCAGAGCCCGGCCTCACGCTGCGCCCGGCAGCACCGACCCTGAGCGGGGAGCGGGTGCTCGGCACCCCCGGCCCTGCCAGCGGCGGCACCCGGGGCACGGCGCCCCATCAGCGGCCACGGGCCACCAGCCGCATCCTCCCCGCGCTGCCCGGGGCCGCTGTCCCCCACCCCGGGCCCCGGCCCGCTCCCTCCCGGTTCTGTCGGCACTCACTGCCCATGGCGGTGGCGGCCCGGCCGCGGTCCCAGCGCTGTCACCGTCGCTGTCGCCGCCGTCACGTGACGCGCGCTGCGGACGGGCCGTCCCTCCCTCCCCGCCCGGGGGGACACGGCGGTACCGCCCTCACGGAGCGCCCCCCGCGCCCTTCCCCAGGCGAGGGGAGCCGGATGGGCGGGACGCGCGGGCAGCGGCGGCCGCCGCGGAGGAATCAGGCTGAGGGCGGGCAGCGGCCGCGGCCAAGGCCCGCGCTCCCGGAGTGCTCCGCGCGGCGCGAGGGGCGGGCACGGCCCCTCACCGCCACACCTCAGCCCTGCCCGAGCGCGGGAAACTCCCGCCCCTCACTCGCTCAGGCTTCGGGGGTCTGGCGTTTCTGTGGTGCTGATGGTACGGCAGTGCCAGGTGAAAAGCACAGGTTGAGCGGTTTGGTACGGAAGTGTTTTGTTAACAGTCTGATCCACCCGTATAGACAGATGGATATTTTCACGGGATGAAAGGACATCGGGACATTGGAGCATGCCCGAAGAAGGACAACAGAGCTGGGAAAGGGTCTGAAGGACAAGTCCTGTGGGGAGCAGCTGAAGGATTCGGGATTGTTCATCCCGGAGAAAAGGAGGCTCAGGCTGACTTTATCACTCTCTACAACTCCCTGACAGGAGGTGTAGCCAGGTTGGGGTCGGACTCTGCTCCTGGCTAACCAGCCACAGGATGAGAGGATATGGCCTCAAGGTGCACCAGGAGAGGTTTAGGTTGGACTTTGGTAGGAATTTCTTCATTATAAAGGGTGATTGGACGTTGGAATGGGCTGCCCAAAGAGGTGGTAAATTACTGTCCCTGTGGGTGTTCAAGGAAAGCCTGGATATGGCACTGAGTACAGTGCTCTGGTTGACAAGGTGCTGATCAGTCATAGGTTGGACTCGACGGTTTTGGAGGTCTTTTCCAACTTAATTGATTATGTGATTCTCTGAAGTGAACCTGAAAACCTATTCCAATATCATCCCACAATCACCAAAACAGGGATCACACCTACAGAGCTCTCAGTTACAACAGCCAGTGGTCTATAAAATTAGGATCATCAGAATTTACTGCAAGATTGAGAGATGACAATTAAAAATAGTATTTATTCTTTCTAAATAACTGATCTGATGCACAAGCTTGAATTCTTCCTGTATTAGGCTGTTACTAAAAGAGAACACAAAATATGTGAAGCATTAGGGCTCTTCCAAAACTTTGAATGTGTATTTTGGATTGCACTTTGCATTCCCTAAGAAATCCTCTTAACCAAGACCTTGCTACAATATGTAAACAACTTTGTTCAGTAGCTTCCCTTAAATCACTTAGAGACGTTTTTTCTTCCAGTTTATATACTCATTAACTAATTAATTACTAATTATTTAACTAATTAATTTAATATTAATGAGCAACTCCATAGCAAATACTTTCACCTAGAGTTCTTGTATAGTCTGACAAATGCCCACAATTAATGGACCTGGCAGTGTACTTGTAGATCATAATCTCCAAATAATACCTGGGTTAGTAGCTAAGCTTCAGGAAAATTCTTGTAATCACCTTTCATTCAGATTTTTAGCCATACTTAATTGAGAAGTTAATTAAATTACAGGTTTTGTTAGTAAACCTTCCTGTCTAAGTCACTGGCCACTGTTTTGGTGATTGATGAAAGGTCCAGGAGGTTTCTTAGTCCATACTGACACAGATGCACCACTTCAGATGTGCTGAACAAATGTTTCTATGTCACCTTCTTCACTGACAGAAAAAAAAAAAAAAAAGCAGTATTGTTTTTTTTGCTTATTCAAAATACTACTGTGTTCAGAACTTTTCATCTTCAAATCCCAGACTGTATTTTTTAAATCTAAACTAACATCACTTACTAAAATACTTGTTTTAATATGTTTGTTTTCCTGGTGTTTTCTTTCTGAGTTTTTGCTGCCTTTAATGAACTGCTCAACCTAACAGCTCATTCCTTCAATGTCTTTACCTTTTTTCCTTCTAGTCTTGCACTTCTCTCTGAAAATCCTGACATACCACATTGCACAAATGCTGTAATTCTCTTTTTCTAGTTAGCTCCTTGCTATCTAACAGCACATAAAGGCTCATTTCTCCTTGTGTTAATGACCTGCAGAATTTCCTGTCTAAGGACTGGGACCTGCTCTGTTACCCATTCACTCAACCTGTGTAGCATCTCAGGCACATGGTGTGACTCTTGGGGTGTCCTGTCCAGGACCAGGAGCTGGACCCTTGTGGGTCCCTTCCAACTCAGGATATTCTATGGTTCTATTCTAATTTCTGATTCTCTTTTCCCCAAAGCAAAAGCAAGCCAGATGGAAAACAGCCTCATGTGCATCCAGAATTGCTGGGATAAACAGCGTTAGCCCCTCAGTCAGCAAGGGCTTTGCCTTGCTCCTGGGAGCTGTTATCCATCACGAAAGAGCAGTGTTCTGCAGGCAGTCTGTGTCAGCTGACTGAGGAAAGCTGTGCTCAAGCTTTCCCTTCCTGCCCCAGGATCCCTGGGGAGCTCCATGGCACACTGATGGGGCTGGGGGCATTGAGCTGTGCAGCACTACAGAAACAGCTTTGTCTCCCCACCAGGAGGATCAAACAGGGTCGGAACACTTGAGCATCCTTTATTTGGTTGGATAACCAGACGTGCACAGCCTGTGGGGGAATGGTGCATAACAAGGTCAGGTTTGGGCCATGTGAAACTGAAAACACGGGGTCTGTTCTTCCCTTGTGTGCATTTTCATAGTGGAGAAACTGTGGGTTTATGTAATCATCAGTGTGCAAGGCTGGTGATTGCACTCTACAACTTCCTTAGCTACAGCCAAAGCAACGTTACTCCAGTCTCCTTTTTCTAGTTATCAGCAGAAATTTAAAGCAGAATATGCATTGATTAGATAAGATGTTCAGGATGTGCAGGAGGTTGTGCAGTTTGCTAGAGCAAAGTAGGAGAAACTTGATTTCATGTTGCTGTGATGGATGCGTTAAAGCAGTGATGTGAGACATCACAGAACAGAGGTTACAGAGGTAACTTCTGGGTCATATGGAGTTAATGAATGAATGAATATGTGAACTAACTAGGATGAAATACTAAAGCAGGCTTCAGAGATGATTTTGGGAGCTGTCTCCCCAAGTGAACGCACAACATGCCTGTGATCTGTTTTTTCTCACCTACCATGACTTTCCATCTGCAAGTGCTGGATCTGGTTAAACCCCACTTGTTTCTTTTCAGAAATGTCTCTGGCTCACAATGAGTTTGGATTACTTAAGCATTGCTTTCACAGGTAACTGAAAAGAGCAAGGAGGTGCCAACTTCACCCTGAAACCAGGGAAGGAAAAATGCTGGGAGAAATCCTGTGGTGGTGGGAATGCTGCTGTGGGGCAGTCAACTCTGGGGTCAGCCTGGGATGCCTGTCTTCCATTTGGCTTCATTATTTTCTCACTTAAACTCAGTGTTTTGGTACTTTATTTGTTTCCCAATGAAGACAGATTTCTTTCCTTTCTTCAGATGACAGCTGTGCTGAAACCATCCTTTGGGATTTCTCACCCTCTGGGTGAGAAAAACAGTGGTGCCTGAAGCCTTCAGGAGCCATCCTGCATGGTCCCCCCAACGGGAATCCTGCTTTAACAACTCATGCACTGAGAAGAGCACCAACAGCCACAACAGATTGCATTCCTGGCCCTCAAGGAAAGAAAAAAGAGATAATCCACAACATTCTGCTATAGAAATGGCTCATTCCCAGGCATGGGGAAGCATTTATTTGATCAAGCAGTACTAACACTTCTGTGGAAACAGAACCTGTTTCCACACATGCACCATCCCAGGAAACTGTCAAGTGCAAATAAGCAGCAGATAAAAGGTATTCCACTGTGACCTCACCAATCTGTCCCCTGGACTGGATTTTTAACTTTATAAAGACATTTTGTAGAAAATCATATAAGAGAACAAGAAATATCAGGAGTAACAGGCACTTCTCATTGTTAGGTATCCCCCAACAGGAAACAAATAGCTTCATCATTACCAGACTTATTTCACTTTTTTTTTCCCCCCCCCCATTTTGGAGAACTAAGAGTCATAAGGATCTGGCTTTTGTTCTTCACTGGAGGAGGCACTAAACATGACTGATATCAGGAGCAGTCCATCCATTGAAAACTTAGATAAATGTATGAGTCAGAACATCTTCCTGTTGCTTGTTGTGGAGGGTTCCGATGCCAACTGCTGGGGCTGGTAGAGGAGGTCTGCTCACAAGACGGAGCTGAAATTGAGTTGTGGGGAAATGATTAATGAAGGACAGAATCACATCTCGAGGTCCTGATGCCACTGTGATACCTGCTGTCAGATAACTGGGCAGTCCCAGCTGGAAATAATGCAGGAAGTTATCCCCCATCTCCCAAAGACCATGGCTCCAAGGACATTGTAGTGCATGATCTGCCAGAGCAAATGACACCTTTGCCTTCTCCTCCTACTGCCCTACCTGGGACCTTTCGTTATCCTGTCTACTTTGAACACCATGTAAAATAAAGCTCCAGTCCTGCTCTTTACCAATGGTGCTATAAAAAGCAGAAGTAGCTGAAATTAGAACACACATTTGGTTCAGGCATCAGGATTAGGTTTTTTGTTGTAAGCACCACAGAATTTTGCATTCAAGGAGGACTTCATTTTAAAGACTAAAACACCCTGGGGACATCTTACCTTAAGCCCCAGCTGCTTTTCAAACCGTGGAGACACAAAGGACCATGGACCCATGTTCTGTGGTTCTTCCTGACTCCAGATGAAGACTAAAGGAAGGATAAGGGTACATAACAAACATACACATTTATCTTTTCAGCAGAGAAAGAAAAACAGTGTTTTGTTTTTGTAGCACCTCCAGTTTTTTTTTGTCTTGGCACTACCTTTGAAATGAAGGCATGCCAGACTCAATTCCCTTGCAGGTCAGAACTGAATTCAAACCCAAAGTATGTCCACCATTAGGGTATACTGTGTGTATATTCTGCTTTTCTACTGCGGTTTTCAAAAGCTACTAAAAGGACTGGACTGCAAAGACCTATACAAAAAATATCTCAAATGCATTGCTTTGATTTTCAGTGCTGCTTCTTGGAAGCTAACAATAGCAGAAAAAAGAGTTCTTTTAACACCAGTGATAAACATTTCTGAAACATCCCACTCTAGAAACACTGGATGTATGAGGGGGAGAACAAAGAGGAAAAAGCCACTACAGCTCTTCATCTTAAAAGGTAGGCAACAGATTTAGTTCAGTACTTCAAAGAGACTAGAAACACAAAGGTAGAAACCTGGCTGACCTTTTGCATGACTGTATTTGCTCAACTCTTGCTGTAAAGCTTCCAGGGGGAAAGGACAGAGCTCTTCAAGTCTCAGAATAGCTGTGCTGTGCTGCTTCTCTCCCACAGTTTCTCTTTGCTTCACCAGAGCATAGTAATGCTTTCCAGAACACAGTACCACTTGGGTGACACTAAAAAAAAAAAATAAGAATGTTTCCAAGTTTAGTGTTTTACAGAAACTTGATGCAGAACAGCTTCACACTTCCAACAAAAAAAAATCAGTCAAACTTCAAAGACAACTTCATAAAGCTAAATTGCTTCCCTAGGCCATTTTTTCTCTTCTTTGCCTTCCAATCCATCCCACTCCCTCCAACAGCTGGCAAACTAACCTTTGGGAACAGTATGCCAGAGGTCCTGTTCCTTTAGTAATTCTGGGAAAGTTACCTTACAATGGGATTGATCTCTCTTAGCTTTGACTATTAAAAATTGAACACCCAGTCAAAGCTAGTCATCTCTGCACTCTCTGTAGAAAATTAACCAGAGGGAGAGAAGTCCCTCCAGAGGACAATTCTCTGCTGTGCCAAAGCAGGACTGCCTGTTAGAGAGACATTACACCCTCCAGCAGTCACAGAGGTCTTGACTGCCTAATCTGACTGAAAAAAGCAACAAGATAAACTACATCCTTTGTGCCTCACCATCCCACTTAAAAAAACCCAGATGCTAAGGTACACCCAGCCTTTTGATTGAGGGTCAGGAAGCAAAGAGGAAGGAGGCTCAGACTTGGGTACTACTGGGTCAAGGAGCACAGACAAGGGGAAAAAAATTAAGGCTGAATTTGTTGTTATCAACAGGATTCACTGTAATATTTGAAGGGAGAGGGATGTACACACACTTTATTATTGCCCCACCTCATCAGCTCAGGCATTCCAGCCCCAGAACAAAAATTCTGGATTCAGTTTTGGGCCACTCATGACAAGAAAGACATTGTGCTGGAGCCTGTCTAGAGAAGGGAACGGAGCTGGTGAAGGGTCTGGAGCACAAGTCCTGTGAGAAGCAGCTGAGGGAGCTGGGGGGCTCAGCCTGGGGCAAAGGAGGCTCAGGAGGTGCCTTTTCACTCTCTACAACTCCCTGACACGTTGTAGCCAGGTGGGAGTTCATCTCTTCTCTCAGGTAACACACAACAGGACAAGAGGCAACAGCTTCAAGTTGCATCAGACGAGGTGTAGATTGGATGTTAGGAAAAATTTCTTCACTGAAAAGGTCAACCACTCAAACAGGCCTCCCAAGGCAGTGGTGAATCACCATCCTGGAGGTATTTAAATGTCTAGATGTGACATTTGGGACATGGTTTACTGGTGTGCTAAGATTGGACTTGATGAATCTTAAGGGTCTTTTCCAACCTAAACAAATCCATGATTTTATGATTCATATCATGATGCTGCTCCAGTGAGTGTCAGCTAATGGACATGGTGCAGAATAGGACCCATCAGGTTAGTAACTACAGTCACAAACTCCCTGTGAGGCCAAGGGGTGACAGCCTAAACACTTCACTGTTTTGCAGACAGATGTGTTAACTACCAACAGTTACCAGAGGAAAAGGAGAGGAAGTAAAACTAACCACAGTCACCTACCATAAAATATTTTCCCCTCAAAGTCGCCTCTTTCCTATCACCTCAAATTTGAGCTGCTGGGTAGGAGAAAGGGACAGGACATCTCTTTAGAGCTTCTCCTCTAAGAAAGCAGAGCTACCTTTTGGGATCTACTGAGGAGTCACCAATGACAGGCTTGAATGTTGTCCCTGGGGCCATTTCTTCAAAACTTGATACAGCAGCCTACATGGGGGAAGAGGTGGAAGTTACCAAATCTTGCTACTTTTCTCTCAGGCCAGAGTCAGAAAGAACACAGAGACAAGGTTTTGGTAAGTACAAAATACACAGTCTTCCCTCTCCCTCGTATTCCTATTCCCAGTGAAAAGTGGGATGATAAGCTTCCCAAGAACACCATCAGGCCAGGAATTAACCCTACTTCTAGCTCACCTCCACCCAACTTTAATCCTCAACCTGTTTGGCCCCATACAGGCAAAATTCCACTGATTTGACCCCAAAACAGCAATGAGAGAACACAGAGGGAAAAGAAAAAGAGGAAGAGAGCACAAAAGAGGATAAAGAGGAAAAAAAGAAAGAGGAAGGACATTTTTCAGCTTACTGGAAGCCTGAGTAACACTTTGGGAGAAGCAACAATGAGAGGTTTCCTGAAGTTTCGGACCATTTGCCGCCGGAGTAAATGGAAATACTGTGCTGGGGTGGTGGGATGCACAACTGACATGTTGACCTGGTCACCATCAACTCCCTCTTCTGAGCTGTCACACATCTGTACAGGGGGAACACAGCAATACCTTGTCAAAAGCAAGCAGTGAGAGCAATATGCAAGAAAGAATCCAGGCACACGAGGCACATTGACCAGTATAGGAACAGATTAGTAAATATCCAAATTCAAGAGAGGAACGACTTCAGAGAAGAAATGGGTTTAGCATTTAACTGTGTCTGAAGTGCCTCCACTGAGCACACTGCAGCCCAGCTCCTAGAGCACTGCCTGCCAGTGCTGTGCTGGGGATGTGTGACCCTGAGAGGTGTGCTGGGTACCTGTAAGAACCGTTCCATCCGGCAGGACGAGTGCTCAGGGCCTGCACCATCATAGCCATGGGGAAGAAGAATTACTATCCCACTCTGCAGAAGCCATTTAGCCTCACCTAGAAACAGAATGAGGAGGAAGGAAAGGATGATTTCCACAGAACATAAAGCCATAGAATACATTACTTTGCACAAACTACTCAGGAAAAAGAATAACCAATTTCCACATCCTTAAATGCAAGCCTGAAACATGCTGCTGGCATTTTGCCCTAAGGTTCACTGCAGTGAAATAACATATGTAAGGTGATCTGAAGTTTCTGAAATCATCAGGTAGCTCTGGGCTCCCAGAAGACTTAAGTCTCCACATGGAGCACATGACACAGTGAAATTTTAAAACTTCATCTCTGCAGGTATGATCCCAGCAGCATCCTGTGAGCCAGTCCCGGCTAACACAGCAGTGCTTGATCCCCTGAGCTCTGCCAAACCTCCTGCACTATACAAGAGATTACAGTCAAATCCAGAAGGTATCTGTATCCAGCTTCAAATACATGTGGGTGGGGTAAGAGGGCCTCTGAATTTCCATCTATGACTACAGAGGTTTTATATCTGAGCACTCAGAAAACACATTAGAGTCAAACTTAGTAAGGTGTTGTTCTGGGGTCTTTTGTTTGTTTCTTTTAAATTATCACTATTTTCCTTCTCTATTGCTTCCGGAATTTTTCAGATGCTTTACAAAGGAAAGGTACAGCCTATAAAGCTATCAGCCATATAAACACAGAGTAAAATACATGTGGGGGAAGAAAGGCCATTAGTATAATTGTCCTTTTGTAATGACTGTACTCTGCTAAGGAGTTTTTCATTTTAGATGTACTGTCTTCAGAGAAAAGCTGCACAGAAGTCAGGACCTCACAGGCAAAAGCTCATATGGCTCCTTGAAAAAACAGAATTCTTTGCACAACATATTGCCCTTTTACTTGGAAGAGGAAGGACTTTCTAAGAATGTGCATAATACAAATGATTAATTCTTAAATATATTAGTTCCTTGTACACTCACCTCCAGAGATGAAAGTGTCAAATATTATCTGGGCTCCATTAAAGAAGTCTCCAAATTGAGCTTCCCAAATTGGCAGTAACTTAGGGTTCTCAATACTCATTCCATATTCAAAACCAAGCACAGCTTCTTCAGACAAGGGACTGTTACTCACCTAACAAAAGGAAATTGTTGGGAGAGGTGGATAAGGAAGAAGACAATTAAGGGTTAAGAAGCATTGAAACCAGGCAATCAGTGCTGGGAACACACATTCCTAAAGGCAATTGATAGGTACTGATTTTTTGCTTTTGAATGAAGGCACTGAGGGGAACAAAATAATATTTGATCTCTCAAGGAAAAGCAAAACTCCCTTGTTAAAGTTGTAATTTGTAACGACAAAGAATAGGGATGCCCTGACAGTTTTTATGTCCCTGTATCTGGGGTTTTCCAGAACATATACTATGCCTACATATATCTCAGCAGCTTCAAAAAATGCATTGTTTCAGCACCATTTAAAGAAGGTGGTCTTGTGGGCCACAGAACCTACCTCTAGGAAACCCTTCTGGTCTGGGGACATGTGATTCAGAGGAATGTAGGTATCATCTGTCTCTTGGCAAACCAACATTGCGTGTCGTTGGCTAAAGGTTCCTCTGCCAACATCTTGTCCACTTAGTCTGATATTAAACCCTTGCCAAGCAATAAACACAACACCAGATCAGCAAGTCATGTAAAAAGAAAACATGCAGGAAATAATTCTATCTCTTGTTATATCTCTTTTTGGATTTCCCCTAATCAGCAACATCAAATCTGAGATGCAATTCTTAACCAGCAACAGCTCCAACTCTCAAGCACACAGATGCTCCGACATTACTTTGGGTAAAATGGTTCAATGTACTGAAGCAAACTGCAAAAAAAAAAGAGGTGCATTCTCTATCATATGTAAATGGAGATTTGAATTCAGCCTATAGAGGAGGGAGAAGAAATAGCAGCATGAAGCACGCTAAGTACTTGGGAGCCCCACTGCTGTCAGCTGCACTGCTCATGTGCTCAGCTCTATGCACAAATGTTTTTGGGGAGTGAGAGGGAGCTAAAGTTCTTTGAAGATATTTAAGACTCAGTCTACAAATATTAGTGACACATAGGATTCATATTTACCTTCTCTTAGACCATACAAATTGTCAAATGTATACATCATAGCAATCTTTTTACTTAGAAACACCTAAGAAATCTAATGTTATCTTTTACTGACATTAAAACAAAAATATTTTACTATCTGCTGTCTAGTTGCCTCTTACCTTGGCTCAGCAGAGAACCAAATGCTAAAGTTTCAGCTGTTGCCCAGTCCAGCTTTTTTCCTTCCTCCATTTTTTGAACTCTTGACTAAGCAAATAAAGAACAAGAAAAAATTACTATTTTGTCTTTTCCCATCTGTAGCTCTTTTGGTGGCACAGACTAATATTAGAAGCTGGGAAAAAGCCAACACGCTACAGAGAGAAATGCTGTATTCCTGCAGCCAGCCTAGGCTGCATTAGAATACAGAGTCTTATTTCAGCACATCCTGAAGAAGGTTGCGTGAGGACCACAGAACCATTGGTGATCCATGTGTTCACCTCCCAGCCAACAAACTGTGGACTGATGAATTAATCCTAGTCTGAAAATATTAAAAATCTCAGCAAGCACAGAGTGTAATCTTGACAAACTGCTGGTCTGTCTGGTTAGCAGTGATGAAAGATACCAGGTGCAAGTATTTCAGTCTCCAGAACTCTTCCCTGTTCTGGCCTGCAGAACTGCAGACAAATGATCAAACTGAGCTGTGGAGTTCTTGCCTTGGGCTGGGAAGACAAAAACATCAGTCTTTTGAAATACTCAACTCACAGCCTCTCTCTGGCTGCCAAGGAGACACCTGCACACACTCATTATCCATCAAAGGGAAATATTCATAAACCCTAAACTGATCCAAACCAAACACCAACTTAAGAACTATCAAACCCTGACTGTCAAACTTGGCCACACATTGTCTAGTGTTTATATATGTATGTCATAAAACACTCACCACAGGCTTTAGAAACTACACTGTTGTCAGGTTCCTGAGTCATTCCTTCACAAAGTACTCATTCTAATTACCAGCTATATAAATGTTAGTAAGTTATCATAATAGTTTTTTTTTATTTGTAAGAATAAGTAGCTGTATTTTCTATAAGCTTTTTCCTTCATTGCAATAAAATATTGTTGAAATAACAAACTAAAGTACATTGGGGAAGAAGTCTTTCTTCAGAACTGGAGGAAAAATGACATCATCTCAGCCTTGAAAGAGAGTGAGCTGTTTTTCCTAGTGAATACCATGCTATTCTCTAACTGGCAACCCTGCTGTGTTTAGACTTTTTCGTGTAACAGGTTGTACCTTTGAGCCATGGGATCAGAAGTATCATGATGCTCTACTTACCTGTGCATAGGTCTTCAGGAGATGGCTGTGCATCTGGAGCTCTTCAGGCACCTCCACAGACTTGACTCCAACGAACTGCAGAAGAGGCACAGGCATCCCTGTGTCCCAGGTGGTGATTCTGGCAGAAGGCTCCACGAAGCCTTTCCAGTGAGCCTGCAGGTTGGTAGGAGGTGGATTGTACAAAGTCATGTTGGCAAGGTGATCATTCAGCTTAGAATAGTACGTGGTCTTTATCTCAGACACTTCAGCCTCAGTCATGAGCCCAGCAGCCATGAGGTGTTCTGCGTATGTGTCCGGGATACTCTTACGGGATCTGCCAGGGAGGGAATCAAATCACATAGATATTAAGCCTAAAAACAGTGTCACAGGAGAACAAGGAAGTACCACCTTACTACAGTCAGGTACCATAAGAAACTCATGTAAATGATGTCCTTTGTTTATATAAATATAAATTATGCTTATTTGCATGAAAGTTCACTTTCCTGGCATTTTCAGAAAGGTAACAGTTCTCTTAGAGATGTGTCTTATAGTCCTTTATTAAAAAAGTAAAAGAGAAAGTGCTATAGTTGGCAGTTACAGGCAAAAAAAAAGTCAAAACCCCCTCTGTGCTGCCATGGATATTTTCTTCAGAGAAATTCACAGTAGGATTTCCGCATTGGAGAGAATCAAAGCAACCATTACATGAACACTTCACCTAAAACACCAGAATTCACTGGCAAGTGAATTTTTTTGTGTTTTTCTTCGGGGATAAGGATGGAATTGAATACATTTAAGTGCTTATAAAGAGGAGTCCCCATTGGAAGCAGCAGGACCAGGCAAAGACAAGACAAACATCACCCTGACTTCCTGCCTGTTCTCCCACATCATGCATGCTTCCCCGTGGCACACAGAAGGCAACTTTGCCCTCTGATTACCAGGGGTCACAAATTTGAAATCCAAGAGCTGTGTCCAAGATTGTTCTCCAAAAAACACCAAGCCACACATTCAAGAGCCAACAGTAATGATCACTTATTAACATCTTATTGTAAGACTCATACTGTAGTCAAGGGCTGCTGACAGTGTAGCTGCACCTTACATAAAGACCTGTGGATATGTTAAAGGATCTCACACAGAGACTTCTGTTGCAGCAGCAAGACTTGAGGTGGTGCAACCCTTACCTGATGATTTTGTACATGCTGGGGTTGGTGAAGAAGGGCTCATCAAGCTCATTGTGGCCCCACTGCCTGTAGCACAGCAAGTCCACGATGACATCCCTGCGGAACTGGCGCTGGTACTCCACAGCCAGTCGTGTGGCACGGACAACTTCCTCAGGATCATCCCCGTTCACGTGGATAACTGCACATCCAATGATTTTACCTGCCCAGGGATTCAAAACACAACAGCAATCACACCGAACCTCTTCCAAAGAAAGCAGACACACACCTGCTCTGCTGAAACTACAGACAGCCCATGTGAAGTAAGTATAATAAAAACAAATCAAAAAAAGATGTTCTTTGTCATAAGAGATGGGGTAAGGAGAGGAATCTTGCCTGAGAGAACATGCAATTAGCCCAACCCGTTGTATTCATAACTTCTTTACAAGCACTTTGCTTCCAGAGGACTTTTTATATACAATTCCTGCATCATATTAATCTGGTAGTGTACAGGAGCTGGGAGAGAACTACTTGATTGCTTCTCTTTCAAACAGAAATTGAGTTTTATTTCCTTCTTGTCCTAAGCTATCGCTACTATGAATTTATACAGGCCAAACTTTCTCCCTTATTAGTAGGGAGTATCATTCTATCCACTGCTCCTCCAGGCAGAAAAATCTCTTCATTAAGGAGAACACTGTAAAATTTCAATATCTTAACACCCTCTCCTGTATGACAATTTGGCTGCAAGGAACAGTGCTCCTTTTGTACTTTATCTGTCCAAATTCTGGGAAACTAAGATACTTCAGCCATTCCTGGCTCATGTTAAGTTTCCCTCCCTAGCAAAATACTAAAGCTCAGCTATACAACATAATACTAAAGCTCAGCCCCTTCTCACTGACAGGTAAGAAAAAAGGAAAACTAAGGATGGAGGCAAAAAAAACAAACCCAAGCAAAAACAATGCATAACTCAAAACCAGCCCAGGAAAAACAGTAAAAACATATGCTATCTACATTATCAGATTTAATTAATCTACTTGTTTGGTTTGGTGAAACCATAAGACAAACACTTGATGTTAGGTTAAAAGCATACAAACGTGTATTTTTACTTATAGGAGATATATACAAGATAACTAACTACTATGTCTCTGATGTTACTGATAATAAATCTGTTTAACACTAAGAAAGATCAGTCCAAAACAAAGCTTCCAGTTCAGGCATAGAAAGGTCTTGAGCTTAATCTTTAAACTGAAAGCTCAACAGGCTCACATGACAACAAAACTGCAAAAATGGAGGAGTATCTGACCTAAAAATCTTGCTCAGAAAACACACTGTGATGATTTTTGTGAAATTTAACAAGATATAATTTAAAAAAATCTGTTATATACTCCATTGCAATACATTTTTAAAAGCTGTCAATAATATGACAGAAACTGAGTTATCAAGACTTCAAAGAAATCTTGCAATTATTTTATCACATCCTGTAAAAATGTGACAAGATTTTCCCTTGATATTTAGTCTTTGCCATAAAGCAGATAGAGGAGGGCATATTTTTAGCATATGAATTGTTGCTAGTAGGAGGGAATAATAATAATTTAAATTCCTACTCTACCATTAAACTGGAGTTATAATAATCTCTCTCCAGACCTGATAGGCAGTTGCTATAAAAAAATCCATTGCACAGCTTACACTGGAGTTAAAAATCCTTTCTGACACAACAGGCAATCTTCCTTGTGATTCAACCCTACCTACCAATGTCACTGCAGTACAGAGACGACCTTCCTCGATCTGGAGGAGTGGTATAGCCCAGCTGGTTATTAACAATCAAATGGATGCTCCCACCAACTCTGAAATGTGGTAGATTAGAGAGGGTCAGTGTTTCTGGAACAATCCCTTGCCCAGAGAAAGCAGCATCACCATGAACCTACATCAGGAAAGAAGATGGAAAAGTCTCATTAGGAAACATTGGAGAAACAGCAAAATCAAAACCATAACTCGTTAAGTAAGACCTTCTAAACTGGTTACCTGGAACAGATAGAGTTCCAGCTGGACCCACTTCTTAATCCCTCTCAGAATACTGTTTCCATGACTTGAGAGTTTATGTAGCCTTATCACTAACACAAGGTCACAGCAGCCAACATATATACATGAATGCCTGATGTAATCCCTACCTGGAAGTGACCTATAATCTCTTAAAACTGACCCACCAGTGTCCAGGTTATTGCAAGTTTCCTGGCTATGGCAAAGCTGCAGCAGTCAGAGGCAAGCCACTGACCCCTGAACAAAGGGAGCCACTCATCACAGCATTCGTTACAGCTTTGCTGAAGTTGAATGCTGGTGAACTGGGACTTATGCCCATTTCCACCTTATCAAATAGACAACAACAGAAAAACAAGTGGAAACTGAACCAAATGGAAGCACTCAAAAACAAAGAAAAACTTCCAGAAGGAAATAAAACCTAAGTTACCTTCTTAGTTACATTTCAAAATAGTAATAGCAAATAAATGTTGCAAAGAAAAAAAGTTTTGAAGGGGAAGGGAGAATACTGTGATATCCAACCCAGGTTTCCAAAAAAGGCTAGATGTACTGGACTGAATACCATCTAACATTTCAATGTTTTGAAATTGGAGACAGTTCTCCGATGAATATGACCAGAGCTTTCTCACAATGCAGAATCAATCGTTTGCAGATCAAAGTCACTATGCAGATTGATGTACTTCCTTATTGAAACCAGATGACAGTTCTACTTTCTAGCTATGGAATAACAGTTTCAAGTCTTAACAGACTTCTGCAAGTAAACCAAGATAAGAGGTGCAATCAACCAGTGAAACAGCAGTACTGGGTTTTATACCATTCTAATATAGATTTTTAAGAGGTATCACACTAAAACAAAGGTAAGTACTGCAAGAGAGACAAGCCAGCATCTCCACTCTATCCCTTACCATGCCACACTTTTTCCTGAAGTGTTGGGTTTTCACTTTTCCTTCCTGGTTTCTTCTGCTGCCTAAGAAGGCTACATATCTCGATGACAGTATTTGAGTGAAGACCCTAAAGCATCTGAGAAAACTTTACGGCTTTTAGCACATCCCAAAGCATTAAAGCCTAAAGACTGTGACTATCCGACTACACAAAACTGTTCATATGTATCTCAAACCCCAGAGGATTCAATTCCTGTGCTGCAGGTAAGATTTTACCCATTCCACCAAAAAGATGGAGACAGTTTTTGCTAGGGCATATTCTTCTCTATGCTGCATTAGCAAAAAGCTAAAAGCAAGGTTATCATCAAGTTTAATTCACCAAACAGTGACCCCGAGGGTGGGATTTATTTCTGGGAGATCTTACTCTCAGATTTGATTTCAATTTGTAAACATCAGTAGTTGTGTGATGTCCAGGAACTGGAGTTAAGGTATGTGAGAAGGTGAAAAATAAATCACTCTCCAGCAGAGATGGACAATTAAATACTGCAGAGATATCCATGGTAGTTAACCAAGAAGAGTTTATAATCCTAATAAATTCTGAGCACACTGAAGTTCCGGAAAAGAAGACCTTCAGTCTCTGGACAATGAAGCTCACTGCTGATAATGCCACCTTATCTTTACTCATTCTCCCCTCAAGTTCTGGCACTGGGGCTTGTGGAAGAAAAGAAAAATTGCCAGTAAAAACCTCAATTCAGAGTTCAGTGTCTACACTTAGATTTCTCAAGAGAAAGCACTGTAAAAACAGAAAGTTCAAAGACAAACTCCCAAACCAAGATTCTGAAACATCTGAACATTCTGATTTCATCTCTTTCTTTTCAATTAGCTGAATGACAGCAGTTAACAGTTACAACTAAAAATTTGCCTGTTTTCAACCTCACTTGTGTACCTCTTAAAGACACAATCACAAGTAATGACAGTCAGGTTACATAATACATTTTCTTCTTTCTACAAATACTTTGAATCAGTTTACTAACACAGAAGTGTTTAGCACAGAATCAAATGTTTCTCTTCTCTGCAATCCTCCCTACCACTTACCCATATAAATCCTAAGAAGTGAATTTTTTCTTGGATAGGGAGAGTCTTTTTATCCTGAAGAATCTTTGTCTAAAGAGTCATAGTACTTTCATTACTACATGGTGAAGATCTACCATTATGAGAAAGAAACAATGGCATCTTCTCAAACTAAGACATAACTGCACTGAAAGATGGAGACACCCTGGGCAGCAAAAGTTAGCTGTACTTGCAAGCTCTAAAGATTTCTTTCTAAATAAAAAACTAAGAACCCAAACTTGCCCAAAATATTTTGTATTCTCATGTCTGCTTTTTCACAATATCCACACCCTTCCAGAAGAAAGCAAACATTTTTTTAACTGAAATACGTTTTCACTTCTACATATAACTTCCTCCATGTTTGTTACACTTTGCAGAACATTTCTGCCCAACTTGTTTTTACTCCTGGCTTTAAAATGTTAAGAGTTCAACTGACTTGTTTTTCCAAGTTGAAGTCAATGCAAGAGAAGAAAATTCATCAAGGAACTATTTAGGATTGCTTCTACAGCTATACAAGTCAGTTCAAGGAGTAAAAACTAATTCCAGCAGTCTTCAACAGTACCATGACAAAATCCTAAATCCTCCTGAACATTTTGCAGCCTTGTTGACAGCTCTTATCCAAACCCATTAATTTGAAAAAAGGCTTCCAGTGGCAGTTTAAATGCAAAAGTGAGGAAAGGCACACATGGCTCTCAATGCCAAATATTATTCAAATAAAGGGAGGTATCAGAATCAGTTATTCAGAAATCTTAGAAGTGCAATTACTTAAACGCCAGCATCATCACAAATGCCACCTGGAAATCTTCCTTGCCCTCCTCTTTCCCCATAAAGAAGATCCCAGCTCTTGACATCATACATTAACCAAATTTTGTTTGGTATTTCTATGTACACTACTGTTCACATTCCAGTCCAGCAAGTCTTACAAATATAAATTATAATATGTGAGCAAAATACCTGCAGGCAAATAACTTTGTCCCCAGGCTGTGCAGAACTCTCTGGGGAGTAATCACCATCAAGCAGAGTCTGTTGCCTGGCCCGTGTCTTGCCCACAGCCACTGGGTTGATGGCTTCTAAGTGTGAGGGGTTGGGGAGCAAGGTGACATGCACAGGTCTGTGGGAGCCAAAGTCCAGATCTACAGAAGATGTCAGGTGGGAGAGAACGTCCCCAATGGCTGCTGAATTCTCTGGAAACTCACTCAAACCACGCATCTTGCGGAACATGAGCTGCATGGAAATACAGATTTGGTTAAAACCCTTTTCTGATTCACTGACATGTTGAAAGAAAAACACTCTCCTACTCCTGAAATTGCAAGGATGCTTCTAAGTAACAGCATATAAACCCTTCATTAGAGCTCTTTTAACAGTCTTCCTGCAGACAGTTCACTGAAGTGCTGATAGGAAGGGAGAACACTCTCACACAGGTAACATTTTATTGCTCCAGCATTTACAACATGGCAAAGTTTATGTTGGTTTTTTTTTTTTACCACAAGTAAACCAGGCAACTGCCATGAGATTATAAATCCCTTACCTCAGGAGGAAGCTGAAGCAAGCCTGCGAGCAGATTAAGCCTTCCCCGATGAGGCATTCCGATGATGATATCTGTGACCCCACTGTATGCACACATCTTGAACAGCTCATGGAAGAAGCCCATCATGCTCTCTGCTCCTTCACCACCATAACGCTTCACTGTGGCAAACTTGGTGGCCAAGAAGTGATCAAACTCCTATTAAAAACAGGACAACTTCAGTATTATGCTATTTTAAGCAGCAGCCTTCTGTTTATAAAATTGAAATATAATTTATGTTTATACCCTTGAGGCATATATATCTAAACATGCCCCTGGAAAGTCTCAACTCACTCTCCACCCACACAGTCTGAGAACAGAAGCTATGATGACTAAAAAATCAGCTCTAGGCAGAAAAATATTGCATTGAGGACCAAACTTTCTCTGTCTCACATGGAAGGTGCTTCAAGAAGAACTGTAACACTAGACTAGTTTACAAATTCATTGGTAGTTTACCTGTTTTAGGCAAAAAAGTGCAAATTTAGGAATGGTGTTCTTTTACAGTATAAACCATAATGTTCTTGAGATACGAAGTGCTAGCAAAGCAGTGTTTCATTCTGATTTACATTAGGCACAGTCCTTATTATAGAGGTAGAATGCTTGAGAGAATAGAAATAAATGAATCTGTATTTACTTCATTTTCTTCTCACTTCACTCCATTCACCTTCTCCTAGAAAGCTCTAATAAGTGACCAAGTTTTGGATGCATTGGAAATTTCTTCAGTTTTTGCAACTGAAGACAGAAACTAAATGAAGTCTGTAACTGAGAAGGAAAGACTAAGCCACACCCAAAGATCTGAGCCGACTGCTAGCTGAGCAATATTCAGTTCTCATGAATAATGTATACAAAACTAATCACATATAAAAGCAGGGTTTTTTTCTGTCAAGGTTAAATTCTATACTCTTAGTATAGTTCTGGTCATACTGAAATTAAAGTAGAGTACATCAGTGTCCCAATATCAACCTCCTGTATCACAATCAAGTTCCTCTAACTGCCAAAGAGGCAACAAAAAACACAAAGTGGGCCATATACTTCCGTTTAGTCACTGGTAAATATTACATTTAACACTCCTTCCACTTGGAAAACTGGAAACAGGGATACTTTCACAGATTCTGCTCTTCTACCTTTCAATCCTTCTGGATAACATGGGAAGAAAAGGGGAAACAATTAAAACTTTTCACAGTACAAAAGTATTGGAATAAATTTTCTCTATACATTTCAAAAGTGCATAAATATTTCACTTCCTTATAGAAAGCACTGAACAGAGGTTCCTTGCTGAAAAGCAACATATCTGCCAGTGCTGTATGATAACACCTTAGTCCAACTCTGATTTGTTCTTCCAAAACCTTGACGGACAGCATACTTTAAGGACAGTAAAACAGATCAGCATAAGGGTGAGAGGAAAATACAGAAGAGCTAAGCCAGAGCGCAAGATTTCACAGAGCTCTGCTCAACCTTGGGCTCCCATCAGTAACACTTAATATGAGCTGTCAGATTATTAATCTAAGAGTATCTCACTTTTGAAGACTGATTATTCATTGGTTTATAGCTTCATTATTTCAGTAATGGCTGGTAAGTAAATTCAGCAACAAACTCCAATGAGATTCCTGCACTGCACTGCTCCAGGCAAAACCTTGTACTTCTTCCTCCTGCACACTGTCAAAGCCTTTCAGGACAGTCAATGTTCTTTTTCTGCATGAATCATGTCCAGAATAGTAAAGGATCCATGACAGACTCCATGACTATTCCAATCTAGTAACAGGGAACAAAGTACCTGGGACTCCAGCATCAGTTTGCACAAGTGCTTTTTCTCTTCAGGTGTAAATGCTTCTTGCTTTAGCTCTTCAAACCTTTTAGCAAACCATTCTCTCTCCTCCAAAGTTGGAAGCTGGCTTGTTTCTATGGAAATATGCCCGCAGTATATATGTTCAAGATAAGCCATCACATCCTCTACAGAAGCCTCCTCTTTTCCCATGTTTATAAGTCCTGGTGGGAAATAAATGTTTAGTCACTTTGGGGGAAGAGGGGGAAGCGCTAAGACCTGTTTTGGAGAAAATAAAGCAATGAGAGAGATCCCCTTCCTTTGTTTAAGGCTGCAGCAAGGCTCTAAGAGAGCCAAGAAAAGACAATTCTTGACTTCTGCCCCTGTACTTTGAAAGCTTCACTATGGTGTTAAGTATTATGGGAAATCATAGAATGCTACACTAACATGAAATTAATGTTTAACTTCAGTAGCTGTAAGAACAAAAATTTCATGATTTCTGAAGATGCTAGAAAGTAGCCTCTCACTGCACACTACGACTTCTGCAACAGACATGTATGCTGAAGTTGACAATTTTCTGTCCAACAGTTTTCATTGCTGATTGAGCCACCACTCAATATCTGACTCTTCAACAGAAGCCACAGCCCCTCAATAAATCACCCATGAACAGAATTTGCTGCGATAAGGCTGTGGACTCACCAGTAGTAACGAGAGGACCCTGAAGAACTTCAGCCAGCTCTTGGATTTCAGGTACCATATTCATAACGGCTCGGCCAGCAAACAGTGGGTTTATTTTGGCCGCTTTGTGGCCATGTTCAGCATAGGCAGTTATTAAACGAGCAAGACCATGGTCAACTAAAACCAAAAAGAAAGCAGAACAGTATCACACACACACTCAGATTAAACCCACTTACAGCATCAACACAGGAATGTTTTGTCTGCGGGCAACCATCAAGGTTCTGACTGGAAAGAGAGCTTTTCTATGCAGTTGTTTCTACCTTATTACCCCACAACAGCTCCCATCATCAAACTGCTACATCTGATCCCCCATCTAATTTTCAAGCAAGTACACTCTAGATCTCCCTCCCAGCTCCCCTCATAGGTTAGGCTCCTGTAAACATATGCAAAGCTACTTCATTTAGCTTTGAATCTCTTTACAACAGTGGCAAACCAAAACCACTACAAACAGGTACGTCCAAGTCAAGATCAGCACATTACAAGCGTATAGTCTTATTTCCTCACTCCTAATCCTATCACTTACGCTTCCTTGTTCCTTGCTGGAATGACAGAAGGATTTGGTCTTAACAATAATTCAGGTCCCATGACTTAAAAAAAAAAAAACAAAGGCTGTCTGTGGGAGCCAAGATGATGTGCTGAGCCAGATGTAGTAAAAATTACTGACATGGGCAGAAATGACCAGCTGAGAGGTCACACACACATTACTGCCACTGAGCACAGCCACAGACCGGGCTGATAAACTGCAAACAATAAAACATACTGCAAGCACAACCTGCTACAAATCAATGTCATGAACCACCTTACACGCATTCTTAACGTGGAGGGGTTTTTTCACCCTGGTAAAAATGCAGCACTGACAGTAGTCAGGTCTGAAGGCTTCTGTTTTCCAGAACAATGCACTTCTCAGACCATATCACAAGGATATTTCTCTGACACTTGTATTTCTATTGCCGACACTCTGCTCCAGCCATTACAATCACACAGCCCATTCAAAACAGGCTTTTTTCTCTACTGGGTTCTACAACAGAGGGACATAACCCAGACATAAGGCTAACACTGCCCACAATGCTCTCAGCAAGGAGGCCGTCCAAGAGCAATTTTTAAAATGTTACATAAAAATAAGTTGATCATTAACAAGGAGGCTACTTTGTGAGGGCCTCGATGTCCAGGAGCTACAAACCGGTTTCACTCCTGCTTCTGGGCAAAAGGTTTAATTCCTACCAGAGTAAAGTTAAGGCAAGGACCACACTCCTACCTAGAAGAGTTTCCTGCTTGAAATCACATCTCTGCATTGTAAAATGGAGCTAAAAGCAACATAGGATTGCTACAGGAGTTACCTGTATTCAATAACGGAATCCTAGGATGTTAAGGGGTTGGCAGGGACCTTACAGACCACCCCATCCCAATCCCTCTGCCTTGGGGAGGGACACCTCCCACTAAACCAGGCTGCTCAAAGTTTTCTCCCATCTGGCTTTGAACACTGTCAGGGCTGGGGCATCCACAACCTCCCTGGACAACCTGTTCAGTGTCTCACCACCCTCAATTCGGCTGGTTCAAGCACCATGATATAAAAGGAAAATGGCAGGCGCGTCATTCTATGTGCAGCAGAACTCTCCGAGAGCCCATCGCTGAGGAAACTTCAGCAGTCGGTGCTCTCACAGACGCCTCAGCCCGCGGAGAGGAGCCAGGCACCCCAGGCTTGCACAAACCACAGCCGAGAGCTATCGGAGCGGGTCTGCTCCGCGCTCTGTCCCGCCGGGAACAACGCACCCAACACCTCAGAGCGCCCGCTCCGTTCCCGGGCCCCGCTCCGGGGCAAACCCCGCTCGGGGGCAGACTCCGCTCCGGGGCAGACCCCGCTCCATCCCCGGGCCCCGCTCCGGGGCAGACCCCGCTCCATCCCCGGCCCCCGCTCCGGGGCAGACCCCGCCGCGCTGCCTCTGCCCGCCGCGGCCCCGGGGGTGTCCGACCTGCTCTGCCGGCGCCGCGCTGCTCCTCTGCCCGCCCGCCCGCCGCCTTCCGCGGGTTGTAGCCGTAGACGCCGCGCTCGGTGCGGTACCAGCGCCTCGGGCCGCCCCGGCAAAGCGTGCAGCGTACCGCCAGAGCACCCGCCGCGGCCGCCATGGCCATGGCCGCGCTGCCCCCTCCGCCGCCACCGCCCCCGGACCCGCCCCGAGCCGCGGGGGCGGTGCCCGCAGCGGGGGCCCTCAGGGCCTCCCGGGTGCTGAACGGAGCGAGAACGATACGATGTTCTGGGCTGCAGCCAGGCAATCTGGAGTGCTGTGCCCAGTTCGGGGCTCCTCAGTACAAGGGAGACAAGGAGCTGCTGCAGAGGGTCCAGCGGAGCCACAGAGATGAGGTACATCTCTCCTGTGAGGAGAGACTGCGGGAGCTGCGCCTGTTCAGTCTGAAGAAGACTGGGAGGAGATCTCAATGCATATAAATATCTCAAAGGTGTGTGCCAAGAAGTTGGTGCCAGACTCTTTTCAGTAGTGCCCAGCGACAGGACCAGCAGCAATGGCATAAAATAAAACCCAATGTTCCACCTCAACACGAGGAAGAACTTTTCATTGAGAGTGGCAGAGCACTGGGACAGGCTATTCAGGGATGTTAAGGAGTCTCCCTCTCTGGAGACATTCACAACCCACCTGGATATGTTCCTGTGTCACCCACTCCAGGTGACCCTGCCCTGGCAGGGGGGCTGGACTGGATGGTCTCCAGACATCCCTTCCAACTCTGCTCTGGTGAGACCCCACCTGCAGTGCTGCATCCAACTCTGGCGCCCTCAGCATAGGAGGGATATGGACCTGTTAGAGCAAATCCAGAGGAGACCACCAAGACGATTAGAGAGACGGAGCACCACTCCTACGAGGAAAGGCTGAGAGAATTGGGATTGTTCAGCCTGCAGAAGAGAAGGCTTCCAGGTGACTTAATTGCAGCCTTCTAGTACCTGGAGGGAGTCTGCAAGAAAAGACAGATGGATTTTTTACAAGAGCATGTAGTGACAGGACAAGGAGGAATGGCTTCAAACCAAGAGTGTAGATTGGGTATTAGGAGGATGTTCTTTGCTGTGAGCATGGTAAGGTACTAGAACAGGTTGCGCAGGGAAGTTGTGGATGCCCCACCTGTGGATGTGTCCAAGGACAGGTTGGATGGAGCTCTGATCAACCTGGAATAGTGCAAGGTGTCCCTGCCCATGGCAGGGGTTTGCACCAGATGATCTTTAAATGTCCCTTCCAATCTCAACTTTTCTGTGATTCTGTAAACTTTGTCTTAATGCATGCCTGGAGTACTGGCAAGTTCCCTTTCCATAGGCTTGGTTGTGCTCCTGTTGCCTTCACAACGAGGAAATCAAAGAGTATTTTTTGTCCAAATCAATCCATGGTATTTGCCTTTGGAACAGGTGGAACTGGATTTCAGAACGGAATCAGTTCCAACACTCCAGTTGATCTGGGATTTTATGATATTCACAGTTCTTACAGAGGGGCCACTTGTGTTCCTTGAGGCCTGTATGGTTGGGCTTATGCATATTTATAAAACCCAATTTGGGAGAAAAAAAATACCTTTATTGCTGCAAGGAGGGCAAAAGGATACAGCGACAGAAGAACAGTGGACATGTGGCCCATACAATAAAGTGTAGTAGAAATGTGGCTGTGAATATTTATATTTTTTAAAATTAAAATGAAGGAACCTTGAATGTAATGCTTCAAGATTATGTGAGTTTTTGAAGCTGACAGTGGAAAGAGAGAAAACATTGATATAGTTAAATATTTCCATTCTGTGCTTGGGGAAAAAGACAAATGTTGCAGGCACAACGCAGGATGATGAAATACTTGTCCACAGTTCTTAAGCAAATACCAGTCAAACAGCAGGTATCAGTGTGGTTTTGCTTTGAATCAAATAGGCACTTAGTTGAATATTTCTCAATTAGCACTGATAGGAAAAAGTTTGAACATTAAACATTTTCCAGTTTCTCCAGTGAGATGTTTCAGTTACACAGTGTGGATCTCAGAGAACTAATTGAATATTTGTATATATAAGTTCACTAAATAAAGGTTTAATAAAGTCTAAGCAGGTGTTTATGAAATATATATCTCACCAAGTCAGTTTGTTAGGATTTTTATGTGAATTTTTTATGTCAATCAAAATCCAGTTAATAGAGATTTAAAGTACTTTTCAGATTTGCCAGCATAATCATCTTGTGTAGGACACGACTACACGTGGCAAAAGCATCGCTGTGTCTATATCTAGGTCAAGGAAAGGTTTTGTTGACTTTGGTTCATGTCTAAATGTGAGAAGGTGGTACCTGTGCCAGCAGAAACACCATTGCTGAGGGTGTAGGCAAAGTGACTCTCCCACCCTGACTCTTCTGGCACAAAGCCTGTCCTAGAGAAGGCTCCTGTGAGAGTTGATTCAGTACTACATGATGCTCTCACTAAAAAAACTAAAAATGCTCCAAAACCAAGGCTGTACATACTAAATAGTAAGTGTCTGACTACCTGACAGAATAGAAAATCAGCAGCACTGGGAATATTTCTAAAGGAATTATCCCCCTTGCCACTTTAGTAGTTAGATCAACCCAAAAAAGCTGCCCACACCTCGAGTGCAGATGAAGTTTGTCAGCTGCAGGTAAGTGGTGAAGAGAGGTTACCTTGAATCTGAGTCAAGATGGAGATAAGCAAACACAACTTATTTTAACAGGATGAGGTAAAAGCTTGCACACATTGAAAGAGCATGTGCGCTAAAATATAGCTCCTTTCCAGGAAACAGTGGCTGTAAGTAATCTCCAAAAATCGTGAGAAAAAAGCAGATGGGTCTAAAAAAATCATGTGAGTATCTGTTCACTCAGAAAAGAAGATAATTTGCTGGATTTGGCTACGAGGAAATATAGAGGACACCTACAGATTCTACATTAGGCCAGTATTTGGCACAATTTGAATACTGTGTGCAAGTTTGGTGCCAGTAATTGAGGAAACATATTAAAAAATTTGGGAAGAAAGCTTCAAGAATTAAAAAAAAAAAGACGTGCTTTATGTCTGAGATTCAGGAAATGACATCTACCTGGTTTTGGTAAATCAGTACGAAAGCTTGATTAGTATGTGCACAAATGAAACAGGTACTTTAGGAGAAAAGTTTTCCGAGCTACCAAAGGCAAAACAAGATTTGCTTGCATGGCCTTTAGAAGAGAGAGCTCCAACATAATTGTAGATGTGGGAGTGTGGTATCAACATAGAAGGAGCTTTTGCTTTCCTTTCAAAACCATAGTGATCATGCTTTTTATTCATGTTGGAAAGGGCAGCAACATTGTGCTTCAAAAGAAAATAAGACAACATCTCTTGATGTAATGCCAGTGCCACTGATACTTAACCCAATTCCCCAGAAAAAGAGTAATCCAAAGGAACCCATTGACAGGCCAAAGGATTGGTGCCTTTGGAAAATAAAGTGCCAGCACTAACATGGATTTTCTCTCCCTCTTTTTACTATGTTCTGCCATGGATCTTCTCTACCCCAGTGAATTAGTTTATCTTGGTAGTTTAAGATATTTTGGAAAACAAATGAGATCTTTGTGAGCAGTGCCAGTAACAGGCACATCCTTTCAAAATTGTCCAGAAAGAGATTTTTAGACATTGCAAAACAAGCAATGAAGTTAAACAGCAGGGAGGAGAGCTCTTCCCTGGAAAAAAAACCAAACAAACCTGTCTAGTCCTGTACCAGTTGGCAGAACACACCTAAAGCTCTGCATCAGTAAACAGTGTCTTCTGTTGGGGCCGACTCTTGCCTCTGAATAAAAAGCAACTTTAACAGCTGAATAACCTCATTATGTACACCCAGGCCTGTGCCTGCTGTCACAGTCCAATACTGCTGAAGGCTTGTTCTAAGCCCAGAGGGGTGTAAAGGCTTTCCCAAACTAAAGAAAAACTTTCTGTCAGAACCTGGATTCAAAATGTAAAATAAACAGACTCTCACTCTGCAGCTCTGGCTGTGCCAGCTTTTTCCAGCTTAGGCAGCTTTAGAGTTGCCCAAGAGGTGATGCCATGCCCAGGCGCTGTCTTGGGTTTGTTTTTGTTTTTTTAAACTTTAGGTTTGTTTGTCAAACTACCACAGGTGTGCAGGCAGAGAGCATTTTCAACAAATCTGGGAGACTTGTGCCACTAAATTCACCCCTGTAAAATATCCTCAGATTTGTGGGGACAGTGACTGGACAGGAGGGCAGAGAGACCAAATTTTGACTAAGAGACACACCCAGTGACAGAATCCCAGAATGACAGAATGGGTGGGTTTGGAAGGGACATCTAGAGATCATCCAGTCCAACTCTCCTTCCAAGGCAGGGTCACCTGGAGCAGGTGACACAGGAACACATCCAGGTGAGTTGTGAATGTCTCCAGACAGGGAGACTCCAAGAGCAGCCTGTCCCAGTGCTTTGCCACCCTCAGTGTAAAGAAGTTCTTCCTCATTTCAGGTGAAATCTCTTTTGTTTTATTTTATGGCCATTGCTCTGTTGCTCAGCACCACTGAGATGAGCCTGGCACCAGGCACCATCCTCTTGGCATCTGCCTTGGAGATATTTACTTGCATTCACGAAATCCCCTCTCAGTCTTCTCCAGACTGAACAGGCCCAGTTCTCGCAGTCTCTCTCACAGGAGAGATGCTCCAGAGCTCTCCCCATCTCTGTGGCTCTGCTGGACACTCTGCAGCAGCTCCTTGTCTCCCTTGTACTGAGGAGCCCCGAACTGGGCACAGTAACGGACGCCCATTAAACCACCCCCCAGGCAGTAATTTGGTGTTCAGACACTGTCACCCCAATGTTTTATCACGGTGACGCCTAAGGGCCCCACCCGCGACATGACGGCTGCCGTGACGCCCGGCGGGCACAGGCACGTCACTGCAGTGACGTCACGCGGGGCCACAAGCCNCAGTCCAACTCTCCTTCCAAGGCAGGGTCACCTGGAGCAGGTGACACAGGAACACATCCAGGTGAGTTGTGAATGTCTCCAGAGAGGGAGACTCCAAGAGCAGCCTGTCCCAGTGCTTTGCCACCCTCAGTGTAAAGAAGTTCTTCCTCATTTCAGGTGAAATCTCTTTTGTTTTATTTTATGGCCATTGCTCTGTTGCTCAGCACCACTGAGATGAGCCTGGCACCAGGCACCATCCTCTTGGCATCTGCCTTGGAGATATTTACTTGCATTCATGAAATCCCCTCTCAGTCTTCTCTTCTCCAGACTGAACAGGCCCAGTTTTCGCAGTCTCTCTCACAGGAGAGATGCTCCAGAGCTCTCCCCATCTCTGTGGCTCCGCTGGACCCTCTGCAGCAGCTCCTTGTCTCCCTTGTACTGAGGAGCCCCGAACTGGGCACAGTAACGGACGCCCATTAAACCACCCCCCAGGCAGTAATTTGGTGTTCAGACACTGTCACCCCAATGTTTTATCACGGTGACGCCTAAGGGCCCCACCCGCGACATGACGGCTGCCGTGACGCCCGGCGGGCACAGGCACGTCACTGCAGTGACGTCACGCGGGGCCACAAGCCAAGTCGTGCGCTGGGGCCACCAAGGCAGCAACATTCAGAGGCTATTTCGCCCTTCCCCACCGCTGTGAGCGACGCGAGGCCGAACCCTTTTCCTCTTCCATCCCCATTCTCATTCCCATTCCCATTNAGGCGGAGGGGCCATGGGGCTCGGAGTAGAGAAGGCTCGGGCGGCGGTGCCTGAGAGCACGGGGAGAGGGAGGCCGGGAGAGGAGCGGAAGCTGCTGGTCCTATCCGGGAAAGGGCCTGGGCTGCGGAAGAGCTGCGAGCGGGGACTGGGGTGGTAGCGAAGGAGTCTTTTTATACTTACTGCCTTGTCTATAGGCCTCTTTTTCACGGTGGAAAGCGCGTTCATGCAAGTCCCGCATCAAAACGTTGTCCCTGAGAGGTACAGAAGCGAAAGTAAAAGTGCCCGGCTGTTCGACAGGCCGGCCAGAAGATGTGTCAGTGTCCTGAAGTTGTGTCAGGGGAGGTTTAGGTTGGATATCAGGAAAAGGTTCTTCATCCCGAGGGTGGCTGGGCACTGGAGCAGGCTCCCCAGGGAATTGGTCACAGCACCGAGCCTGTCAGAAGTCAAGAAGCGTTTGGACAGTGCTCTCAGGTACATGGTGTGACTCATGTGCAGTGCCAGCAGTTGGACTTTGATGGTCGTTGTGGGTCCTTTCCAAGTCAGGATATTCTGTCATTCTGTGAACCTTCCCTGCCACTGTGTGGGGGGACTCATCTCTCTCTCTCTGCACTACGTTCTTTTTTTTTTTTTTCNCTTCCCCTTCCGCCTCCACACTCCCGGTAACCCGTCCGCCGCCAGGACCCCGCGCGGGGCTGCCCTCCGCGCTGCCTAACCCCCGCCCGTCGGGAAGCGCCGCTCCGCGCCGCCCGCAGCCGCGGCTCCGCCGCCGTGAAGCGNCATGCAAGTCCCGCATCAAAACGTTGTCCCTGAGAGGTACAGAAGCGAAAGTAAAAGTGCCCGGCTGTTCGACAGGCCGGCCAGAAGATGTGTCAGTGTCCTGAAGTTGTGTCAGGGGAGGTTTAGGTTGGATATCAGGAAAAGGTTCTTCATCCCGAGGGTGGCTGGGCACTGGAGCAGGCTCCCCAGGGAATTGGTCACAGCACCGAGCCTGTCAGAAGTCAAGAAGCGTTTGGACAGTGCTCTCAGGTACATGGTGTGACTCATGTGCAGTGCCAGCAGTTGGACTTTGATGGTCGTTGTGGGTCCTTTCCAAGTCAGGATATTCTGTCATTCTGTGAACCTTCCCTGCCACTGTGTGGGGGGACTCATCTCTCTCTCTCTGCACTACGTTCTTTTTTTTTTTTTTCCTGTGCTATGTCTCATCTTCCACAACCTTTAAGTTTATTTTCTTCTCACTGACCTGGGTATTTTACTTATCCATATTCCCTTGCATCAAGAGAACCTTAATGGCATTTCAGTTCTTGAAACTTACAACCTTATAGTGGTGTGATAACTAGTGATGGAGTAGTTTGTTGCCCTTTGGGATTTTTCAGTCAGAGGTACACATCTCGGCTACATTTGTTATCTCCCATATCTTTTTTTTTTTTTGGTGATAGAGTAGCTGTAGAAAGGACTGTTTATGTAATCCATTTAACTTCTACATGAATGTACTGATGAAAAGGCATAATAATGACATGAACTCCATAAGTCAACAGACAGGACAAACTAAAAAAATCTCATTGTGTTTAGTTTAATGGAACTGTATTTCCTTCCCTGATATTTGTGTTTGCAAGTGTGGGGATTCTGGATCATGTTACTGCAGGCTTTGAGAGTAGACTTTTTATTGACTTGAGAGGATTGCTTTGGGGGCTGAGGTGTTTATGTTTATTCTTTTATGCTGAATTGTGTGTAGATTTATGACGCTGAATACCTTGTATTACTCTCTGTTTTCCTCAAGAGTAAATCCACAGATGGTTTTTCTTAAATGTTACTTCTGTATTTCAAGACTATTTCTTAAGCCTCTGAGCTCAGAGTATCATGAACCCAGTCCCATTCTTTCAAATTCCAAGATTATCGTTTAAAAAAAGAAGAAACTTAAGTACAGTAAAAATTGACTTAACTACGAATGAGCCAATGTACGTCAAATATTGAAAAATTAAGAGAAATCGTTCCCTCTAAAAGCATATTATGCGTAGTGCTGAAACTGAGAAGGAGTGTTAGAGCCTGTAAGTGTCACTACAGAAATGGGCTGCCAAGAGTCCAAAGGCATAGAGATGTTCATCTTGTCTCTATTTTCTCTGTCCTTCCTAATTTTTCAGTGTGAGTGCTAGTTTGTCCTGTCTGTTGGCTTATGGAGTTCATATCATTATTGTGCCTTTTCATCAGTATGTTCATGTAAATGTGAGATATTAAATAGAATAAAGTTTCTCTTAATGTTTCCATGCCATCTTCACCTTGTTTCCTATGGAAATGAGGCCTACGTGAGCCGGCTGTTTCCGGTTTTCCCTTTTCCCCACAACTTCAGGGAAAGTTGCTTGTGGGGCAGCTCTACTCTGCCTGTCACGGGGGCTGTGTGCTGGCTGGAAGCTCAGCCTGGCTGTAGCTCCGTGCTGGATCAGCCCGGGTGTAGCTTGGAGGCAGCGGCCGCACCGCCTCCTCCTGCCCTCGGGCGTTTGGTGTCGGCACAGAGCTGGCAGAACCATCGGAAACGTTTGGGAGATAAGGAGCTGTACACGTAGCAGGTACTGAGAAGTATTGCAGCATACCTGTTCTGGGATACAGAACAGAAACCTACTATAAAACGAGATTTTTGGGGTTTTTTTGGACTCCAGTGTTCACTGGGAAAAAGTGGATAATACTATCTTGTGGTCAAAACCATAATGTGCCCAATTATGCTCCATCCCTTTTCTTTTTTTCCCATCTTCTCTGGTTTGCTTTTATACAGGCAAACATCAGATACATCTTTAAAACAGGATTCTGAGTTTCTAAGTTTAGTAAGAGCTCAAGTACCATAATGATTGTGGTAAATGACCATGTTGTTGAAAGTTACATGTGTAGCTGGATATTTTGTTCAGAGTATTGGAATTGTGACATGCTGTTCCAGCATTTCCTTAAACATAGGCAATGCCTTCCCTCTTTGGTTAAGTACTGATTTTATAATAGTACTGTTTTAAGATCAATGTTCTTGGAGTTCAAGTAGTTCTTGAGATCTGAAATTTTATGGTTGTAGACATGCATTAGGGAGCCAAATGTGCTATTGCTTGTTTAAGCAATGCTGATTTGATTTCCATAAATTAGTGTCAGAGACATTTCTCCATTGGATCTGTTGCCAGTTGCTGCCAGAGGCCAAGTCATGAATAGGTTCCCCATTGGTAAGTTGTCACTGCCCAGATGTGAATACTGATACTGTAAATCTTTGCAGACCATTTTTTGTTCAGGAGCCCCAGACAAGCGCCTTAAATATTGTAAATACAGAGTTTCATCTGGGTGGGATAGACAGTATATGAATCTGTTATTTTATTGTTTGGGAGATGGCAGAGGGAATGCAAAATGCTTTTTAAGAAACATCTTCTTTATTGTAAAGTGTTATTTATAAATGTATTTCAAAATAGTTAATACCAGAAGCACTCTACATTAGATCGGAATGTCTCATTATCCATTCTGAGTAGATGCAGGGAATTGGTTAATCTAGCATGTTTTCATCATCCAGAGTAAAATGTTAGAAAGCGAAAGTAGGGGTGGCCATTGGGAATCAAACTGGTGTTACTAAATAAAACAAAGTGATGGATCTTCAGAAGGCATTGCTTGCAATGGTGTCCTATCAGTCCCACCTATACATGCATTTAACTTGAAGCTTGTAAATATGTGAAAATTATTTTTGGTTTTAAGAAATAAATTTAGCCTGAAGTAAAAGCCTAGGTGGTGCTAATTGCCTCTTGTGGTCCTGCCTGGCCCACCTGACCCTGACATGTGTCAGCAGAATGCCCTTGCATCCTAGGCTGTAGTACCAGGAGTTAACTGTAAGGCTGAAGGTGAGTCTTCCCCCTCTGCTCAGTACTTACCACATCCAGGTGTGGGTTCTCTGTTCCCAAGAAAGGCATTAACACACTGAAATAAGTCTATTGGAAGATCACCAAGAGCACATAGGGAGGCTGGAGGACACATCTGAAGAGAAACAGAGAGAACTGGGCTCTTGATATGTAAGAAGAGAGGGGGAAATCTTATTACTGTCTTAAACAATCAAATGGGAGAGCATAGTGAAGATGAAGCTGGCGTCTCCTCAAAGTTGTGCAGGGATAGGATGGAAAAAACCACAGTATGGGGCATGGCAGTTTCCAGTTTGGGATTAGGAAAAGCTTTTTCTCAGTGTCCCCAGAAGGGACCGTTGCTTCTCTGTTCCTGGAGGTACTAAAGCCTTAGCCAAACCTCTGGTCTGCTTGAATCTGCTTGGAGCAGGGGGCTGAATGAGGTGCTCATCGTGATTTCCTCCTAATCAAAATTGTCCTGTGATTTTACCCTTTTGTGTTCAGTATGTGTTACATTTTGTATCCTTAGCCGAATGAAACCAGAGCTTAGAGGGCTGAAAACCCCAAAGAGGCTGAAGCTCCTACAAAAATGTTGGTTGAGTAGAAGGAGAGAGAAATTGTAGCCTTTCATAAGTCTTGATAATTGCAGCCTTTCTAATATTATTTCCATTTGCTCTGCTGACAGGGAGGTTTATGTGTACAACTTAGTCAGCATTGCTTGCTCTTCAGCTGCTACTTGTGCTGAGTGCTGGAGATTCTGGGGGAATCTGGGAAGGGGGTGAGGAAAGAAGGAAGCAAGTTGATGCCTTTTCACAGTGAGGATAATCAAGCATTGGAGCAGGTTGGCCAGAGAGCTTGTGCAGTTTCTTTCCTTGACACTTTTCAAGACTGGAACAGTCTTGTCTGAGCTCATTACTGACCCTGCTTTGGGCAGGAGGTTAAATTACTTGAGGTCCCATCTAACCTGCATTATCCTATGAGCCTAAGTAGTGGTAGTGGAAGGGGGAGTATTCTTAGGAGATGTGTAGAAAGGTCAGTGAGATGCTGATGTATCAAGCATGTTCTTACTTTTAAGTTGAGGCTACTTTGTTTTCATCAGTCTTGAATTATTTTTCTTTCAGGTGGACTTGGTTACGTTCAAGATACTGCATTTCTTGGGTTGTAGAAACTTCAAGACGCTTTTATTTCACAGTTCATGCTGAAGACAACTTTGCAGAACAACATGCTTAGAAAATGATTCATTTTTACCTGTCAGGTCTATTCCTTAGTTCAAGAAAATGTAAACCTTTATTCTGATGAGTCACGCGTTTGTGAGTTAAGTGAATATGGGTAGGCTGTGAAAAATGATAAAATATCAACAGCAATTTAAAAGTAATTGTTTTCCTGTGCTTCTGCAGGTTTGCCTGGGTAACACAATGCCAGCTGAGCGCAAAAAGTCAGCAAATATGGAAGAAAAAGAATCTCAGTTAAATAACAAAGAAAAAGAATTTAGTGAAAGGCGACCAGTGAGCACCAGGGAAAAGCCAAAAGAAGATGTGAAGGTTGGCATGAAGAGAGAGACTTTAAAGGTTCCTGAAGATAAAAAGAAAAAAATGGAAGAGGATAAAAGAAAGAAGGAAGACAAGGAACGGAAGAAAAAAGAAGAGGATAAAGTAAAGGCAGAAGAGGAGCAGAAGAAGAAAGAAGAAGAAGAAAAAAAGAAACTTGAAGAAGAGGAGAAAAAGAAACAAGAGGAGGAAGAGAAAAAGAAACAAGAAGAAGAAGCTGCTCAACTGAAGTAAGTTATCTTTTAAAGGTTTAATTGTGCCAAATGCTGGAGTTCTGTTGTCAGGAATGTGGTCAGAGTTACAAAAGATGAGGTGTTGGAGTTACTTTTAAGAAGTTGCATGTAGTGTTAGCAATTTTATGTGACCGTCTGGTTGTGTTTTATGACTTCTGAGAGGTTTTGAGTTTTCACTTATAACCTCTGTTACTTTGGTCTTTATTATGGGGGTTTGACAGTGTTCTGCATGTCATGACCATGGACAGCACAATTATGTTTGCGTAAATGTTGTGATTTAACCCCAGCTGACATCAGCCCCACACAGCCACGCCCTCCCCTCAACAGGATGAGGAAGAGAATCAGAAGAATAAAAGTGAGAAATCTCATGGGTTGACATAAAGGCAGTTCAATGGGTACAGCAGAAGCTGTGCAGGCAAGCAAACCAAAACAAGGAATTAATTCCCCACTTTTCCGGCAACCACCAGGACTGCAGGGCTCTGTTGAATGTAACAGTGACTTGGGAAGACAAACACCATCATTCTTATCATTCCTCCCCTTCCTTCTTCTCCCAGATTTACATATTGACCATGATGACATATGGACTGGGATATCCCTTGGGTCAGCTGGGGTCAACTATCCTGGCTGTGTTCCCTCCTAACTCCTTGTGCAGCCCCTGACTCCGCCTTGGTGGGGTGAGGGGCAGAAAAGCCCTTTACTGTGTGTAAGCCCATCCCAGCAATAGTGAAAACACCCCTTTGTTATCAGCACTGATTCCAGCACAAATCCAAAACATAGCCCCATACAGGATACTCTGAAGAAAATTAACTCTGTCCCAGCCCAAACCAGGACAATAAAGAAGCATAGATGCATTTAAGATGAAGTGTTATGGTCCAAAAATGATATGCAGACTGTACATAACAGGAGCAAATCTGATGTGAGAAATGACTGTCATTTCTTTTAATCAGTCACAGACTGATTAAATATTTTAAAAATAGATACCTGGATGGCAAACTCAGAATGTAACCTGGCAGTTTAATATGTGATATTACCAAGACCATGTTTCTTAGTATGTTATCCAATGGTAGTACAGTGTTGAAGGTGGCATCTTTAGATCAGTAAAGCTGAGATTCTGACTGTTCTGAGGTCTGAAATATTTCACTTTTAAGATTGAGGCAATGTCATAACCAAATTCTAGGTGGGACAGGCATATTTCACCTATTCCAAATTTTCTGTGTGATTTCAGTAGTCTGGCAATAAAAGATTTTCCTTAAAGTGTGATACAGTAATCTGTTGAAAGGCTGTTTCCTCTTCCTCTGTTAGAACTTCATCTCCATCTGTAGTAAGTGGAGTTTCATGTTTATATTTTCAGAGTCTGTTGGGAATAATATGTTCAGCATATTAATCCCAACAATTATTTGAGAAATTTTGTTTTGTAACAAGTAGTACTTGCCCCTTTGCAACACGAAAGTTAAACAGTTTCTGAAGCAGATGCTTTAGCTTTCTAGGATTAGCTTGGTAGATATTTAAGGAGAGAGTAAGGTGAAATTGTGTTAGAACTCGTGAAGGTTTTCCACTGTGAGCTTTTTTCCTTTGAACTGATACCCTGCGGTTAAGGCTCCATAACAAAAATGACTAATTTTTGTGTCGCACAGGGAGAAAGAGGAAGCACATCAGCTCCATCAGGAGGCTTGGGAGCGGCATCAGGCAAGAAAAGATCTCCGCAGCAAAAACCAGAACGCACCAGAGAGTCGTCCGGAGGAAAACTTCTTCAGCAGACTGGACTCCAGTCTGAAGAAGAACACGGCTTTTGTTAAGAAGCTAAAAACCATTACAGAGCAACAAAGGGACTCCTTGTCCCATGACTTTAATAGCCTGAATTTAAGCAAATACATTGCAGAAGCAGTAGCTTCTATTGTGGAGGCCAAACTGAAAATATCAGACGTGAACTGCGCTGTGCACTTGTGTTCCCTCTTTCACCAGCGATATGCTGATTTTGCTCCTTCATTGCTTCAGGCTTGGAAGAAACATTTTGAAGCAAGAAAGGAAGAGAAGACTTCCAACATTACCAAGTTAAGAACTGATTTGCGTTTCATTGCAGAATTGACAATAGTTGGGATTTTCACTGACAAGGAAGGTTTGTCTTTAATCTATGAGCAGCTTAAAAATATTATTAACGCTGATCGAGAGTCCCACACTCATGTTTCTGTGGTTATCAGCTTTTGTCGGCACTGTGGAGATGACATTGCTGGTTTGGTACCACGGAAAGTAAAAACTGTTGCAGAGAAGTTTAACTTGAGCTTTCCTCCTAGTGAGATTATTAGCCCAGAGAAACAACAGCCCTTCCAGAATTTGTTGAAGGAATACTTTACATCTTTGACCAAACACCTGAAAAGGGACCACAGGGAGCTACAAAATATTGAAAGACAAAACAGGTGACAATTGAAAGTTGCTTTTTACTTACGATTTAAAATTAGTTTCTTTATGAAATGCCTAGATTTGTTGCAGTATTTAGAAAAAAGTCTGTTAGCAGTGTGTAGAAAATAAGTGTGTTCTGCAGTGTTTCTAAAAAAGTTCTAGATTTGTTCTGAATACTTAAAAAGCAGAGACAAAACAGACTCCTTGAATATCTTTTAAAGGAAAGGGAGGTTGACCTTTAGCTGTAATTCTCTTTACTCTGGTGCTGTTTCCTTTATCGGCATGAGAGCAATGCTGCTTTCCCAGCTGGTACTGTCCTTTTCCAGTTGGCACAATCTGATTTCTCCCTTTTCCACCCACGTGTATCTAACGAAGCATATGCCACAATTGCTTTAGCTTGTTTACTTTTTTTGGTGTACCAAGATGAGGGAAAACATAGGTTAAATTAAGAAGGTATCTGCTACACTCCAAGGTGGACAAATATATATTAAATAAATGTATTAAAATGTTGGGGGGCAACAAATAGACAATTTGATAAAAGTCCTCCTGAATATTTATATGTAGTACTAATGTTGCAGGGTATGAATATGCAGAACTTGAGATCTAAATAATTTTATTTTTGCCATGTTCACATTGTTCAGTAATTGTTGGCTTTAAAGCATTCTGAATTCTCATTATTAGAGCCAGCCTAAACCCAAATGCTGTTCTTAAAACAGTCTTTCTTAATTTCTTCTGGAAGCATTCTAGTTAGATAGAAGCGAACATGCTACTGTGTATAGAGACATATTTTGTCTGCAAGGCTGGACATCCATCCAGAGCCAAATGTATGCTTGGAATGCATTAAATTTTTATGTTTCCTAAGCAAGAATCCATTGTGCTGATGAGTTTTGTGCTGCAGTCCTATCTGGTCTCAGCCAAGTGTTGAATTTCACAGGATCATAAACTGACTTTTGAGGTACTGTTATTTCTACAAGTACCTTACTAGTTCGAAGTGCATTACTGACTTAGGTGTAATTTTTTCAAAGTGAATGAATATGAACCTTTCTACTTTCACAATTGTCATTGGTTCTGGGCATATTGGTTCTGGCTGGTGTTTCAATGAGTGGGTGTTACAAAGTCTGTATGATAGAAAACAGAGTGAAAAAAGTTTCTGGGAGGTATAAAATATGTTGAGAAACCAAGAAGCAGAAAGAACATGAATGATCTGGGAGAGAGAAATACGCTTTAATATTTCCTTGTACAACTGGATAAAAATGACTGGACAGGGCCTGAGCAGCCTGGTCTGACCTCATCACTGAGCCTGTTTTGAGTAGATCAGACAAGGGCAGATGAGGGACCTCTTTGAGCACCTTGTCATCTGAATTACCCCTGTGAATTTGGGTGCAAAGCTTTGTTTTGGGGAAGGAATGTGAAGAGCTATCATTTATCAGTGAAATAAGAGAACTCTCTGAACTTTATTTCTCTCTCTGAACTTTGTGGTGTTTATTTTAACTCCTTAATAAATGTTGAGGAATAAGTTTTCTTAAATAAGACATCAAAAAACATTCCTACCAGATTTTATTTGTTTACAACATCTGTAACAAATTCGTGGCATTTGCTTGCTATGGAAGTGCAAGGCATGAGGAGGACAAGACAAAAATTTGTTGAGTAAGAAGTCTATGAGTATTATAGGAATCTTCCTAAACTGTGGATTTTGGAAAAGTGGTTGTGCAGTTGATTCCTTACTTACTTTGGAATGTTTTGGTTTTTTTTTTGTGGGTGGCAGGTTTTTTTGGGGTGTTTTTGTGTGATTGGGTTGGTTTTGATTTTTTTTTTTTAAACCAGTAATCCTATTGGTTAAAGGAGTTCTCTGTGTATTAAAAATCTGATCCATTATTTATTCATTGAGTTATTCTATAATCAATGAAGTGAATAGGGAGTGAACTGTTTCCTTTTGTGCATCAACTGCACCACATGTTCAGGTTATAATATTTTGTCGGGTAAATAACTCATCAATTTATCTCTGTCAAGAGAATGACTGTGAAATAATTTAAGCTGTACAATTTGGTTGAATTAATTGAAAATTACTATGCTAAATTAACAATGCTTTAGTGCTGTGTTACCTGTGGAATCATTTAGGTAAAATTAAAGCAGACTCAAGCATTGCTGGTTAAGTGGATAGGTAGGAAAAAGTACCTTGAGTTACACTTTGACTTTAATATAGACACAACGTAGAACCTGGTGGTCGTTTGGTTACGCAGCTGAGGGCACAACAGAACTTGTCAGGCTGTGTCATTGGAAGGAAACACCTTGATTTCCAAATTCTGGGGAGAGTTTTCAAAAATAAGTGTTAGCTATGGGAGAAACTTCTTTTGTCTAAATTAAGGATGTTTTTAAGATGTGCTGAACTTGCCTTGTGCTTTGAAGAGACATAAAGTAAGACAAGTACTGTGTGCTGTACTTGTATTCAGATGTGAACCATGCTTTTTAAAGTTTGTTTCATTTGCTTTAGCTTCTTTGAATTTGCTAACACTTGTCTTCTTGGAACTGAAATTGAGAACTGAAAGTCTTGTACTATTGTTACAGCACTTTGCTTTTTTTGTTTTTTAATAATAGCACAGAGCTTCAATGCTCATGTTTATAAAGCTGCTGGTTTAAAGTATGTAGGCAATGGACAGCGGTCTCCATGGAAAAGCTATGAATTGACACTTAATGTGTTTCCTGAATCCAAACTGAACTACTGCACTTCACAAATAGTCAGTGGTTATTTTATTTGTTAAATTTGTTTTGCTGCACTTTGCAGGAGCAGGCAATACGTGTTAAATAAGTGCGTTTTGTCAGAGAAATAGAAGTTTTGCCAGCATTAATGCTTCTTGCTCTCTAGCCAGGCACCTGTGTCCACTTCTGGTTCTGAGCAGGGATAAGGGATTTTGTTTCTCACCCTGTGAATGTATACAAAGAAGACTTTTGTTTTACAATTAACCTGGAACAAGAAGACTGATATCCCTCAACTTATATTGCCTTAACTATTTCAGAATTCTTATGCCACAAAATGCTTGTGTCTTTTGGCAAGACTGTGACTGTTTGCCTGTTGCATAATAAAAGCAATAATAATGGTATTGGAATCCTACAGATGATAATGTAATGATACAACCTGCTTTGGGAATTGTGGCATTTGCACCTTTTTTCAGACTTCTCATGCTTTCATCTCAGTACAGGGTGTCTGGTCAGTGGTTCCAGCACTTGTAAGCAGTGATTAGGTTCCTTCAAATGCAAGTTACTTTCAACAACAGATTTCGATTTTAAAAATTGCTATTTGAAACACGTATGAATAGTTTTGTAAAAGAAAATAAAGAGCAGCTGAAGAAACAAATGTAACTGCTCATAATTTGGACCAATAGCCTTGAAATAATTTGGTTTGTGGGAAAGTCAGCGGGCTGCTTGCAAATTTTTTGACCCTTCTGGTGATAATAGCTCATGTAATCATTTAAACTATATGGAAGTGGATTGTTACAAGTGCAAAGCAACTTTTATCTAGCTTGTTGATAAAGTTGAATATTTTATTTTACTATGTACGTCTTTTTAGGACTATTACAGCCTAATTGTGGCAAAGAGTAAGTGGGCCTTTCTCTTTGGACATGGAAGCTGGAGATTCTGTGACTGTACTGTCCTCAGTGGGATCGAAGTTGGAAATTCAGTGTGATTTGGAAAAAGAATAGTGTCACTTATATGTTTGCTATTGCAGTCTAAACTAAAATTGTTACAGTTCCCTCAAAGAGGGTAGGTTAGCTTTGCTCAGAGAAATTCCTAATGGTTCAGCATAGCTCAAATATGTTTTAAGGAAAAAGGTGTTCTTACTGTAAGTTTGGTTTTTGTAGACGCATTCTCCACTCCAAAGGAGAGCTGAGTGAAGATCGACACAAGCAATATGAGGAATTTGCAATGTCATATCAGAAGCTGTTGGCAAATTCTCAGTCTCTGGCTGATCTTCTGGATGAGAACATGCCTGACCTCCCCCAAGAGAAACCAACGCCTGAGGGTAAGCCAGATTCTAAAGCAGGTCGACAGAACTCTGGACTCAGCTTAGATGTGGTGGAAAAACTAACCAAACCCTCTTAACAATGTGTTCTTTTTGCTGGTTTCATTTCATTCAGCCTTTCCCCCTGGAGGTTATCAGCTAATGAATAATACACTTATTTTTTTAAATTAACGTAATTTTGCCTAATATGTAACCATAACTGTTGTATATTCTGTGTAGTTATGGAAACCTAAGTAATATCTCTTTACGTTTGTTTCTGGGGATAGAGTAATAAATGGAAAATTAAAAATGTTTTTAACCTGATCCTTTTCTTCAATACTATGCAGTTTCTAGTATTTAAAAACTGTTAGAATTTTAAAAGCTGATACTGTTAAAAATACATTTGAAGTCTATTTTGGGTCATAGTGTTGTGGGCAGGAACATACTGTTAAGCCAGATAAGTGACTAGGTGTGGCTGTCTGGCCTCCTGAGTAGAAGTGCAGCTTTCAATGTGTCTAAATCTAAAGTTTCAGGCTTGTTGAGATGATGTTGAAACCATGAGTATCTTTTACCTTAAATTATCTTGAACTTTAAAGAGCTGTATTTCTTGATTGCCTCTAAATATTAAATTGTTCTTTTTAAACTTCATTCTTAATGCTCAGTGGGGTACAGTTGATCATACTCAAAGTGATTACTTTTAATGCTAATGTTATTAAAGTGTGTTACAACTTTCTGATACCACATAATGTGCTGCTTAGTTTTTCTTGATTTGACTTCCTGTGATTCTGTCTGTATTTTCAATCAAAATGAAATTTATGATTTTAAGATAATTTCTTGATGTTAATAGTAAGATTGAATTGTTAAAAACACTTTCAAGTATGCGTTGAAATACTTAGGTGAAAACAGGGGTAGCAATAAATAGTTTAACACTTTCCTAAAGGAGTGTTAATCTCTAAGCTGCCTCCCCATAGAAGATTGTAAATTTATGTAAATAACTTTCTTATGATTTCACTGTTTTTGCAGAACACGGACCTGGTATTGATATTTTCACACCAGGAAAGCCTGGAGAATATGACCTGGAGGGGGGTATCTGGGAAGATGAAGATGCTAGAAACTTCTATGAGAATCTCATTGACTTGAAGGCTTTTGTGCCAGCAATTTTGTTTAAAGATAATGAAAAATATTCCCAGAGCAAGGATTCCAGCAAAGATGAATCAAGAGGTAGGATGCTTAGATGACTATTTTCTTCAACATATCTTGTCCAACAGATAAACAAACTTGATGGAAGTAATGAGTCTTTAATGAAATAATTTGTGGTAATCAGGACAGTACACCAGTTTGGATGAATTTTTGGGGAAAAAACTAGGTGGGGTAGGGATTATATCTGGTTATTAAGGAAGAAAAAAAAGTAAATGCATTCTAATTTTGTTAGAATTGTAAATTCCAAGTAATTGTAGGTTAACCAGTGTGAGTAAATACCAATTTTTCTGTGAGAAATGAGAAGAGTTTTCCGTTTTTTGCAGATGTTAGTGTTTCGGGGTTTTTCCACTGTTATTTTCTTCTTAAATTATTAATGGTAGATGACTTTGTCAGCATAAAATTTCACTAGATTTGAAGGCCTGGGTGGTTCCTCACTTCTATCACAACTCTCAGTTCACAGCCAGGTATGTGCAGACTTCAGGTACAATGGGATAAAAAGTCACCATCCCTGGCTCAAAGTGTAACAGAAGATGCATGTTTGGAGAATTCTGACATTTCCCTGTAAGGATCTTTAGATATTGGAGCAGCTTGCCTGGGGAGACTGGAATTTCTCTTACCATTTTAAAACAACTGGAAATATACCTGAGAAATCTGGTGTGAATAGTGTTCATCCACTTTGACCAAAAGGTTGAACTTGAGATATCACCAAAGTCCATTTCAGATTATTTTTATCCGTGATTCTAAACATATTACTTTTTTGTGAGTCTGTATTTCCATATGATGTGTGCACTGTTCAGAAGTTGTCACACTTGGCTTTGAAAAATTTTAGAATTTTAATAAGGTTGTCTGCCTTGAAATGTATTTTTTTTAATTAACCATAATCTCTTGTAAAAATGCTCAGTGTTGGACCAGTGTTGTGGTCCAAGAAAAGTATTAACTATTCTTTTCTGAATTTTTATCAGATTCAGATACTATGTTCAAGGAAACCAATAATCTTTTTTTGATATATAATCTTTTTTTATATAGCATATTATTTCATCAACGACTTCCTCCTGTTCTGCTTTTTCCTTTTTTTTCTTCATCTGGGTAAAAGATTTTCCATTAAGACACTAAAGAGATGTAGGTTTAGCAACATTAATCTTTCTGTATTCTAATATGATTTGTATATTTAACAATTTATTAGTATTTATTTGGTATTTCTACTTAACTTGTAAATAGATTCAAAAGATGCCAAAGATAATAAGGAAGCAGCTGGGAATGAGGATCTGGAATTGGAGCTGGAGAACCTGGATATTAATGATGATGCACTGGAGTTGGACTGTGGAGATGAGGCAGAAGATCTTACAAAGAAGCTTCTTGACGAGCAAGGTAAAAAGAATTGGTTTTAAGAATTCTTTTTCTTACTGATTTGTTTTTTTTTAAACTTGATTGTTTTAGTTTGTGGATTTGTAGAGTGCATTCAGGGCAATTTATTTATTTATTTATTTATGAAACTAGTAGCTAGAAACTTTAAGGATTGTGATAAATGTTTTTGTAGCAAGTCATTCAGATACAAGTGAAAATTATTTTAAAGATGTTTATGTAGTGAAAGTTAGCCATTCCTTCACACGGCTTTTAAAAGTAAGCAGATGTAAAGGCAGTTGCCTGAGAAGTGACTACAAAGAGGAATGAATACTTACCAACTAAACATTACAAATGTATTGTTTGGGGAGTATGTTCATAAATTATTATATTTCATAGCTTAAAGATGTCTGCTGCTTATTTATTTCCCTCTGTTAGAACAAGAGGATGAAGAAGCCAGTACTGGATCTCATTTAAAACTCATAGTAGATGCTTTTCTTCAGCAGCTTCCAAATTGTGTCAACAGAGACCTCATAGACAAGGTATGGTCATAATTTCAGTTTTTTACACTCTTAAAAGCCATAATGCTAGAGCAGATAGATAGGAAATAAAGATTTCAAGCTTTGGAGTCTGACAGTAGCTGAATTTATTTTTAATCAGTCTGTATTCCTCTCAGTGGACATGTTTTCTAACTATGTCAGTTCTAGCCAAAACTGAAGATTTTTCTTTCTGGTTATTTTTAAAGTTGCACACAGTAGGTATAGCTCTGTAAAAGCCATGTTTAAACAGCATTTTCTGTTGCTTTCTTGAAGACGCACTGAGTTAAAGTGAAGCATTGCATTAACTTTCCTCTTTATAGGCAGCAATGGATTTTTGCATGAATATGAATACAAAAGCCAACAGAAGAAAACTGGTACGGGCACTTTTCATAGTTCCTAGACAAAGGTAAGAACAGAAGAGGACCAAGCTGGATCCACTCATTTATTATTTAATTTTGCATGTGCATGTATTTTTTTATTTATTTATTTGTTTATTCCTGATGTGCACTTTTGGAGTGGCTTATGCTGAAGCACCAAAGAAATATTTAGAAGCAATGATCCAGCTTGCTGGTAATCATGAAATGCGTCAAAACACAATGTGAGAAGAATTTCTTTTTCACAGCTTAGAACATCTACGGCAACGTAAATCAGCAGGAGCACTTAGACTTTTGTCTTCAGCTCTGCCATAATAGAGAACTTTCAGTACCTGTAGAATGGAAGTGGCTTTTTGGCTGGTCTATGACCATACAGTAACGTTTGTACCACTGCCCTGTATTGTTTCCTGGTGCTGTAGATTCCAGATTGCTGACATTGATTATTAACTCTTGGAACCTCTTTGAAAATCCTTTATTCTCTTTGCATAATCTGCTGAATTGTGCTAGGTGACAGTGATCTGGAGGAACTTGCAGATGTGCACAGTGAAAGGAGGTGCTTTCAAATAGGAACAGCATGATAAGGCTTGTAAATTCAGCAGTGTGACTTCATAGATGGCATGAAAGCAAAAGTTAAATTCCTGATGTATTGTACTGTGAAAAAATGTGTCTGTGATCAGACTGTACTATGAACAGAGTTAAGAAATTCCTAGAAGCATACATAGTTTCTTCATTGCCATTGATTTGTCATCTTCCCAGTGGTAATTCCATTGCCCTACAGATTTGTGTTAAAAGTAATAATAATTTTTAAAATACTAACTTTTCTCATAGACCTCAACAGAGCAGGATAGGTGGTGGGATAGCCTCGAGGAGCTACTACTTTTGTGATGGTTCTGGTCTCCAGTAGCTGGAACTAACACTGAAGTGAATGGCTCAGCTGATTTTCTCACTGTTGGTCTTTGATTATAAATATGAACGGTTCCTAATATAAAGTAGTATTAACGTTTGATGTACCATACATTTTAAATTCCTTTTCCTGCTATCTGCTTTGGGACCTACTTGACTGATAAATACTCAAACCATCTTGATTCTTTTAGGATCTTAAGTTCAGTTGTGTTTATGTGCCTGCATTGGTGACCCCATCTCTGGGCTACTCACCTGGAGAAACATGATGTTGACTGAGCTGCTTGTTCTGAACACAAGCAGTTGGAATGTAAATACCAGCTGAAGATAGATGCAGACAATTTGAAAGGGCAACCTATCCCGATATTCAAGTGAACTGTATTGCTGTCATTGGTGAAAGAGCAGTTCTGCTTTGTGTCTTCAAATCAACATCGTAATCCTGTCTGATGTATAAAATTCTATATATTCTGTAACATACTGCTTTGAGGCTTTTTGTACTGTGGATTAACAATGATTTTGTTCTGTATATCGCTTACTGAGCCATAATGATATGGTTTTACCTTCCATTATTGTTGTTCCATACTTGTTTTAACTAACCCAGGAATTTTTGCAATATCTCTGGGATACTGTGGGAGAAGAGTGCTTGTTATGCTAATGTTTTTGAGGAAGGTTTTTTTGTGAAAGTTTCAGAGGAGTGCTGTCCTTAAAGACAGAGATAAAGTAGTATGTTTTCCGAAAGCATTTAGTCCAAGCACATCAGTTTGCTGTTTAAGTTTAGCTGCTTTATTTCCAGCCATAATGAGGTATTTTAATGACAGAAAAAGTTCTCTTTCTTCTTCTGAGATCACTTTTGGGAGATGTGCAGGCACAACAGTTTCATCAAGAAAGTGTAAAACTGGTTTTTTGTTTGAGATGTAAAACAGACACTGTGAAATCCAAGTCATTATGTAGTGTTGCCAGGAGCTTTCTTGCTACCACTAGGGTTGGATAGATTGGGACAAATCAGGATTCTTCAGGACAGAAAACTTAATTTGACAAAAAGGGCCATTTCTTCCTCAGCTCACTGTAATCAGTAGAATACATCTTTGCCCTGCTCTGTTGAATACTGATGAATGGATCACATTTACATTTTCAGCTGTGATTTGAACCTCCAACCCAACAGAACAGAAGGCCTTTTAAAGAGATTTTTCAATGCCAGTATACAAGTGGCTTTCACATTAGCATTGGAGGATTGATTTAAAGCTAAATATTAGGCTTTTAATCCAGGACTGCAGACTGTGATTCAACCCGTACTGCTCACAATTTTAGGACTTTTGTGTGGTTCTTTGCTGTCTAACTGAATTATCTTCCTGTATGCACAATGATTTAGGTTTACCAGAATACTGTAATTCTGTAAATGATTTTCTTTTACTTCAATATGAGAAGTCTGAAATCTTTTCTTAGGCTTTAAATTCTAAACAATGCTACATAAATGCTGAGCAGTATATAGGGGCTGTCGTGGCTTATGATATTTTTTGACGTTCCTATCTATGGTGTTCTCTGAAGTTGCAAGTTTACCTGCAGTAAGAGATCAGTTGTTCATGTGGAGGTTTTTAGTGTTATTATTGATTGTTCTTAATTCAGAAGTTAGCTGCTTTTTAAGTGTTAAAATAGTTGTGCACATATTAACTCAAAAGCTGCAAGCCTCCAGTGTATTTACTGTAAGCTTTTCATCCTGAGACTTCTCTGTACCAAGGTCCTTTTTGTTCAGTTGAACTTGACTCATCAGTGTTTCAGTGGCCTGTTTCAGTTGAGGATAAAATTGAGGGATGTGCTTGAGAGCAAGGAGTTTTACGTCCTGACTAAGAAATAAAAGCCGAAAGTGCTTCCCTGGTAACATTCCAATTCCACATCATCCTTCTCTTCCCACTGAGCAGTGTGGGTGGCACTTAGTACCTGTTCAGGCCCTGTGAATGCACTGCTTTTATCCATTATGGTTATGCTTGTGAGGCAGGAGTTCTGGCTCCATTGCTTCATTCTTTAAGCTATCTTGTAGAATCACAGAAATCAGGAAATGTACAAAATGCCCCCTTCACTCTTCCTGGGCATAAAATCTTGGCTGCATCCATTTTAGAGAGATTGCAATTATGACTTTGAGAAAAGTTTTCCTCTAAGTTGGTTTATGATTCGTTTTGTTTGTTTGGGCTTTTAAAAATCAACTGACATTTGAAATTATAGAAAAACAGATATGCTCTTAGATATTTTACTGACATGTAGCTCATGTGAGCCTGAGATCCACAGTGACTAGACTTCAGTCCATGGTATGTGGTCTATATGACAATGGTCAGAAGTGGTGCTTTTTACTGTGGTAGTGAATATTCAGTGTGCTTAACGTGGACTTCAGTGAGTGACTGACTCCTTCCTGATGCCAGATTCTGCTTTATAATGAGAAGAGCAGGAAGAGAAAGCAATACTGTGGGTTTTGTGGGGGTTTAGTTAAGTTATTCCCCCCTTCTCAAGAGAAAGAAATGCTTTTGGAGAGAACAAAGCAGTGAATGTACCAGTAGATGGTGCCACTGGTACTGGAATGTCTCCACTGCTGAACATGAATATTTGTCTCCCCCGAGAGGGAGCTAACTCAATCTGATTGCCAGTTTCAGCGTAATTAACCCAAGGCTTTTCCTTATTATATTTCACCTATTTAGAAATACTCAGTCTTAGTATCCTTCCCCATGAAGAAACCTTTTGTGTCCTGCAGGGGAATAACAACAATGTGCTCTAAGACTTTAATTTTCCCCCAGGTATACTCAGTTTACAGAGATGAAATTATTAGCTCTCAGCAGGCAGGTGCTTGTTGACACCAGAATAAAACTTTCTGGTATTTGTCTTAAAAGAATTGTCAAACAGAAATCCCCTCAGTTAAATGCACCCTCTTAGTTCAGCCACAGTCCTCTCTTAGTTTAGCTTTTTTGGGTGAGTATGAAGTAGTGAGACTTTCACTTCTCTCAAAGTTAATGGCTGAATGCTTAATAACGTGGTAGTAATTTGCTGTAGGTAGTCAGCCTTGACTGTGTGTTCCAACCAGCTTGAAAAATGTAAATACTGCTTCAGTTATTGATTAACAAAAGAGATAAAAACTGTTAAATAGGTAACTGAGGTAACCACAGTGTTTCACCAGGAGTCCTGTGTGTTATCAGGAGGCTGCCTGGTTATGCTTTTTGGGGGGAGTATATTCTGATGGTTCTAACCCACAATTTAAATACATAATTGTCTTTTTTTCTGTAAGTGGGTATTAAATGTCTTGGAAATGGGCTCCAATGACATAGAAACAGAATGGAGAAAGGAGGCAGTTGTGATGGCTTCGTTTGGGGTTTTTATCTTGATGCTTTGTGCCAGGACAAGCTCCATGTATCATCTGTGCTGTTGGATTTTTTTTGTCAGCATATTTTTTCTTTTTCTTTTCCTTTCCTAAGCAGGGGAAACCTTAATCCTTCATAAAGTGTAAACTCAAGATGCATTTTTCCCTTACAGGCAATTTCTCACTAGAAGCCTGCAAATTTAGGATGTTCCTCTCCACTTACTTTGGCTTGTTCTAGAGTTCATCTGTTTACTGCATTAACTTAAGATTCTGAAAATAGACTGAAAATACTTCCTTCAGCTTGTTAAGTGATATTATGAGGCCTCAGAGTGCAGTTAGTTTCTCTGCATTTAAAGCTGATATATACACAGCTGGTTTGCATAAATATGCAAAGGAAATGGGTGTGAAGGCATGTAATTAAGACAAGAGAAAATAAGGAAATTCTATAGAAAACTTGGAAATATTACCATTTGTGGGAGTGCTAGAAGAGTTTTTGGGAAAAGGGTGGCCACATCACATCTTCTCAGCTTTGTTTTATGTGATAACTACTACATTCATTTAGAAGTTTCCCACCTTACAAGTAAAGATATTCTCTACCTTCCTGGTTATGTCTACTGCTTTTCAGAAAAAATATTAATACCTTGCCATAACCCATGGCCTTGTCTGTAAGAATCTTTTTTCTTATGTTGAGATGGATCTGAATTTTCTCTCTGCTTGGTAATTTTTTGAAGGTCAAATTCTGTGGTTGATGGTATTCAGCATTTTACCTATGGCAGGGGTTAAAAATAAAAATAACTATGAAGTATTGCAACAGGGTATGGTGGTTTACTTTCTTGTATTATTTTTAAATGATATTGCATTCTGAAGTGGGCCAAAAAATTGCATTTATATAGTTCTGTCAGTGCATTGACTCTTTTCACAAGTAAAATGGTACCAGTATTTTTACCCATAAATACATTTTTATCAATAAATTGTCTAAATTTTATCCTCTCCTTTGTTTGCAGATTGGATTTGCTACCATTTTATGCAAGACTGGTTGCCACATTGCATCCCTGTATGTCTGATGTAGCAGAGGATCTCTGTTCCATGCTGAAAGGGGATTTCAGATTCCATGTATGTTTTGGTGATTTAGTTTTTTTACTAAAAACAGATTAACCAATCCCATAAATCGTCTTTTGTGGTAAAAACACATTTTGTGTTGTGTAAATACTACTTTTAAAATTCAGTGACTATTTTTCTGTCAGCTCAGCAGTTTCTTGAAAAAAAGAAGAGAAATTTTTGTAAACTTCGTAAGTCCTTGTAAAAGAGAAGTTTTTTACAACTTTCCATATATGCTTACATATTTATATAAATGAACTGAAGTTACAAAAATTAGAAACTCTGCTCCGTCTGTGTGAAGAGTTTTCAGTAAATTAATAACTTGCTTTTAAAATGAGACCTGACCTATTCTAACATTTCCCACTACAAGGCTACTATTGTAGTGGTCACTATTATCATATAGTATTTAATTCAAATTAGATTTTAGAATTTTCATCTATCAAAGTTTTCCACACAAAGGTATTTTTCAATGTTGTTTCCTTCCCTTTCTTTTAAGTGTTGTAATCAAACTTCTTGTTATGGTGCACAGTGATTCCTTCACCATTTTCTGAGTTTTGTGGCACAGATTTCTTTTTTTTTTTTTCTCATATTGACATTAAAGATGTGTATAAATTGCTCAGACTTACATAAATCTTAACTATGTTAACTTTCTCAGAAAAACCTCTTTCTGTTGGGGAGATACAATTTTGTCTTTTGCAGATTATATTTAGACATAGATACGTATTTGTGTTTTGTTCCTAAATTTATGCTAAATGTCAGTAATTTTAAAAGTCTGCACATTACTAAATCTGACTTTTTCAAGTTATCAATATCTAATATTTCCTTGAGGACAGCAACAGCACAAGTGTCCCTATTCACGTAGAAACTTCTTACTGATTCTGAAAACAGAATCTAAAATACTTTATCACTACTTCACTATGTCAAAGGAGGAGGACCTATGGCTGTAGGTATGTTAGAGGAATTAATTGTTTTGGGGGATGGGGAGATGGGGAAAAGAATTGAAAATCTTCTGAAGAAACAAGGTCATAGGGACAGTTTTAGGAAACTCAATGAAAAGTAAAGGTGGAGCTGGAGGAACCAAACCAATACCAAACACTGCTGAATTCCCAAGTGTATTTTGTGCATGTTCAGATCAAAGTATTTTAGAAGTGGATATTTTTGAGGGCCTACAATCAATTTTTGGTTGTTTTTAGGTAAGAAAAAAGGACCAGATCAACATTGAAACAAAGAATAAAACTGTGAGATTTATTGGTGAGCTTACCAAGTTTAAGATGTTCTCAAAGAACGATACTCTCCACTGTTTAAAGGTTGGTGTTGTGATAGTCCTGTACTCCTTTGTATGCTGATAATGCATCCCCATCCTATTCCCCTTCACTTACCTGCTGCTGATGTTACCTGAATTCATTACATGGGATGTTTTAAACCTTGGTGTCTGTGGCTGCTGTGTATGAGGAGACTTTTATAGCTGCTATAGAAGTTAGAATGTTTTACCTCTTCTAATGGGAGGAATATATTAAAATAAACTTCCACATTTGGACATAACCAAACTGCTAATCATTTTCCTTGTCAGCATGGCAGATATTGCTACTTACTAATCTTCTATATTGCTATTTATTAATCTGCTGTACATTGCAAAACTTCCATAATGTTGATTTCAATTAATGTTTTTGTGGAAAAAATAACAGTAAGGGAGAAGGAGGGAAAAAGCATTTCAGTGATGCAAGGAGAGGCTTTTATGCCATTTTAGCAGATGCTTTTGTTTGTTGGGAGACAAAACCTATTTGGAAAGCATTAATCTCTAGGCACATCATCTCACTTTGCATGCTGATAAGCATTCAAACCTTGATGTCAAGTCCCAAATTAAAAATTGCCTTTAATAAAAGATGCTTGAGACTCACAGCTTAACATCACTTTCTATATGAATAGTTTCTATTCATTGACTTGTTAGATATCAAAGCTGAATTCCTAAGGAAACCATAATCACTCATAATTTCACCTCTCTTGTCTATAAAATGCTGTAAAACGCAAAGCAGTATTAATTATAGTTATTGCTTAACTCAAAACAGTGCAGTTAGGTGTGCTCTGAGGTTACTGTGCCCTTGTGCAGTATTATTGGGTAGTTTGGGTGGGGTTTTTATGCTGATCTTTCTAAACATCCTGTTCTTCTGAAGCCTAAATTTGGGGTCTATAGACTGTTCTTAAAATAATTTTAGAATGAGATTAATCTTTTGAATATTCATAGAATGGTTTGGGTTGGATGGGACTTTAAAGATCGTCTGGTTCGAACCCCTGTCTTGGACAGGGACACTTTCCTCCTAGACCTGGTTGCTCAGAACTCCATCCAACCTGGCCTTGAACACTCCAGGGATGGGAATCCACAACTTCTTTGGGAAACCTGTGCCAGGGCATTGCCAGTCCTAACATCTAATCAGTGCAGTCCATTTGCACTTATTCTATAAAGAATTTAGAACACCAGCATAGTGTCCAGTCTGGTAGATATAACTTAATGTTTTCTGCAATGGAAAATTATGTTTAACAAGCTGTGCTTTTATATAAATACAAACCAGATGCTTCTGTCAGACTTCTCTCATCACCATATTGAAATGGCATGTACCTTGCTGGAAACCTGTGGAAGATTCCTCTTCAGATCACCAGAATCTCACTTAAGAACAAGCGTTCTTTTGGTAAGAGAAAACTTCTTGTCTTATGGGGGAAGTTGTCATGTCCTGACTTAAAGCAATTACTTCTTTTTGAAACTATTCTTGAGAACTCCAGTTGACTGAAAGATCTCTTCATGATGTGAAAGCAAATGTAAAAAAGAGAATTCAATTTCTGAAGTGAAAAGCAATTGCTTTTGAAATACCAGTAATTTAGAGACAGGCCAAATGCAGAGGGTGAGGTTGAAAGAATATTGTAGCTGTACCTGAACATGCCTGAAGTAGTGTTTGGGGGGAAGAATAGTAGTGAATGGAACCAAACATGATTTCAACTGGAAGTGAAGACGTTCGTGCAAGAGGGGATTTCTATGCCCTGTATAATGAGCTGGGGTTCTAAATATGAAAGAAAAAGCTTATGAAGACTCTAAGAGAAGCAGTTTTAGAAACAGAGATTGGAAATTAAAATAAGATTAGAATTGGAATCTGTAAGTCTGGAGAAGTACTGTCAAAGACTTAAAAAATAACAAGAACTAAATAATACATTCTCTGACTTGGGAGACAATCCTAAAACTCTGTGTCCAAGGCAAGAGACTGAGTCAGGCATGGTTGAAGAAGACCTGCAAAGATAGATTCACTTTCTCTTAAACCTCTTCTCGTGCTCTAGTTAATGGAGAAGCAGTTGCATACTAGGGTATATTGTTGAATAATTTCTTTTCCACAAAATACTGTTTTATTCTGAACCTCTTTGAATGTCAGAACGTCTGTTGAGGTGGTACAGTCATGAGAGGAAAGAGATGGGCAAATTAACTGCCAGTTCTTTGGCTCTTGCTTTTTGTAGCGGTGTACTTTGTATCTTGAAAGGTTTGAAGATCAATTTTCTAAAGGGTTGCCAGTGATGGGTTGTATTGTGCAATATATTCCTTTCCATTATCAAGTGTTTTTCCCTTGAAAACCTCGTTCCGTTATCTTTAAAAGACATTTTACTCGTTTCTATCACTTTTTGATATTTAATAAAAATTTTAGAAGTGAGGAAAAATTAAATACTTATACGCGAGCTGGTTTTTGTAACTGACTGCTTTTAGTGTAATGCACTACTGACTGTTGCTGACTGTTAGCTGGATTGCTGGAATCTGCTGGATGAATGCTGAACATGGATTAATTGTGAAGTGCAAGACAAACCACAAGCACTGTTTGAATTACTGAGGCTTAAAGCCTCACAACGTTTTGGATAAGTGGTCTTTTCTTATGCATTGAGGAACCAGGAGAAAGTGGAAGATGGCAAATAAGTTTGGAATATCTATTTACTAAGATGTAAAATAGGCTAAATAGATTTATATTCTGCATCTTCTAACATTCCCCTAAAAAACCTAGCGAGATTAATTTTGATTTAAATAGTCTTATACAAATTGGATCATAGTCTTATGGTACAAGTTAGTGTGAATTGTGGAAAGGATTTCTCCCACAGCAAGCTGATAACGATCTTGTGGTAGAAATCTAAGCAATTGTAAAGCTGGTCTACTCTTATGTGTAGAATTAAGGCCTGTTTATCCTCCAAATAATTATTGGTCCTAATCTGTACTGCTGATGATGTATTTTGTAATAAGATTCCAAACAGGCTGCGTGTCTCCTATTAGAGACAATGTTGCTTTGTCCTGGTGTGGAAGAAAGTCATAGTTAAGAATGGATTTTAGAAGTAATTAAGGAGAAATTACTTATTGAGAAGTAAAATGTTCTATATTGCAAATTTAGTGGCACTAAGCAACTTATTCTAGAGAAACATTTAGTGGTCATATCCTGGTTTTGTGGAACTACTTCATGTTTTGCAAATTATTTAGAGATTCTTCTTTTATTAGGACAATGTTTATTTCTAATAATGGTCTTCTTGGCAAATCTTTCAAATTCAGTGTCCTTTATGTAATTTAAAATACTAATGTAAAACTAGATTGGCTTTGGAATTGATCAGTTGATAAATGAATTATTTGAATTGGATTATTTGAATTGGAGTTTTAAAAGAAGATCAGCTTCATCTTGATCCATGTTTCTGTAACATAATCAAGTTAAAATGTCAAATTCTTGTATTATACTGTTATGGTCTTGCTGAAAGAATATTTGAAATTCTGGTATTAAAAGCTTCCTGATGCATTTTTAATCATTTAACTTAGAGAATTATCTTAAGCCTTAGGGCCAGATCACTTGTATTGATAAATATACAGAACTTAAGCTATACAGTGGCTTCCTTCTTGGCGTGACTGCTTTTTACTGGTGGTATTGAAACTGTGGGAGATGTTTGTACAGGGCAGAGGCTGTAGCAAAGTAAATGCAGTTCATGTAGAACTGTGTTAATTCACTTCCACAATAATGTGCTTCCAGGAAATTAAAAATTTCCGGAGAACTGTCGGAACGAGTAGCAGGGCAGAGCAGTGCAGGTGTTAAAGGGAGGGAGGAACTGAACAGTTTCAGTATCTTGCTATAATCTGATGTTTAAATGTCAGTCATGCTGAAATGCTTTCTAAAATGAGAATTCTCATGATGTTTAGGTTTTGATTAATTGCTTTTCTTTTTTTTTTCTTTCCCTAATGATCACCAGATTTTCTTTTGAAATGCTTCTGCAATATATGCTACGTGCAGAGAGATTTTATTACTCACCGAGAAGAAAAACCCAAACAGTTTTAATATTTTAACATGGATACTTTAATGTTTGTGGTCTGTTTTTATCAAAGGAAAGACATAAACCTAATCTTCAAATGTAATGCTTTACCTGTGTATTTCTTAATTTTAGCCTAGTAAAACAAGGGCCCAAAGTAGCTGATGAGCTTAAAGCACTTTGGACCGCAGGTCTTGCTTTTTTCTTTGGAATTGCATCAAGGCTTTTGTTAATATGAACAGTGTAGTGTTGTGATTTCTCTTTCCTGCCTGGCTGTCTCATGCCTTGGCTGAAAAAGGACTGGAACAGTTTCTTGAAATGCTGAAGATTTTTAATTAGTAGAGATTAAGACTAATACAATCCACTTACAGTTAGAACACACCCTCAGGACTGCTCAAAACCCAGTAAATTACAGTTATCTTGAGACCTCAGGTAGTACATATTGTCTCTTCTGGGAAGAAACATTTTAAACATAAACTAATAATCATAAATTACTTAGAGTATAATATACAACTTTTTATAACAGGAAAATACACAAATTGCGTAGATTTAGGGGTTTAAAATTTTATTTGCAAGCTGTTCTGCCATTTTCTCTGTTCTGCTTCACTTTGACCCACTTCATTTTTCAGTTTATAGTATAGCATGATAAATGCCTTTAAGGCAGCAAAGGTGTATTTTCTCTTGATCTATCTAGAAAAGGTGAAAAATTTTCTAAGGTGGCATTAACATATATGACATAGCAAAGTTTGGGAATTTTCTCCTCTAAGTGTTTTTCCCCCCACATAGAACAATTTCTGTACTCAGTTGTTAAGTGCTGTGTGTCTGTTAGGTGCCTGTAGGAAAGTGTGCTGCTACTGAGAGAAATTTCCCATTTGGGATGGAGCAGTCTCACAGGGAACCAAAGGAAAGACCATTTGTGTGGTGGAAAAGGTTAAGAATGAAATGCCTTAGGGTTGGTGTCAGATGGAGACCTTCCTGGTGATGACTAAAATCCAGGGGGAAACTTACATTATTTATTGGGTTACTATGTTACACAAAGCTACCCTTCCTCATTGAATTAGCAGCTGAAACTCGGGGTTAAGGAGCTGTCTGAGGACATTGACATTTCAGTTGAGCTGAAATATCTGCCTTGTAAAAGAAATTTTAAGTTATTCAGGTTTAGTGGAAGGGCCACCAGCATGAAAAATAGTGCTTTCTCACCAATAATCAGTGGAGGTTTAAACTCTTGGTTGGTTTACTGGACTGCATGAATGGATATACTAACATTTGTGTGTAGGGGTGGAATAGTACTTATATGTTAATTTTGTTTATCTGTTTGAAGCTGTAAATTACTGTGTAGCCAACCTCTAGCATATAATGAAGTTTACACAGGTCCAGTTTCCTGGTGAACTACCACAGAGTGATTTAGAATATATAGGATCACTTACAGGATTACACCTTTATACATATAATTACACAGATGCACACTAAAAAGTATTTAATAATGGAATTAAGCTCATCCTAACTGTAAAAATCAGCAGCTTAGAACTTCTATTTCTGTTCTTGTACAGAATTTTTAGATAAAAGAAATTTTTAAACTCCACAAGATAGACCTTAACTTACATACATAAAATGAAGTATGGAGAAAAGATTGTGTTAAGTGAGGAAAATCAGGACAATCCTGACAATTAAGCACAGTAATTAGTGCTGAGTCTTACTTGTCTGATTTTTCCTGAAACATTACTTTATGTAGATACTGTTTTTCTTGCAGTCAATTCTGCTTGGGTGAACAGCAGTAATGGAGCACGGAATAAGGAAAATTCTCTTGTCTAAACCTTTGGAAATTCGTATGAAACAGTCAAAAAATCTGTGGAGTTACATGCTGATGTAAAAGTAGATTACCAGTCTTATGATGATTCACTGTATTTGTGCCAATACATCAGTATTTCAGCTACTTTAGTTAAATAAAATCTAGTTAAATAATGTTTTAAACAGAGTTCCTGGTAGTCTTATGAACCATTTATCTGAACAGTAGCATTAAGATTTTGAGTTAAAGCTTAAATACTTTTCTGAAACCGTTTTTACCACAGATGAACTATTATAAAAATAGGGATCAAAAGAAAAATGACCATGGAAAGAGCAACACAAAACCATATGTGTATATGTACATCGTCTTTTTTTCTCTCTACCCAAGCTTTTAACTTACTTTTCTGCAACCTTTCGTGTTTACTGTATGCCAAATGTAACTCTAAAAGCCTTTGGCTTGAAAATGTGGTATGTCAGCATCTCTAACTGGTCATTTGCATTTGTTTCCAGGAACAAATGATGAGGAAAAAACAAGCAATGCATCTTGATGCACGCTATGTTACAATGGTAGAAAATGCCTATTACTACTGTAATCCTCCTCCAGCTGAAAAAACTGTGAAGAAAAAACGTCCTCCTTTGCAGGAATATATCCGTAAGCTTCTTTACAAGGATCTCTCCAAGGTCACCACAGAGAAGGTAAATCTTTCCAAAATCTTTAATATATGTTTTTTACTGAAAGTGGCATGGTAGTAACTTTGGAAAAGGAAGAGGGATAATTTTTGTATTCATGAATAAAGTGGTTTAATTTCTTTTATTGGAACATGTAGAATCTCCAGTTGAGGACTTGTGTTCTCAACAGCATCAAATGCTGAACAAAGGGAGAGTGAGATGAGAATCGTTGTGTTCTGTACATTGTGTTGGGAGGGTGAGGGACAAAAGCCTTCAGTTAAATACAGACTGTAAGAGCAAGGACACTATGGAACAGCCTTGGACAGCTTGATCAGTAGCTCAAGGACAGCAGTTGGGTTAGGTACATAAAGTTTTCCATTGCCACTGCAGGTCTGGAGGATGGCTGGAAGTGAGAATTGGGTTGTTTGCAGGTGCTTACAGGGATTTCATCCCAACCAGGAGAGAGGGGGGGGATGACAGGGAGCATCTTGATATTTTACCTGCTAAAATGTGAAGCTTGTCTTAAAATTTGGTTTAGGTCCTGAGACAGATGCGCAAGCTGCCTTGGCAGGATGCAGAAGTTAAGGACTATGTTATATGCTGTATGATCAACATCTGGAATGTGAAATATAATAGTATTCACTGTGTAGCCAACCTCTTAGCAGGGTTGGTCCTTTACCAGGAAGATGTTGGAATTCATGTTGTGGATGGAGTGCTAGAGGATATTCGACTAGGAATGGAGGTAAACAATCAGTATTCTTGCTAAGCTATACTCATCTACTTATGTTGTAAGGAAAACTAAAATAATTGTGCTTAAGGAAAGGAATCCTTGGAGTCTCTTCTTTTTTTTTTTTCTGACGATTTTTCTACCTCAGTTATTTGCTTTGTGTAGGTTTATTTAAATTAACAGAATAACTGTACCAACAAAAAGAATCCCAACAAAACCAAACTAACAACATTACTTAAGATAATTGTTTTGCCTCCCATATCATAGTAAGGCCATAAATTTATTCTTTGACAGTTGTAGACAGATTTATACAACTTCAAGTAACTTTGGAGACCAGTCCATATTTTAAAAGCTGTTATAATTGCAAGAATTCTCTGGATGATGAGAAGTCATCATACATTTAAGATGGAGTGTATGCTAAATGCATTGGAACTTAAATACTAGCTGACCAGCTTTCGTAACTACTTTTTAATCTTTACTTTCATGTAATGTATGTAGCCATAAATAACCATTCTGTCAAGTTTTTCTACACTTTTGTCATTTGTAAAAGGTTGGTTGGGTTTGGGTTTTTTAATGTTCTGTTGTGTCTGCGTGATAAGAGTGAATTTTCTTGTTCTTTTTTGATAAAGGTTAATCAACCAAAGTTCAACCAACGGCGGATCAGCAGTGCCAAGTTTTTGGGGGAGCTTTACAATTATCGAATGGTGGAGTCAGCTGTGATATTTAGAACTCTCTATTCCTTCACCTCGTTTGGTGTGAACCCTGATGGCAGTCCTAGTCCACTGGACCCTCCAGAACACCTTTTCAGAATCAGACTTGTCTGTACTATCCTTGATACCTGTGGGCAATATTTTGACAGAGGATCCAGCAAGCGAAAACTTGATTGCTTCCTCGTATATTTTCAGGTATTTGAAATTTTATGCAGATCTGTAAAGTTCTTTAACAAGCTAATATAAGTCAGTCTGGTATGTATTTATCTCATTGTTCTCTAGCACTGTAATTTGTAGAATCTTGTCTGTCTGGTAGCAGTTTTAGTTTCAAGTGATATGTTGAGTTATGCCAAAATGATCAGGAGGAGCTCAGTGCTCACACTGGGGTTTGCTGAACTTGAAGAAGAGAAGATTATTTAGGCTGCTGTCCTAATGTTTTTGTAGAAGAAGAGGAGTCAGATACTTCTCAGGCATGCATGGTGAAAGGATGAGAGGTAATGGGCACAAGTTGCAGCAAAGAAAGTTGTGATTCAATAAATGTAATGAAGTGGGGAAAAGATTTCATAATGAGTGTTTAAACACTGAAAGGAGGATTCCAGACCGTGGAATTTGTGCTAAAACTTGCTGGATTTAATTTCTCTTTCTTTCGGCTTCTTTCTATAATTTATACTAAAACAAGGGTATTAAAAAATTAATTTTAAGGTGATAACTTACTTCAAACCTTAAGGATACAAATCACTCATCTGCATGCAAGGTGTAAAATGATGTTTTGAAGTATAGAATTCAGAATGGTTTGGAATGGAATACACTTCAAGGATCACCTTATTCAACCTCCATGCCATGGGCAGGGACACCTCCCACTAGACCAGGCTGCTCACAGTATTATATGGTCTGATTTTTAAATGCAAAAATAAATGTTTTGGGGAAGACAGCATTATAATTCTGTTGGACCTAATTCAGCAAGCCTTCCTCTTGAGCACGTCATCTTTTAAGTAAGATTCTGTTACTCATACTTCATTTTCAGATGCAGTTTTTGCAGCACCTTAGTTCTCAAGTTCTACTCTTAGGTTCACTTAAAATCAGCATTTATTTTTTACAATGTCACTGTAAGAGGTATATGTGAATTTGTTGTAAAGCAAACTGGATAAGGCACTTGAAGCTCGCTGTAGTCAAAGATTTTTTATTATGTTTCCCCCCCTTTCCCCATAATGTGCCTTTGGGGAAATGCATTTTCTTGAAATTATTTAGGAGAAGGAATCAAAAGCTGGCTGGTTAAGTGGTCATCTCTTGTAGAAAGAGTTTACCCTGACAAGGCACTTTCTTGTCAGGGCTTTTTAGTTGAGTCTTCATGCTTATAACAGTAGTTATGATTCTTAATGTTTGTGATATCCAGTGTTATCAAACATGTTTTAGTGATATCAAAATATCTAATAGTTGTATTAAATAGGAGAGTAGTGACATGAAAACTTTTGCATTTTTTACTGTACAAACATGGCATTTTAAACTTCATAACTTTAATGGTTTATAAACACCAGTGTGCATATAACTGATTTCAATATTTGGTATTCTAGCGCTATGTGTGGTGGAAAAAAAGTCTGGATGTTTGGACAAAAGACCACCCTTTTCCTATAGACATAGACTATATGATCAGTGATACACTGGAACTGCTGAGACCAAAGATAAAGCTCTGCAATTCTCTGGAAGAAGCTGTCAGACAGGTGCAAGACTTGGAACGGGAATTCTTAATAAAATTGGGTAAGAAAATGTGCAAGGGAAGTTAGGTATTTTTTACAATTCCTATAGTTCTTAAAATTGTCTCTTTATGATGCTAATAGTTAACTATTGTTATTGTTATGATCATTTATTCTCATGATAGAAATGTTTTTGTAACCTGTTGCATGTTTCTTTCTAATCATCGTAGATACCATACAGAATCTCCATAACTCTAAAGTAATAATGTTGTAAAAAATAGTCAGTATGAATACTCCTAATGTAATAATATTTGGACAGCAGAAGTGTGTGTGTGTATTAATTTATGGAGTCACATGGTACAAGTGATGAGGAAGAAAATCATTAATTTAATCAGAAAAATGTAGGAATCGCACTAATTTCAGGAGAAAACAGTTGGGCTAGCAGCATAGCTCAGTTGAAAATACACTTATTGGTGAGTATCTAAAACTGTTGTCATATTAACCTTTAAACCTCTTGTACATATCTGTTCTTAGAAAATGGATACTACTGTGCTCATTACTTGTTAAATGGAGTTGTTTTCTAATCTTCCATTTTTATTTGAAAACAAGCTTGTTCATTAAAAGATTTTATATGTAAATTTTAATTACAGCACTTCACCTACTTGGACACACTCAATTTTTAAGAATAATCCTTTAATTCATTGTGCTGAGTATGTCTAACAGCTGCATGAAAGGTTGCATCTTCTGTTTTAGGAGGAACTTTTTTTTAATATGCCTTTTATTTAATTTATATGCTTTGAAATTCGCTATGTAGTAACTGAAAAACAGATTAGAATTCCCCTATGGTGTGATCTAAACTCATGGTTTTCATGCTCTCAAAATGATAACCAAGGAGAAATATACGAGTTATATAAACTATAATATTCTTTTGAAAGGTACTCAGTGCTTCCTTCCTACAAATAACAAGAGCTTCACACTAATGGCTGACTCTAAGTGCAGCTGGTCTAACATCAAAAAAGGAATGACAATCTGAGTAGTGACTGTGTTGACTCCTTAGTAAATTCCTGGAAAAACTAGTGGTCTAGAAGTCTGACATCAGCAATCCCCTGGAGGATTAAGAGGCTTTGTAAATTAAGAAAAGAAAAGAAGAGTGTATGAGAACAATAGTGTATGCTGGAAGTTCAGGGGATTTGCATTGGATGACTTAAATATTGCACTAGTCATTTTCTAAAAACAGATCTTCATTTTTTTCCTAAATCAGAACCATGCTCAGTTCTTAAAAACACTCTGATTGAAATCTGTGTCTAAGACTAAACTGACACTGAATCACTGGGAAAAGCTCAAACTAATTTTTCCCTTCTGTGGAAATGGTACAGATAATGGTCTTAGATTGAAGGATGCCTTACTGAAAGAAAGGAGATCTTTATGTTTGATATTTTACACACAGAGTAAACTAAAACATCTTGAGGGACGGAAGGCAAACAGGTCAGCAAGAGAAACAGCAAGATGAGCTAAACACCCAGTGTGAGAATTGTCAGACCTATCTGCAAGGAGGATGAGCACACCAGTAGTACTTGTGGAAGAGACTGTGCTTTCCCAGAGATTTCATATAGGCACCTGCATCCTCATAGGTTTCAAGTACAGCCTCAGAGCATTAGGAGAGATTCATAAAGGTTTATTACAGGCTGAGAAAATTGTTGTTTCGGAACTGTTAATTGACAGTAGAGGGAAGTACTTCAGCAAAGACTGCAAGGGCTTCGTGTCTCTGGGTTCTGCTGGATTTATGCAGTCTCTGTAGTTTGGTACTCAGATTATCATAGACAGATAAAGACATTATAAAAGAAAGGCCTCATAAAACCAGGCCTGCTCTGCTAAATTAAAGCTAGCCTGTCACTTCTTCTAAGTGCAGTTTGCAAGTTCCCATGTGAAACAGTCTTGGTATGAAAGGTTCGTTAACACAACAACCTATTCCTGGGTGCAAAACAGGTGCACTTACGTAAAGAATAAGGTTTGCCCCATGAGAACCCACAAAAGAAAAATGTAAACACTTTAACCTTAGCACATGCACACAAAATCACCTTCTGACCAATAAATGAAGCAGTAAGAAAACTGATAGCCAATTGGGGTCAAAATGAGGTCTGTAAAAACTGCATAAAAATGTGTTATGTGAATAAAGAATTGGCTTTTCCCACATGAAAAAAATTGATTTATTACAACACTGTAATAAATCACACGTGATTTATTACAGCACTCAGATTTTGTTGCATGTTTCAGTAGGGTCCACATTTAGTTTGACAGTGTTTTGAGGAAGTTTGCACAGCTTATTCTGTTCTCTGGGAGATTTTAAACATTCTAATGTTTTTCTCCTTTTCTGACAGGACATTATTACCCTTTATGTCTCAGTTAACTATATAGGAAATGTTTCATTCAGAAGTCAATTATTATGACCAATGGGAAGTTTTAATGCTCAGTAACAATGGACTTTTGAAGTGATCTTCCATATATAACTTGAGTGGTTTGTGTTCTAATGTTCTAAATCTTTCTCTTTTTCCAAATTTCAGGAATTGTGAATGACAAAGATTCCAAGGAGTCCATTACAGAAGGAGAGAATCTGGAAGAGGATGAAGAAGAGGAGGAAGGTGGAGCAGAGACAGAGGAACAATCTGGAAATGAAAGTGAAGTAAATGAGCCAGAAGAAGAGGTGAACTTAAAAATTTCCCTAACTTCATGTAAAAGAAATGAATTTGATTGCTTGTTACTTTCTGAAGCCCTCTAAGTCAGAGTTAGCAGGTGAAATCTGGGTGTGAACAGCCCAGTCAGTACTGTGAGGATATTCCTATCCTAGTTCCATGTATGTGGAAAACTGAGTATCTGAAGCTTAGTCCTTATGTTGGCAGAAACTTGAACCTGACAGCTTTGCTCAGGGTATGTGCTGCTTCTCAACAAGAAGATACCTTCAGTTTTTGACATGAAAAAAACTCACTTTCAGATGACTTTCGTTATCTGTTGTAGAAGCAAATGTATTGACTAAATGCCAAAGCAGTCCTTAGGAAAAAATAACAGGTGTTCACAGTATGCCTATGCAATATGAATAAATAAAAGATTTATGGAGCATAAAAACCTTCCTTGTTTACTGTGCTAATAATATTTTCAGTCAAAAATGGTGGAGCCAATAGAAAAAACCACAACTACGTAGAAATTTTGACTTGTCACTATGACACAGCAAAGTTGACGTGGTAATGGGATTGTTAGAAGAAAATGAATTCATCAGGGAAATAGAGAAGAGTTTTTCTCCATATGCCTCGGGCTGGTTGATTTACTAATAAGCTTTCTTTCAGTAGATGTCTCTCAGCATTAAAGGTCCTAAGGTTTGGCTGGGTTTGTGCCTTCACCCATAAATGAGTATCAATAGAATCAGAAACAGTTGCAGGGTGAGGAAGGCATTTCTGGAGATTTTTGTATTTCCGTTCTTTGACCTTCATGAGTTCTTGCCAATCCATTCCTCCAGTTTCTGGAGTTCCCTCTGAGTGGCAGCATGTATTGGCCACTACTTGCAGTTTTCTGCTGTACATTTGTGAAATTAGTGATAGAGCTGAGTGAGTTCAGACTGAAAAATTAAATAAAAACCAAACCAAACAAATTTGCAAAGACTTAACTAAGCAACATGAAGAGTTTAGGAAAATGTTTGAGGAATCAGCTGTTCTTGTTTTAAAATAGTCAGCAGTTAAAATTGAATATTTCAGGAGGGCTCTGACAATGAGGAAGAAGAGGGTGAAGAAGAGGAGGAAGAAAACACCGATTATCTTACAGACTCCAATAAGGAAAATGAAACCGATGAGGAGAATACAGTATGTATTGAGATGGAGATAAATGAATTGAATTTGCATCTTTGGTTTTCTTTACTCAGTGGTTTTTGTCACTGCTGCCCATAACATACCCGGGAAAATACAGCAAGGACACTTCCTGTTGCTCTTTCAAATACATTTTATAGCTTATTTTCATATTTGTGAATTTTGGTTATTACTACCTTTTGATAATTTTTATGCCATCAGATTTACTGCAACATATTTTCACAATACTGTGAACTTTCACAGGTAGCTACACTGGGAAATATTGTGTAGCTGATGGTTTTGCAGTGCCAGCAATAGTAGCAAACTGACAGGATACAACAAGGTAAACTGATTATGCTCCACTAGATCTCAAAACAGAAAAGGAGGCAAGCCAAGAAGTGCGAAATTCCTCCAATACAAATTTGACATTGACAGATGATAACGTTTGCAGCTAAAGAACCCATCTGTTTGAGCCTGAATTGCAGCTACATAGTAAGGAAATAATGAACATTATAGAACAATGGGTTGGAGTGCTGACTTCTGACATTTGTGTTGTCATGTTGTGCTTTCCAAATAATTGCAGGGTAGTTTTTGTCTTGAAAATACCATCTAACTTTATGGACTTAATGAAAAATTGAATTAAAATAGGTGTGTTAAGGATAGAGACGTTTTTTTTTATTGTTGCCACATCTTGAATGTGTCCGTGCACCTGCATGCACACACATGAGTCTGTCGGAATGAGTGACCGTAAATGGGGAAATATGTCTTCCAAGAAAATAATCAAGGCTGAAAACTTCTTTCTTGAACAATTTGGTTCTATAAACCTTTTGATTGTGCATGATATAGAAGCAATAAGGATATTTTCCACTTATTTTCAGACTGACTATTCATATTTCTGAAACTAATGTAATGGATGATTTTTTCCCATTGCAACAGGAAGTAATGATTAAAGGAGGAGGACTGAAGCATGTTCCTTGTGCAGAGGATGAGGACTTCATTCAGGCCTTAGATAAAATGATGCTGGAAAATCTTCAGGTATAAGTAGTTATTTTCTTAATTTAATGTCCAGCTAACTGTAGTTGATTTTTTTCTTAAAGTAAATAAGTGATTAATGCTTAGGTTACCATACTAAAGGAACAAATATTTTTTTTTTTTTCTTTGTTTTGGACTGTTATCTGCAGTTCACTTGTTTGGCTTTTAGTAAAATAGCTGTTAATTGTATTGTTTGCCCAGTGAATACATGACATACTGACAAATATTTCACAGAATGAATAATAAATGCAGCAGATACTGTGCAGATACTGTGCAACACTTCTGACTTTATCTTAGGTTTTAATAGGCGTAAAATACATTTAAATTTTTTAATTTAAATTTTAGTACTTTGTTTTCTTAGTCACATCTGGTATTTCAGTACTGAGTATAGCAAGCCCTGTATAATAAATATATTAATCAGATGTACAAAAAAAATCTTGAATTAAAAATGTACATTCTACAGTGTGGCCCATCAGATCTCTAGATTCTTTCCCTAAGAGATTGCCCTGTAACTTTCTTCTTCACAATCAAGGAAAACAAAAGGAAAATACAGTAAGCCTAATAAATGCATTTCTATATTACTTCATTTTCCTGGAAGGTTAAACCTTCTCTCAGTTGTGAAAATCTGAATGTTGCCAGCCTGACTGACTGTGTCAGCATCTGATCATTTATAGAGTTCACTTTTTTTCGTAGCAACGGAGTGGTGAATCTGTTAAAGTGCATCAGTTGGATGTTGCTATTCCTCTGCATCTCAAAAGTCAGCTGAAAAAGGGCCCCCCACTTGGAGGTGGGGAAGGAGAGTCAGAGTCTGGGGACACGATGCCATTTGTCATGTTAACAAGAAAAGGCAACAAACAGCAGGTAAGAGTTTATGTAAGGTATGGATACTGTTTAAATAAATAAAGGCCTTTCACTTCAAAAAAAGTAACACCGAGTTTTTTATTTCTTCTTTCATTTCTCGAAATGAGATACAGACAACTTCATTTTGACACATGGAAAATACCATATATAATTTCTTGGAATTCTCGGTTGTTAATAGAAATTACGTAGAAAAATTCTATGGTCAGATTATACCATTGCTATTTACATTTGGTTATTCTACCAGTAGGCCAGTGGTATGTCTTGCATGTATTTTAGATATAGTTGTGGAAGATGAAGAGATGTGCTTGGTGGACTGCCACTGAACATGGAAAGGAGTAGGAAGAAAAAGGAATATTCCAGAATCTTTAAGATTCTACAGCTTTTCCTGAAAACACTTTCAGCTTCAAATCAAGATATATGGTCGTTGCTAAATTCTATTTCCTAAGTAGCTGCCACTTGGCTGAATTTATTCAAATTGCAAAATGGAAAAAAGGCATTATACCTGAAGACACTCTTAGGGGACTGTTCCAGAATGCATGGAGTGAATCTCTTGGAAAAACTTAAATAGAAATCAGGTTGATAAAACAAACTAATTCCTTGCTTCATGCAGCTAAGCTGTATGTTAGTCTTGGTTCTTTTCTACAGTGTATGTTTGAATTTACCTAGCTCAGCAAATGCACAGTACACAAATCTCTGCCTAACACATTCCACATGTATTTCTTGTCATGGTTTAGGGCTTGTAAAGAAACTTTTTCGTTTTGGTTGTATAATTTGATGAAAAGAAATTACTCTGAATTGATACGGAAAGCATACCCAAGGAATTGTTTCATGTATCTAAGCCTTTCAAGTGTTTATATCAATGTCATTACTTGGTTTTAACATTTTTTACCTAAATTGTGAGAGTAGTGTAACTGTTGGGGTGTATAAACCTGAGGTAGGCTCCTTCTCTTCCTTCATATGAAACACATTTCAGAAATCCATGTAGGAAGTGGTTATTCTGTTTTCCTGGAACTTGAATGTGGTATACAACGTTCTACAAAAGCTCTGAGTGGGAGATTCTTAACTGTGGTCATTGGTCTGAGAAGGGGTTTAAGAGAACTCCACTTTTAAAAAAAAATGTTGTTTAGCTTTTTCAGGATAATTTACTAGGAGTATCTGTAGTTACAAGGAATTTTGGGATCTTCATATTCCATGTAAAATGGAAAATATTACAGAAATGTGACTTTGAAAGAAAGCAGAACTTGTTCAGGAGTTTTCTCTGCTCCTCCCCCAGTATTTGGTTTTGGGAGTAGGCTCTTCCTGCCAAAACTCCTCTCAGTGTTTCTAGAAATGTAGAAAACAGTTGCTTTATAGACTGCTTCAGCTCTTGAATTAATGAAAGGCTTCTTTGTCCGCAGTTCTGTATTCAGAAAAAAAATGTGTTTTAGTACAGATTTTTAATAGAAAAATAAGCAGGAAAGAAGAGGTGGAGTTGAAAAGAAAATAATTATTCCTTCTTACAGTGCTTTATTTTAAATCTGCATGAGCAGAATGTGCAACGAGTTCTGAAGTGATGTTCACTGTTCATAGTTCACTGTTAAGTTGTAGCTGTAAACTTTCAGCTTTTAAAAACAGTCAAAAGAAGTTTGTAGCAACCTGGGAGGCTGTAAGTAACTTCATCTGCACAGTCACCAGAGTGATAAATGACATCAGCCTACTTGCTTGCTCTGTTAGTAATGATTTCAGTCTTTGTGTTCTTTGTCAGTGGTGCTCCTGAAACAAGAAATGTTAGAAAAATGGATTGTACTGTGCTTCTTTCCCGAGGGTAACATTTGGTAGTAGAGGTCCGGTTGCCAAATACTCAGTTCACATGTCAGTGTCCACCCACATTTTAGTGGAGCTGACAGATAGCTTTTTTGAAGTAATACAAGAGCAACTGACTGGTGTTTATCAGCTGCATATATCCAAATCAATGGTCATTGCAGGCTGGTAGTGACAAGGACACCATATTTTATCCTCAAAACTTAGAAAACTAGTAGCGATAGAACCTAACATGGTTATTTGAAATTAAGATGATGGTATTGTGATTTATCCATAAGTCATGAGAGAGTAAGGGGAAATAATGTTGGCATCATAAGGGATCAGAGTTGAGTTGTATATAATACCATTTGGTGTTTCTGAACCAAGAAGTTATATGCCAGGTAGGTATGAACTAAAATGAGATATAGACAGTAAAAAGAAAGTCAAGAAATTTGGTTACTACCTAAGACAAAAGATTTCCTTCCCTTTGAAAGATTTTTAGCAAGGCTCCAGAAAAGAATGATAATATCCATGGAATGGTCATCTCTCTCCTTGAATATGAACTTTTTAATCTCGTTTATATCTTCATGTCTTCATCTCGTGACATTTTTATAAACTCCCTAGTCTAGTCTTCTGAATAATGATTTTTGATCTTACCTCAGTTTGACATCTTTAAAGTGAAATCCTCCATCCTGCCCCCATCTCACAGATTTGATAAGAGGTTTTTGATGCACCTCTTCACTATTTGCAAATTGGAAATGTTTCAGTTGCTCTCTAATCATCATATCCTGTAGTAATTGTTATCAGTGACTTGATTTCAGGTGGCAGCTGATTGCCTTGAGATAGTGACTCAGTGATGTTTTGTTAATTGCCAGGCTGTTGTTTTTTCTGTATCTGTATTTCTCATTTACACCCTTCTATAGTTCAGTTTTCTTTTTCTACTTTAAGTATCCTGTCTGAAAACACTGCTCCCATTTAGCTGATAAATCCCTAGAACAGAGAAAATATAAATTAAAAATATATATTAAAATGGATGAGGTGCTTAATGGTGAAGCTGAGGAATGATTTTTATCATTAAATGCTGCTAATGGGTTAGTTATTTGTGTAGTTTATGTAAAGTTCCTTTGATGATATCTGGGAACCTGCACAGCCTGCTCAGTAATAAGTAAACAAGTAAATGAATTTCAACTTTCATTTCTTTTCTTCCCTGCACACCATAATAACAAGCTTATATTTGTGTTCAATATAATATGCTATTAACCCTCGCCCCCAAAAAAATCTCATTTAAATGCATCTTGTAGTTGGTAGGGTTTAGGGATTTAATGTACCCAAGTTTTTCTTGGGTCTTTGCAAGAGTCTGTCTTAGCTGTTTCAAACACAGTTTATTTTCGAGTGCTTCATTTGAGTCTTCTCACACTCACTCATCACTCTGCTGCTAGTGGGGCATTACTCTCTGAGATACCTTGAGACTGTTTAGTGATTATTGCATTAAATACTAACCACAGGTGGTGAGGATTTTGCTTTTACTCTAAAGCTTCTCAGCAGAGGTTTTGACAATTTATCTCTCTCTGCAGCTTTTGACAGTGTAACAGAAAAGAACACTTAGGAATTTACTTCTGTTTCTTTGGAAATAGATCTCCCACGACGAGTAATAAGGACCAGGACTCAGATTAGTTCCTGGAATATTGAGAGTGTTTATCCTTAAATGCATTACCCTTCTTATGGCACAGAAATACTTACTTCTAATGGACATGGAGTTGAAGGAGGAAGTGAGATTTTTCTAAATGTTTGCACACTTTAGCATTAGGGATTTTCTGAGAACTGTTGTTTCAGTTGTGGATAAGATTAAGAATTATTTCTCTGTTCTGGAACAATCGTAAAAAAAATAGGTATGTAGAAGTAACAGATGGATTTTCTGAGTCTGGGGAAAAAGAAATCACCTTCCCTACACTTTCCCAAAAATATCAGCTGGATTTCCAGAGAGGGGGTATTTCTGTGGGAGTGCAAGCTTACCTGGTGTGCCTTATGGCAAATCAAATAATGGGTGTGTAAATCAGAATGTGTGGTGGGCACATGTGTGTATGGGGGAGGAGGAAAAGATCAATCTGACACCATGGTTATCTCTAGAATAAGAAAAAGCACTGAGGAGCCAGAATTATTTTTAAAAGAAAAGTACTGGCCAAGGAATTCCAGGAAATGTCTGAAATGCTTGAAATGTTTTTCCTCTGTTATCACAAGGAATAGTAGTAGAAATTTTGCTCAGGGGGCTTCATCACTTTGGAAGGAAGAGACCTGAAGAGGGAGATGCAGCTTTTTGAGCCAGCTGTGGTGCTTTTGTCTCAAGACCAGGGCAACTCTCTTTCTTGATCAGCTGGTATGAAAATAAGAAATAAAGTATATGCTATGCTGTCCTAGGGAAAGACACTCAGTTTTGTTCACATGAATACTGTGTGTAATAAGTTTTGGACTCAGCCTTTTTTTGTGTTCTCTGTGTCTTTACCAGGTCTTGCATTTTCTCATGCTGCTTTATGTGAAATAGAGGTTCGAAACATACCAACAACACACTTCACAGTACAAACTTCTTAGAAAGTACCCCATTGAAAGAACCTAGGAATAACCATAGCATTTCTGTATTTTGGATTGTTTTGTATTGGTTGGGTTTTTTGCTCTGGTGGGCACTTAAAAGCTTATTTTCATTTGCAGTTTAAGATCCTAAATGTGCCGATGTCTTCCCAACTTGCTGCAAACCATTGGAACCAACAGCAAGCAGAACAGGAGGAGAGAATGAGGATGAAAAAGCTCACTTTGGATATCAATGAACGGCAGGAACAAGAGGACTATCAGGGTAAGAAAATCAACTATTTAGTTTTTATTTTTGGGGGAGCCTTTGTGGATCTGCAGAAAGCATTACTTGTGATGATTAACAGCTTAAGTTCTAAATATTGATTTGCAGTAATTATGGGAAACCTGTATTTTGGTTTTAGTTATTCACTGTTTCCTCACTAGTCTATATACTTGAAGAAGTTTTTGTAGCTGTTCCACGAAAAGGAGTTTTCAAGTGGTCTCAAATTTCAGCATTTCCATTTATTTTGGGAAAGGGGAAGAACTGAGATTGTTCTTTTAAAATTAAGGTAGTACAAAATCAATGTGATGTTTACTGCAAGACAGTTGACTTGGATAAAAGATGAATTCTGTGCAATTTAAGCTCTGCTTTTAAGCTATTAATAGGTGTTTTAGATATTAATAATATTTAGACTTAGTCCTACTGAGACTTGCAAGTCCTGAGGTAACCTTCACCAGAGAAATACAAAATGTTACCTCAGTTTCATACTGCAAAGGTTCTAGGAGTCCTCAGATCTGGAGCATAAGCATATATTAACACAATTAGGGTTTCATACAGATTCCATGATTAATTAGTTTTTTGAAGACATGTGAGTCAGGCATTTTGGAACTCAGACAGATTGAAGCAAACAGTTAATGCAGCAGATCATACAGTCCGTAAACAGGTGCACTTGATGTGTTTAGTTGTTGGGTGGTTTGTTTTGGGTTGTGGTTTTTTTCAGATTCAACTTCTCTTGGCTTACTCAGTAGTAAACAAAGCCAGGCCAATAAAACTGATGTCTTATGTTACTGTTTCCATTTAACATCTCAAAAGTTTTTGCTCTACTTTTTTTTTATAAAGATGTTGCAGTCTGGTGGTAATCATGGTGTAAGTAGTTAATCAGCAGGAAATCTCATTTAAGGTATTTAGTGAAAGGTCATTGTTCATCAAGAAGTGGCAGATTAAAACAGTTCTCATTTTAAAACACTATGTAATCCAGTACTTCTTGCAAAACTTCGATAGTACTGGAACTAAAATTGTAATTGTACAGAGGAGTATCTTCCAAAGTGTCTGCAGAGCTCTGAAGTGGTAACACCATATATTCTGAGTATTAAACAAGGTAATTAGGTCAGAAACTTTCTGAGACACTCTGCTCTTATAAAGCCCACTTGTGAGAAAGGGAGAGGCTCTAGAATTAGACATTTCAGTGCTTCTCTCAGACTTTTTGCAGGTTTTTCCTCATTAGATACTTCTGATATTTCTAATAGTCAAGGCATTTGGGTTTTATACCCTGTTGTATGACTTTGTTGATATCTAAAATGAACCTGTTTAATCTAGGATTTTGTGAGTAATTGTACTTTTTATGCAAAAAAGGATCATATTGATTTATTTCTGTTGGACAAAATCAGACAACTGATATGAATTGATAACTGGAAATAGGCTTTTAAAATTTACTCATAGATTTTTATTTAGTTCCTGTGTATAAAACAATGCAGGAAGGAAGTCAACACAAAATAAAAATGTTTTTCCATAATTGACATCCCTTTTTAAAACTGCTGTTGATACGTCTTATTAACCTGGGTAATATACAGAGTAAAACCAAACTAAGAAGGACCTTTTAAACAGGCTAAATTAAAGAGGCCAAATTACATTTGCCTTTGGAACAATTTTTTATTTAGATTTTGTGCAGTTGATTGTTACTTTTGGAGAGTCATCCTGTCTGTGACAAGTTGGTACCTACCCATTGAATGAAAGTGTTAGGTTTAAATTTCTGTTTCAAGCTTTGAAGTACCAGGGAGGAAGAATTTTCAGTTTCTGGAAGATGCCTCAGGGTTGTCCCAACGTTTTCACATGTACTTGTTGTTCTTTTCATCTGCACAGTGTAGCTAATAGATGGAAATTCACCAATGTACTTCAAAGTAGTATCGGATAAAGATTTAAAGTTTCAGCAAAGCTTAGTATATTACAAATGATTTTTAATTGAAAGAACTATTAGGAACTTGGGTGTTTCTCTAGTTTAGACTGGTACTTTTCTGTGCAGATTTTTTTTTTTTATTAAAAAAGCAAGGAGGTTTGGTGATGTGCCTTCAGCCTAGAAATCACATTGTGCTCCCCTGCCATCTCTGCCTTCTGTTACCTTCTCCAATACCAAACTTCCCAGTCCCATATTTCCTTTCACCTGCTGTGTGGAAAACAGAAGAGGCAGATGTGCACGTACTTGTTCATTCACTGCTTGCTGCTCACATCTGGCTGGCAGGGTACCCTATCATGGTTTTCCTCCTGAGTCTCTTCATTGCCCCCAGAGCTCTCTCCTGGGACACAGGAATGACACTGGTTGTTGGGAATGCTGATGTTTCATGGTGTTTACAAACATGGACTGTCAGTGTGTTCAGTGGCTGCTGCCTTTGCCACTGCTGAATGAGTGTACAGAACATGAGCACAAAGGTCACTGACTATCGACACAGATACTGAATATTAAATCAGTCACAGTTTCCCAGTTTCCCCAGGACTGGGTGGATAACTTTACTGAACGTTTCACCTGCACTTTGTAAATGGTGAGGGAACCTCATTCATCTCCAGTTTGGCCTCACTGAGAGCAGTGTGTGTGCAGCAGGTGATGGGTGTGTGTCTCCAATGAGATTACCAGAGACTGGAGAACCAGACAGAGCATACTTTCAAACATAATCTGTTTAACAGCTTATTCCACTTTTCCCCTTCATTTATCCCATCTGTCTGTTTGCTGAGTAGTGTAGATCCCTGCTCAGGTGGACTGTAGGAATACTTTCCATTAGATGTATTAACAGATTGGCAGAGGTTACCTCCTATGATGTATCTGCAATTATATTGGCTACTTAATAAGCATTGACTTTGCCTGGTAAAGAAACAATTTTTTTATCACTAAGAAATGAAATAAAGTTTTAGAAATTTAGTTTTACCAAATGTCAAAATACAATACTATCTTAGTTTAAAGTGCCCAAAAGTTGGCTATCCAGGGATAAAATGGATCATGTAGGCTGCTTTCTGCACCCAAACTGTTCCCACTGATGATAAAGTGAAAAACTTCATCCGTGGGACAGCTGGTGCAATGTAGGTCAGCTGAGTCACCTTCTTCAGGTGCCTGACTTCCCTGGAAAAGGATCCAATTATCCCAAGCTTAGACTTAAATACCTGACTGGCAATGCCTAATTTTAGGACAGGTTTCTTGCTGAGTCTTTTAATTGGTAGGAGCTTTGTACAGTTGTTACTATTCCGGGGAGGTTTAATGTTGAGGCTGCTCACGCTGCTGTGAGTCTTTGTTCTCGATCATTGATGAAGAAAGTGGTGGCTGATGTGTTTAGAAAGAAAAGGTCGCAGGCCTTCTCTTGAGCATCTGTGATGAAAAACATTGCTGGCAGTTCCTTCTGCAGGAACATCTGGAAATGCAGGTTTATATTGTGGGGTAGCTTGGTTTATCAAAGCTGTGGATGCAATTTGTAACTTTTTGTAATTAACTTCTTTGGAATAACTTGAGTGTTAGCTCTACAGCAAAGTGTAAGTGTAAATGGCAGTGAAATGTGCATGTGTAAATTCCTGTGTAAAATGATGCATAGAAAATGTATTTAACTTTCTTCTATTTACTTTTCTTCTGCCTGAAATCCCAGAAATGTTGCAGTCTCTGGCACAGCGTCCAGCTCCAGCAAATACTAATCGTGAGCGGCGGCCTCGTTACCAGCATCCGAAGGGAGCACCTAATGCGGATCTAATCTTTAAAACCGGTGGGAGGTAGGACAATCTTCCTTTAAATGTGGTAATTCTGGTTCTAGGCAAGTAATTACCTTCATAATTGAAACAGATAATGATCTCTGTAGTGAGTGTTTGGGCAGTCGTTTCCATTCTAAAGCATTCTCTTAAAATGCCAAGCAATGTTTTGTGCTTCTAATTCAGTGTCTGTACCTCCGTGAAAGTTTGGAAGCCAAAAGATTATTTTTCAGTTGTGAAATAGCTGCTAGAATCTGAGCCTCTTTTTGTAGGGGAAAAGATACAAGTCTGCTTTCTCCATGAGAGGGGGAGAGAATTTTTTTTTTTAGTATCTACAGAAATTCTCATTTTGGTCTTTCTGTGAGGTGAATTTGACAGCTGTTCCTCTGTATTTGATGCCCTGAATTGAAAGTAAATATAGTAAAGGTGGGAAGACAGACGAGAACTTTCAATTTGTTATGTGCAAGACTGCACCAAAAGCCCATGAAACATAACATGGAAAGAATCATTCCCAATTGCTTAATAGTTGTTCTGAGGCTTTAGTATGTGTCTTTTCTCACTAGGAGTAAGCTGGCAAATAAACCATTAAATGAGCCTTGCAGCACACATTTGAATAGACAGTTTCGGGTGAAATGCAGACTTGCTTTCATGTTCCTCTTTTCTTTGCAAGTCCATTTTGAAGGTGGATTGATAGGAGCAGCAACTGGGAAGGGAACAGTTTACCTCCTAATGGATCTGCCTTTATAAACTGCAAATAAGTTAATGTAATGTACTATTTCTGTGTTCTAGTAGCATTTCCAGCTTCTTCATGGTACATGTTTATGATCATTTGATAATGTTCTGATGAGCACTCACTCATTGAGACCTCATACAGACACAGCTTGTACAAGAAAGAATTTTTTTTTTTTTAAAGATTGCAGTTTATTTTAAATGTTTTAGAAAATTAACCAGATGTAACTCAAAATGAGCAGTGCTTTCCATGTAGCCTTTTCATATCACTGTGACCTAATGCTGTTTTAGGAATACAAAGTGTTCAGTTACACTGAATTGCCACAATACTTGCAGGTGTTTCATTAACAGCTGCAGCCTTCTTTCAGGCATGAGCTGCATGCTGCAGTTATTCTTTAAATACAACAGCCATACCAGTAGATGTGATATCTGTAGATTTCTTCTAAATTATTTTCTTTAGAAAACTTTTTATATTCTGATGTCGGGAAAATATCATTTAGCACTGTGAAGTAGGTCAGATGTTACCCAGCAGTTTGAGTAGTGTTTGCTTATTCAAGTGCCATGCACTTGCAGTTTTAATGTAGTTTTGTATTATGGAGTTCACTCTTTGTTCCTTTTAATCCATAAGCTCCTTGGAGCAGAGACCAGGAAGTTTTTTTTGAGCAGGTATATTTTATTTGTTGTGTACTGAGTGCTCTGCCTGGCAGTCATGCATCGGTTGAGCCATCTCAGCCTGCAGTAAGGCACTAACACTTTTCCTAACTCCATTTATTTATTGGAGACTGTGGGTACACCAATGGCTTCCCACTGGCACAGAGTGTATGTTGCCTACAACCTTAGAGCCCCTGATTTGTAGGATATATTGAAAATAGTTTTCTGACTTTAAAGGTTGCACTGCAGTCTCTGCCCAGACCCCCCTCATGCTTTGTTAAAACATTACCCTCTGGGTTCTGAGGATGCTGGAGGATCTGAGCAGATAGGAACTGAGCTGTTAATTTTAATATCTGAGTAGAGAAGGTTTCACATTCCAACTTCCTAGAACAATGGTGTAACACAGATGTTACCGCTTCCATAAGGACACTGTGTTGTGTTGTTGTTGCTTCTTTGTACATGAACACAACTGAAATATTATTTTCTTGCAAAATAATTCAAACTTACTGGAAATAACAGTTTGCTGCTTTCTTCAAGGTATACAACTTTTTATTTTAAAATTCTTGAGATTAGGGATAAACTAAGAAAATAAATCTCCTTGTTGATTCCACTGTAATGTACAATGTGACAGCTTCTGATAGCTGAGGTAGGAATGAGGCCTTTCTTGCATTTCAGGGAGTGTTGAGAATAGAGAAATTGATTTGTTGCTTTTACCTTTGCTTTATGTTGCTAAACATGCCCTAAGCACTGTTTCAAACACCTTTTAGGAAGTTAAATCCAAATCTACCTATTGTAACAGTTCATTTCAGAAATCAATGAAGGTAGCATTGGGTTCTTCCATATGTTTTTGGCCTTGAACAGCTGGATCTCACTAAGCAATTAGCCGTCTATATGTTTTTTTAAAAAGAGAAATCTTCTGCAGTTTTTACTTCATTTCTCCTCTGTTAATGTCCTTGTTCTGTACTAAAGTAAATGCAGTGAGATTTGCAAGCTTTGTCAGATTTTAGTATGTGCAAAATGCTGGATCAAAAATTGGAGTTTATTCTTGTTTGTTTGGAATTGCCTGCTTGTATTGCCTTGTATTACCTGTTTATCCTGTAAGGAGGAGATTGTTTCTGGGACTCATACATTTAAGGATGACTGGCCTTAAAGGTAATTTACTGTGACTCCCTTAAAAGTAGAGTTCCTTGATTTGCTTCAGCAGAACTGGGAAGAAAACAATTTTCTCTCTTGCCTCCAGTTCTGTAGCATTTGTGTGTTAAGAGAAGCCATTGGTTCAGGCTATTAACTACTACCTTCAGGAAACACAAAATTCACTAAAGTAATTTTTTTTGGTGATGGAATTATCATAAAAATAGACTTCTACCATTAGGAACAGCTTCTTAAAATATAAAATTGTTTTCCTTTGTTTAAGAGGATTGAGCTCCATTAAATGGCTTGGTTTTAAAAGTGAAGTGAAAATAACCACGTTATATAAAATAATTTTAAAAACATTGATTATCAAGGAAGTTAGATTTTTCCCTGTAATTCTTCTGTTGAGAAGTGGGGCCTTACCAAGGATTTTATCTTGTTAAACCTCTCCTTATTAAAAGAAGTAGCCTCAAAATTTGTTGCTGTTTTGAAAGCATAGTACAGAGTCTGCCTGTGTCCAAAGTTCCCCTGGGGATGCAGGTATAGTCTGGCAAACCAAATAATAATATTCAAGTTAAATGGTGATCTCAGGTCTCCTGTTTACATCTGACTCTTATTTGTCTTTAACCCATTTAATAAAGAAAAATGAAGCATAACAGTAATAACAGGATGCTGGGGTTTTATTAGCTAAGTATTTTCATCATAAAGAATATTGCATTAATGCTGAAAAATCAGAGTTTGGATAATAAGAAGAAATGTGAATTTAATATGATTTCCTGTTTCAGCTACTGGACCAACACAATTCATACATCACCTGTCAAGAAGTTGATGCATTGACAATACTGCTTTATGAAGCTTTGAATTCACTTCTTACTGAGATGAACCTTTCAAACACAGCTAAGAAATGCCAAACCCCTTTTCAGCTGTTTCATGGGAGGGAAACAAAGGGAGGAGTATGGGAGAAGGGCTCCAAATCCTGCAGCTGCTTCTGGTGGACTGCACTGGAGCTGAACAAAAAAGAATAGAAAAGCTTCAGGTGCTTGCCTTGGCAGGATGGTGCTTGTTGAGCTCTGCAAGCTGAGTGTAAGTCTAACCCAGACAGCAAAGTTGGAGAGACACCTGATCACACTTCAGTTTAGAGGGAATGGAAAGCAAAATTGTATTTATAAGCCATGCTCAGTTAGAAAGACTCCTATGTTTGAAAAGGTTCTTTCAATATAAATAATAAAAATTACCTACCAAAAACCCCTGCAGTTTTGTGGCCCTCTGGAAACCAGCTACCAATCCCCAAAACACCTCCCTGCTCCCACTATACACACTGACTTTGATTTCAGTTTGTCAGAGCATTTTATTTTTGATGGATAGATGAGAATATAAAATAGCTTGCAGAAGATAAGATTCTCTTACTTAGGTGAGTTCAGCTTTTGTGGTTTATTTGAATTTTGATGTTCACAGTATAGAATGTGATAAGACAGATGTGATAGATTTTTAATGGGCACCATGGTGGTTTCTGTTTCTTGTTCATGGTTTTGGATGATAAGGGGAGAGAGAGAACAAAACATGGAAGCTGAGATTAGTTGAGAAGACCAAAGCAGGGAGTGAACTAGGAGAGGAGGTGTTTGGAGCTGGAAGTTTGTGAAATCTGTGAAGAAATGCAGCACTGCAGAATTGCACAGTGTTGTGGATTGGAGGACACCAGGGGATTAGGGATAAGTGTGAAATCCAACTTCAAAGGTCTCAATGTCAAGAAATAAAGAGATTTTTGTGATCTTGTGATGTCAGCAACATGCAGAAAGGAGTTGATTATTGATACTCTCCTGGGTACTTTTAGTTTAAGCTGTAAAGTTGTGCTGCTGACTGAGCTCTCCCAGCTTCACCTGTGGCTTGGCTTTGTGATTATTTCATAGCCTATGGTGTGATGTTTGTGTATTTTTCTGACTTCCAGTTTTCTGCTCCAGCCATGGTTTGTTGCAGAGGTTCTGTGTATTTCCCTGTCAGTCACGGGTAGGCAGTGTTAATGCTCAGCATGGCGTGAGAAGCCGACGGTATGAATTTCATACAAATTAATAATGTGTCAGTGGCAGGAAGGGGAGTGTGGGAGGAGACTGCAAAGAATTGATTCATTTCACACATAGAGCTCAAGATGATTTTAATCACATCTGCATACTGAGTTTGACCTTGCCGAATAGAGGTTTGGATCAAGTTTACTAGATCAGACACAAATGTGAAATACCTGGTTTGAGAAAAACTACTGCTATTTTTGGCAGCAGCACACGTCTGTAATCCCCTGAAACAGGGATCTGCCACCAGCGTGTACTGGTAGCTGCTGGTCTGGGTGAGAGTCATTTTGACCAAGCTGGAAACATCCAGCCAGTCCCAGCCTTTTTCCTTCCCTCCCTATCAGCAGTAGAATTATTTTTTAAGGGAGATTGAGAGTTGAAAGCATGATCCTGCAGTTTAGTTGCCCTTGGTTGTAACATTCTGCAAGTGAGATGTCAGTCTACTAAATAAATAAAAATTAAAGTTCTTTTCTGTTGAAAGCACATAGTGTTCTGATGTTGACAAAGAATTGGAATATTGCATTTTGTAACTCTAAAAGGTAGTTAAAACCAAATAATAGAAGCAGTGCTGCAGCAAGTTCTAACGATGCATCAACTTGGGACTTCCTGGCAAAAATACACAGCATTTCTATATAAACAAATACTGGATATTAGAACAAAGCAATGCATACAAATACAAAATTAGTGTGAAAGCTTCGTCTGGTACAAGAGATGGAAAAGTTACTATGTCCAGTTAACGTATCTGTATCTGCAAGATCTTCAGTAAAGACCAGGTTTAGATCAAATGACTGTTGAACAAACACTGGAGGATTATGCACTGATGTAAAGAAACATGAACTGTTGTGTTTGCATGGTAAAAAACCTGGGTGTGTAGCCCTGGAGCTTTCTTGGAATTGTAAATGTTGAAGTTTTATTTTGCTGTCTATTACTAATTTTAATTTGCAGCCCAAAATCAGTTGAAAAGGAGCCCAGATGCAGTAACTGCATTGTGCTGAAATTAGCGACACTGGGGTGGCCTTACTGCTGCATTGCCCTGGTCTTGCTGGATCCCCTGCCTACAAACTGGTGTCATTCTTCAATGCATTTGTATGTTCTTAAGAGAATGAAATGTGACTTTTTGTGAGTAGGGGTGTGTTTCACGAACAACAAGTGGTGGAAGATTAAAATGCACCTGTTGATTCTAAAAAAGGTTCTAACCAATAATTTGCATAGAGAAAGCCCTTTGTAACGTTTCTGCAGAGCTTTTAAGTATTAAGAAGCTGCACAGAAAGATGAAAACTATTTACAATAACTCATTTTTTCAGCAAGTTCACGGCTGTGCTTCAGTAGTTCAGCATCTCATCTGGGATGGTAAGGTGCAGATTATCCCCCTGCTTTTGTCTGGTGTGGCCTTTTGAAATGGTTGTGCAGAAAAGAGAAATATATAACTTTTTGTTGGAGGATAAAAGAGTATCAGAATGAGTGGCAGCTGCTCTGGGGGCTGCTCACCTGCAGAGTTCTGGGCACCGCAGACTGATGTGATTCCTCTCTCCGCTCTTCCCGCAGGAGACGCTGATCCACCGCCAGTGTCATTTCATCAGGTCCTGTATCTCTGGTGTTGTGGAGTCCTCCAGCGATTAAACAAGAGCAGTGGACACATCTCAGCATGTCAGTCTAGAGCGTTCAGAACCGAAACCTGAGACAGGCTGGGGCCGTGGGGCACGAAGAGCAGCCTCCCCTCTCCCCCCCCACCCCCCCAAAAAAGCTTTTTGTTATGGGAACCGCGTTGAGGGTCAATCTTCTCATAGGAGCAGAAGCAAACGAGCGAGATGGGGAACTTGACCTGCGAGCAGCTCGGTGAGAGCCGGGAGCAGCCTGGAGTTCGGATGGTTACACTGGAATGAGAAAGGCCTTTGGCAGCTCAGCCTGCAGGGAAATAAAGCTCTGAACTCGCCACAAGTTATGTTGTCTCCGACTCGAGCACTTGGTGTTGGAAAGATGTTCTTTGGGGGCTGCAAATCTGCAGTAGAAAAACATAGAGCAAACGGCGAAATCCAGAAAACCCTGCCGAGTAGGATAACTTCTCAAACACTCCTCAGCAAGGATGTTCTTGGTTAAGGAAGAGCCTTTTGCTGCAAGATGTGCCAGAAAGGGGGTGGGGAGGGGTGAAAAACTGAAGAGCCAAGGAGGTAAAATGTCTGTTAAGGTTTAAAATAGAAAGTGAAGTTGATGAACACGGGGTGTTGACTCGTACTGCTTGGAACAGCCTGACACCAGCCTAAGGACAGGGATATAGTTGAGCCCATTGTATGTATCATTGAAAACCAAAACGTGCCAGTCAGCATAACAGGAGGATGTCAAGGAGTGGATCCAAATGTTCTGTTGATCTTCATGGGTTGATAAGCCTCTGTGTCTATTGAAACAAACAAAAAGTTGAAAAAAAAATTAAGTCTGGAAACAAGTAGAATTTTTATTTTTTTCTAAGTAGAAATGAGGTTTCTTGGTCTGTTTCTGACAATCTGTTATTTATTAGCATAGGGTTTTGTTTGCTTTCAGGTAGAGGTAGTTCATTGAGTTAAAGAGCCCATCTGTATGTTACTACTAATTATTTTTTCTAGCTCTTCTAAAATCCTTTTTACCACTGGTTTTGGTTTCTGCATGTAGGAAGAGAGACTTGTAAAATTGTAACATTTCATACAGAAATGCCGCCAGATCTTCACCAGCTTCAGAAATCTGACCTTTGCCAATGCTGCAATAAAGTGTTGTAATTTAGAGTTGGTGTCTGCCTCTTGACATTCACTTTGTTCTTTGGAAATGATGTTTTGAAGGGTTTGTGTTGTATTGTGGGCTGTAGTTTGGACAGGAATTCCAGGTTTTTTATTCAAATCTTACATGATTTTTTTCGTATTGTTTTCTTTCCACATGAAATTCATGGGTACATTTATTAATCATGTTTGTAACTCTGAGCTCCTCCAGGAACACCTCCTACACCAATATGACCATATCCACAGGGCAGATGTAACTTCCACTTCCCCGAAGAACAATGCCTCCCAATTTGTAATAGTAAATTAAGCATCTAATTGTGGTTCAGACTAGAGTCAGCTTCCTTTCCTCAACATGTTGCTTAGTTTCAAAAGCATTTAATTTATCCAGATTGAGTAACTGCATAAAAATAAAATATTAGCTCTGTGTTATATGTGTCAATCCAATGCCTTGGATGGAATTTGGATCGATGGAAATGTCTTTATAAAATTCTTTGCTAAAAATAGTTTAGGGTCAGCTGGGGATTTTCCTGACTTCAGTCTGAAATAAAAAAACAGTTCAGTGAAACCTCCTGAAGTTTAATTTTAAAATTAATTATTCTAATGTTGTGCTGAAGATCATTGTGAGTGAAATAATCAGGGCTGAATGCACACGGACAAACGTTTTGGCAGGGCCTGTTGCAGTAGGACAAGGAGTGATGGTTGTAGACTAAAACAGGGTTGACCTAAATTAGATATAAGGAAGAAAATTTTTACAGTGAGGTGATGAGACTGGCACAGATTTCCCAGAGGTGATGGATGCCCTGTCCCTGGAAACATGCAAGATTTCAGCCCGATGCATTTGAAACTGTCCCTGCTTATTGCAGGGGTGTTGAACTGGATGACTTGTAGAAGTCCCTTCCCTTTCAACCCAAACCATTCCATGATGCACAGAAAAAACCCAGTTTGCATCCACTTTATTCCTTGCCTTCCCCTGTGCTGACCACACATCTTGTGGTGCTTGCACAGCAGTTTCACCACCTGATCCATGTGCAGGTTCTTGCTACAGGGATTGCATGGCTCCTTCTCGTGTCTTTAGAATCCTTTACCTTCCTTTAGAGGGTGTTTAATTAAAATTGTCATGTGCAGCCTGGGATTGATACAGAATGGGGAATGGCCTCTATTTTGGTCAGTGTCTGTCACCTATGAATATTGCTGCTTTACCCAGGTTACATGATGTTTATTTTAATTAATGAAATTGTGTTTAATGTCATTGCTTCTCTTTCCCTGCAGTGCAGTGACCCGTGGATTTGTCTGGTCACTGGGGAAGTCATCCCAAATTCAACCTGTGGCACTGTTGGATGGGGCAGAGGATGTTCCCTGGGAGCCTTTCTCATGGGATGCTGGTTGAAGGTGTCCTTGCAAAGAGCATTTCTGCAGCAGTGTTCCTGACCCTGCAAGCAAGGAGTTAAGTCTGGGAAAACATAGGTAGATGAAGGAGAAACTGTTTCATGTCCTTGATTACGTAAAAGATTTCTGTTATCTTACCATTCTGTGGAAAGAATTTGGGCTAAAGTCAGGTTGTCTTCACTGATGTGAGGCTCCTCGAGCTGACAAAGTGTGCTGTAGGTTTGTACTCAATAACTGTGCCTCAGTTTTTGATGGTAACTTCTCCCCGATCTCTCAAGCCTCCAAAGCTCAAGGCAGGGACTTGGGGGAATGAAGTCCTTTCTATCATAGGAGACAGGTTTGTGACCACCTGAGTCCACCTGACCTAACAAGATGGGTCTGAGGCCATCCCAGGCTCCTCTGAGGGGGCTCTGAGCAGCCTGGTCTGGTGGAAGGGGTCCCTGCCCATGGCAGGGGGTGGAACTGGATGAGCTTTAAGGTCCCTTCCAACCCAAACCATTGCATGATTTATGGTGCATCACTTGAAAGCCTGTTGGAGCTGAGGTGCTGTGTTGGCCCTTGCTTGAGGACAGAGCCAGGGTGTCTGGGAAGCTCTGGAGTTGGAATTTGACCCAGGAATGTCAGTGCTTGCAGGCAACACCTTGAACTCCAGCTGATGCTATTGGGCATCTTTCTCTACCCACAATGATGTAATGTGATAAAAAAAGGTATAAATCTTTTTTTATGAATTGCTGAGTTTGCAGACTTGCTGTAATCTCAACTTCCCAGGCCTTCAGCATAAGAAATCTCTTGGGCTGTTTCTGTTATGTAGATACAAATATAAAGCACATCCATGCACGTGTGCCACAGCACACACAATTTTATGTATATTCAGGCTTAGAAAACCACCTCTATTGTGGAGTCTGTCTGCTTTCCTCAAGCTCTCAGCATTTTTCCTTTGGCTCTGGCAGCAGAGCAGACACTGTTTGCTTGGCTCAGGTACGGTGTGTCCTCATCAGCCTGGAGTGAATGTTTTCAAAACCAATCCATCTGTAATGATGCCAAGAACCTGCTGTTGCCCCCTGATAAATACATCCATTTTTTCCTCATTTTTTCCCTTCTTTGAACTTCATCACTAATTTCTTCCACGCTGAGGTTTTTCGTCAGGCATGCACCCTTCTGCCCTGCTGAAGGTGCTCCTCTGAGGTGACACTTTGCTGTCTCTTCTCAGAGCTCTACTGTAAACAGGGTTTTTTCCAGCTAGTCCTAAGGAAATCTCAGTATTTCCTGAGAATAAGAATAGGAAACTAATTGAGCAGGAATCAAACAAATGAGCAAATGTCAAAATATTTACTTGCATTGTTTGAACTATAAACTTTGCTTTAAAGTTATTATTGTCAGGGTGTGATTGTGCCTTTAAAACACTTTGTGTTTATGATCCCTGTTAGAAGAGCAGTGTTCTGTAAAAAAGCTTCTCTCCCTCCCTCCTTCCTTCCTTCTCCCCATTACCTGGATCCAAGCCGTCAGGCAAACAAAAAAATAGTTGAGACACTTAAAAAGGAGGAAGACATTTAGCTATTGCTAATGTTTATTTGTTCTTTGACATTTACCTGCAGGAAGAAAGTTTCTGTTGTGCAGGGGGTAAAGGGGAGTGATGTTTGCAGCTGAGAATGAGTCATAGTCAACAGCCCAAAAGCTTGAAAACTTTGCTGTATTTACACCTTAATTGTTTTGGGGTGGGTTTTTTCAATTTTTAAAGTATTTGCACAATATATATTATATACATATGCACATACATCTGTTTGTTCATGGTGAACTCAAAATCACAAGTTCTCTCCTGGGAAGCAAGATTTGAATGTGTCAGTGAGGCTTTCAGAGCCCACCTGGAGGGAGGTTTGGGCTCGGTGCTGTATTAATCCCAAATTGAATTGCTACAAGTTGCCTCCCTGGAGTGATGGAAGTGAAGATAACCAAGTGATGAGAGGGAGCTCAGAGGCAGCTTTGGCTGTTCTTATCTCTGCTCTGAGCAGCTTTTCAAGTGGTGATGGGAGCTCTGGCTTCCTCCTTGGGCTCAGGGCAGGAAGAGCCTTTTCCTGGGAGGAAGACACAGCTTCAGTCCAGTTCTGTCCAGGAATCCAGCTGGGCTGTTCCTGGCAGACACTGGTTCCTTATCACTCCTGTAATAGACTTTCTTTTCTAATAGGAAGATGGACACAGCAGCAGGACTTACACAGTCTAACTCTCCCTTTCCTACTGAAATGCCCAAGAGGGGTAAATAAACCAAGTTTATTATTCAGGTTGGTCCCAAATCACACACCCATGAAAAGCAGGGGTTTATTAGTGGCCGTGAGTCTTAGCTACTATAAAGTCAGAGCAGCTTTTGGGTTCACAGAAGGCCTCACTGTTGCTGCAGGGTGACAAACTGCAGAGAAAAGTCTCTGCTCTCAGGAGGGCTGGCACAGAGCTGAGGGGTTTGTTACAGGATGCACCAGGAATTGCACACAGTGCCCATTTCCTGGGCTTGAGCTCACTGGAAAACTCATGCCATAAATAAAAATTAAACCTGATCAGGCAAACTAAAATCCATTTAGGAGGCAGGAAATGTTCCACAGTAATGAAGTTTGTGTATTGAAGCCTGAAGACCCTTTGGATCCTCTGCTCTTATGCTGACAACTGTTTCCTAATAGATATTTAAGTATGAAGAAATAGTCTCCCCTCCTGCCACAACAGCTTGTAGGGATACTGTTTTCCTTGTGGTGTCATTCCACCCTCTGAGTATCAGTACGATGGGTGGCTTATCTTCATTATGAACAACTCCTGGCACATGTGAGTGAACTTCCACGCTGCTGGATTTTCTCCTGGACTGGCAAGGAAATGCTGCCAAAGGGGCAGGTGTGGTGGTGGGAGAGGAGGGTCATTCGGGATTACTCCATAAGCCTGGAAACCCGAAGGTCACGCTCATCTCTGCTCTTTTTCCTTGGCTTAACATCACTGCCCTTGTTTCCCAGCTGGGAAATGCAGCCCTTGCCCTTCCTTGTGGGAATGGATAAGCAAGCTGAGAACAGATAAAAAAGTTACACAATTTTCTGATGCTGACAATAACAGAATCTCAGGGAGTTAAGAGCTTCCTTTCAAATTACGGGAAAAAGTACATCATGAACATTTGAGGGTGAAGTTGACCTCCCCACCCTTTGAGGAAATGAGCAATCCTGTCCTAACAGAGCAGGGAAGAGACTTGCACGGAAGCCCCAGCCAGCGGTGAGAGGGGGGATGCTGTGACAGCTGCCCTGGGCATGAGCTGGGCTGTGCCCAGCAAGGGCTGGGGGCTCCAGGGCCCTGTGCTGACTCTCCGTGTTCTGGGAGGATACTCACAGGATGCTGCACTGAGCTGCTCCATCCCTCCTGGGCTGAACAAGGCCTGGCTCAAGGACATGGGACCTCCCAAGGGTCTGTGTGGGGCTTTGGCAGGGAGTGTGGGGACACTGGGAGGGGAGTGTGCACTTAGTGGGAGAGCAGGGACATGGTTTTGTGCATCACCTCAGAAAGAGAAGTCATGTTCAGCTGTAACCACTGAAGCAGTCATGCCCCAGCTCTGGCTGGTGCCTGGGTGAAACTTCCCTCGGCTACCCCAGCCCTGTGCCCAGATGCTTGTCCAGTAACTCCTGTAAATCTTCCATTTGCAAAGCAGGAAAGGGAGAGGAAGGATGTCCTGGCTCCTCTGCTACAGCAGGGCCCTGGGAAGGGAATTCGCTGGTCAGTGGGATGAAAGGCATTGCTGAGCTGCACTTCCCAGCCCCACCTGCTCCAGGTGCCTCTGAGCTCCACATGGGCTGAGAGCAAACAAATCAGGAGAGCTCTGCAGTAGATAAGGTGAGGCAGCCTTTTCCTTCTGCCTGCTGCAGGTTCCAGTGCTCAGGTGGCTGCTGGGGCACGTGGCAGGGGCTGAGCTGGTGGGAAGGGCAGGTTTAGGGTGCACAGGGTGACGCCACTGTGGGATCAGTGTGGACACTGAACTGGGTGCAGCCAGCACCAGGGGAGGACTAAGGCCAGAATCTCTGACAGAGCTGGAGCAGCAGCTCAGCAGAGTCAGGCTGGCTGTAACACAGACTGTGGGAAGTGGAGCTGCTCCCTGACTCAGTGGTCAAGCAAAGGATTTTATGTATTTATTTTCTTTTCAATTCAAACCTTCAACATACTTAAAAAAAAAAAAAATTGGGAAAAAAACCCCAAACCAAAAAACTTTGCCCTTCAGGTGAGGACACTGTAACAGCTGCATTTCTTTATGATACAGAAGACACCCTTCTGAGAAGAAAATAATGGTCCTAGGCAAGAGTGCCTCAGCAGTTTTGGGAATTAGTTTGTGATTCCTGGGGCTCTGTGAAACATTCATTAAAGCTCAGGGGCAGGTGCAAAGACCCATGAACAAAAGAAATTGAAGCTGAGTCGCTCCTTCAAGCCTGCCAGCTGGTTTATCTACCACTCCTTGCGCCTGCTCAGTTTAATCCCAAAGTTACTGAAGCCTCTCCTGGTGTTCTTTTTTTGGCCAGTTGGAAGTAGCAGCAGGTAATTATGGCCCAGTGGAAAATAATCTTTCCTGGCAGTTCCCTTGAGGTAAGAACACATCTGAACATTTGGTGATGTAGTCAGGGATGCACCGAGAACTTTTCAGGGAAGGCATTTCCTCATGTGGGAGGAGTCACCTAACATGGGAAGAGAAGCCCCGTTCTGGGGAAGAAAAAAGACCAAATAAAAACAAAACACACAAGACAAGGGTGTGTTCCCTTGGAAGGGTTTGGCTCCATCCAGTCTAAGGACCCTCCTTACTGCAGAGGAAAAGATATTTATAGTTAGGAAATAAGCATTGGGATGAAGACTTGTCTCCCTTTGCCTCTACGGGATGCAGGAATTATCTGAAAGCAAGAGCAGGTGGAGGAGGGCTGATGAATTAAAGGCCTCTCATTGAGAAGGTTGTCAGAGTCTCCTGGGAGGCAACACTGGAAGGCAAAGGAGTTCAGGAAGGCTGGATTTGCTTGTAAGAAGGAAATTTTAAAGGCACAGGAGCAGATGATCCCACATGCTGAAAAACGTGCCAGCAGGGAAGGAGACCAGCCTGGCTGAACAGGGAGCGTTGTCTGGAAGTCAGGGAGAAAAAGGAGTATATGACCTTTGGAAGAAGGGGCAGGTAACTCAGAAGGAATTTAAGGGTATCAGGGTTATGCAGGGCTAAAGCTTAACTGGAACTTCATCTGGCTACTGCTGTAAAAGCAAAAATAAAAAAGTTTCTAAAAAGTTTCTATAAATACATCAGCAACAACAGGAGGGCTGAGAAGAATCTTCATCCTTTATTGGATGCAGAAGGAAACACAGCAACAAAGGGTGAGGAGACAAAGGATGAGGAGAAGGCTGAGATACTTCCTGCCCTCTGCCTCAGTGTATAATGGCAAGACCAGTTGTTTTCTGGGTACACATCTCCTGAGACAGGAATAGGGAGCAGAAGGAAGGTCTCATAATCCCAGTGGAAATGGTCAGTGAGCTGCTACCACACTTGGACACACACCAGTCCCTGGGGCTGGTGGGAACCAGTGAAGAGCTCCCCGAGCCCCCTTTCATCATCATCTACCAGCAGTCCTGGCTAGATGCAGAGTAAACTGGGTTATAAACTGGCAAATGTGACACCCCTCTGGAAGAAGGGCTGGAAGCAAAATCCATGGAACTAGAGGCTGTTCAGCCTGACCTCAGTGCCAGGAAAGGTCACAGAGCAGATCATCCCCAGTGCCATGGGATCAGGCCCCACCAGCAGGGGCTTGTAAAAGGGAAGTGCTGCCTGGGCAACCTGCTCTCCTTCTATGGCACACCTGGAGATGAGGGGAAGGCTGCGGATGTGGCTCCCTGGACTTCAGCAAAGCCCTTGACATCATCTTCCACATCACTTTCTTGGAAAAGCTGTCAGCCCAGGGCTTGGGCAGGTGATCTCAGGGCTGGGTTAATCGTGCCTGGATGGCCAGGCCCAGGCAGTGGTGGGGAATTCTGCTGGGCCGAGGTGGCATCCGCTCACTGTGGCATCCCCCAGGGCTCAGTGCTTGGCCAGCCTTGGTTAACATCATTATTGAGACACTGGACAGGGGGATCAAGGGAGTCTGCTGCTGCCATGGAGCTGGGCAGGAAGGCTCTGCAGAGGGATTGATGGGCCAAGGAATGAGGTTCAACACCAGCAAGTGCCAAGTCTGGCCCTTGGGTCACAACACCACCCTGGATCCCTCCAGGCTGGGGGATGAGTGGCTGGAAAAGTGGCGAGTGGAAAGGGATGCTGGGGGTGCCCAGGAGCTGTCCCAGTGCTGCCTCCCTGCTCCAAGGCCTTTCCTTTGTAGCTGCCTCCAGAGCAATCCCAGCCTTCCCTGATCCCTCGATGGATAACACTTTCTGAAGTTGGTTTCTCCCTGTAGAATAGACAAACTCCATATGTGTGTGTATAAAACAGGAGTCAAAACATCAAAAGCTTCTTCCCCAAGCTGCAGCTACTTGAAAGGCTGCAGGTGCTGGGGCAGCTGTGAGGCTTCACCTCCAGCACGGGTGAGGCACTGGAACCTCCTTTAAGTTTCATTAGAGATTGAGCCAAGTTAAATTCTCTCCCTCTGGCTCCTGTCTGGAGCTGGACACAATTACAAAAGGCCACCTGCCCTGCCATGGCTGAGATGTAGCTGAGCCCTGAGGCAGCTCTGGAGAGCTTGGAGACAAGGCTGCTGCACCTGCTGCTGCTTTTTGGCTACCACCACATCCAGCCTCAGGGATAAAAAAGTAGCTCAAGCAAATGGGAAGTATTTCTTTTTTCTAGAGTGATTTCTATTCTCTCTTTTATGATACATGATGCTTGGACAAATGCTCAACAACACCTGACTACTTGGAAAGAAATTCTTCTTCAAAAGACAGAAAAGCAGCAAACACAGATGTAGAAGGGATGGGTAGGAATGTTCTCTGACAGGGAACTTTGACCTGTGCAACAAGGAAAACTTCCACACTCAGCAGGATCACACTCACTTATGGTAACAGCCTTGGAAACAAAGATGTTCTTCTTCTTTCACATATAAAAAAAATCTTCTTTCCTCTTGGAAAGGTCATTTTAATAATGCAAAACATTGTGAGAGAAGGGCTTTTGTCTAATTCAAACACTGTTCAGGACGAATTTCTTTCTTGCAAGGACCCTGATCACCGCTGCTGAAGCCCAGCAGTAAGAATACACATCTCTTGTCAGACACAGCTTTTTTTTTTTGTCCCTCCTCCAGCACCTGCCCAACAGGGTTGGGCTCTGGCTCACACATATCCACAGTTGCAAAATGAAAGGTTATTAAATCAGTATTAGCCATTAAGAAAAAGTCATCTCCCTCCTCCAAGAAAGAGTCATGCTACTGGGAGACAAAGAACACAGCGGCACCTCCCATCAGCCATCATTTCATTTGGTTTATTCTAGTTTAATAGATGATTTATCAGATTTGTGCAGGACATTAGCTCCAGCACAAAGGGGAAGAAAATAAAATCACAGCAACATATACACACAAAACAAGATACACAAAATAGAGCTAAATTTATATACAGGTTATTAGCAGCTAGACTTAACTTCATTTAGTACATGGCTTTACTCACTACAATTTTAGGCACAGAGAAGAATTTATCTGCTATGATGAAGGGCCATAATGAATACCTCGTTCTAAGTCCTCCCTGGGCAGAAACTGCTTTACCTAATGAAGATCTAACTCTCACATCCCACCAGTTGAGGACACAGCCCTGCACAAAGGATGAGAGAACATGATCCAGCTAATTCAGCATACATAACTTTAAGATATTAAATATCTGGGGTATTTTTAAGTAGGGTGACATTACAGAGTTATTGAACTGGACTGAATTTCAATGAAACAGTACCAGGGATTTCTCCCCCCTTTTGCTTAGCAAGGACTCTCAGCTGTAAACAACTCAAAGAAGAGCTGGCAAGAAATGATTAGATGTGGAGATTGCTTTGTACGCACGTCACATTCATAATGAAGAATTTGCTTTACCAGGATTTAAAAGCACAAAGGCCATGAAACATTTAAATTTACTTAGCAGGTTATGTTAATAAATTATGATGCATCATTCACGTATCAGCCTCCATTCCAGCCTTCACTGCAGCATGCGCTTGGGTGTATTTTCTGTGCTCCCTTGTCTTTCTGATTTAGAACTACAGACTCAGAGCCCAGCAGAGTAAGCCTGTGCTGAACTTGCAGCACACAAGCAGCCTTTTTTGTTTCAGCAGCACCTCTCACGTTTGATTATGCATGCCCAAGTGCTCTGCCAGACCAGGAATGGCCACATATTTTAATTACTGATTGCTTATGTATAGCAAGTCTGTCACAATGAGGAACATGATCACTTACCCAGTGAAAAGGCTGGAAGGAATAACTACGTTACAGAGCCAGCCAGATACCGTAAGAACATAATTAAAAATTCAAACAGCAAGCAGATAATGAAAACAAAACAAAAGACCGTTAACGCATAAGGCAGGTTGAAAATGACACAAAGGTTTTTCCTTCATGACAGCTTCATTTACAAGCACAGCTCAGCAAGTTTGAAACACTTTATCACAAGAACTACAAACTTGTTTATCACAGTTATGTCAGAGCTCCTCACCAAAGGGTGTGTCAGTTTCTGCTGTAGCCACCCCTCCTCTTCTCCAAGGTTTATTGCTAAGCTACTTCGGAGAAGCAGTGGGTTGGTCAAGGCTTTAGAAAGTGCAGAGAATAAGCCAGTTTTTCCCTTTAGAAAAAAATCCAAAACACCGAGAAATCAAACGTGAAGGAATAACAACAACAAAAAAATCAAGAGTTTCAGGTTTGGCATTTGATTTTAAAGTGGCTATTTGTGATGTTTTCAGGTAATACAAAAAGGGAAGGCGTTTCAATGTGGAAGGACAGCTTTACCATATTAAAAAAAAAAACCAAAACCATATTAACACACAAAGATATTTTGGGACCATCTTTAGCAGCTTGTCTACTGAACAAAGGCAAAACACCACCAACTTGGACCAATCAGGAATGATGTGCTCCTACATGCAGATCTCCTGAAACTCCACAAAGCCTGCAAGAATTTTGGCTGTAACTTCTGTTATGCGTTGGCAGGGCAGAATCAAATAAGGCTGTGAACAGAGGATTATTAGGGCTGTCAAACTATAGGAAGACCAAATGACAGTTTTAGAAGTAACAGAACTTATAATTTGTGTAGTACAGCTACTGTTCAAAAAGTAGCAGTTCCTTCCCAGGAACCTCAACATAAAAGAGAAGACTTTTGACATACGGGTCTCGCTTTTGGTACAAAGTTAACTTGTTCCTATGGCTTCTCTGCTGTGAGATCCTCCCTGGGACAAAGCAGTTGGGGTCACAGATTGTCAGGAGACTCTTTGGCTGTCAGTGTGAAATCTGGTGCTCAGTGCATATCCTCGAGGCTTTCCTGGTGCCTTTCCCTGGACACTTGGGTTGCTCAAGCGTGACAGAGAAGCAGGTGGCTGGGAAGGGAGGGGAGACTCCAGGTGCAGCAGCAGAGTGAGGCAGTCACCCATTCAAAGTTTGGGCTGATCTGTCCAGGAGAAGGTCGAAGCAGAAGCCATCCTGTGCACAGTTTTGAGTCAAGGGCAGAGTGAGGGAGCAGAAGACTCCATTGCTGGCAGGGAAAGAAGCCAAGCCAGATAACACAGACAACAGAAAGTCACAGAAGGGTGTCACAGAGTCAAATTTCAGCTGTGACATTATCTTGAGCTCCCATGGACAGACAGACGTGGGCAGGACCGACAGAGCTCTTTGTTTTGGCTTCAGAAAGAGCAAAAGCAAGATTTGCCATTCAGTTTGCTATGTACAACAATACTGCACTGTACATTTCATTAATGAAATGCTGCCTGCTACGGTCCAACATTAATTAAATAAAATTCCTCTTAGTCACAAAGAGCAACAGATGAGTATCTCTGTAGAAAGGAGAGTCAAACCCTACTGCTGTACATGACCTTACATGGTGCCAGTCCTTCTGGGATAAACACAAGTGGCCATTCCACAGTGTCTAATACCTTCCTGGCTTGCCTGAAGCAGAGAACTTTCCCTTTTTTCTTCCAATGCACTAGATCCCAATCCTGTTGGGACTGTTCTAGCCCAAAGCCATGCTATGACTTTCCCCTCACTGCCACGACATTCCCATCCGGTTACACAGTCTCTTTCAGCAGTCCCAGTTTCCGGAGTGCCTCTCTCCTGGCTTCTTCAGTTGAGCCACGGCCGGAAAACTTCACCGTTATCCCTTGGGATCGAAATCCTGAAGGTCTAGGCAGCGAACCCGACCTCCTCCTCATGTCCAGGCTTACAGCAGCTTGTTTATAATCATTACAACTTTTTTCTGTGCTCTGCTGTGCGCTGCTGACTTTGTTAGTGGCAAGAGCCACCTCTGGTTTGATTGTTACAGTTTTGCCCATAGGAAGGAAAGGGCTGGGCTCACTTTTTAAAACCTCATGGATGTTTTGATATCCATTGGTAACAGCCTGTGACTGCTTGGGCTGCACATCAAGCTGCTGAGTGCTTGGGGCATGGTCTACTTGGTCCTGAGCTGATTTTCCCTTAACTAGGCCGAGTTTTGTCAGGGCTTCATAGCGTGTTTGCTCAGAGGAGAGATCCCGTAAGGAAGAACTTCTGTTACGTGACAAGAAATCGTTTTTGTGCAGCTTCTCCTCCAGTTCAGCTGCCAGAAGAGCTCCCCCATTGATGTTGGCCAGCACCTGAGCCCGCCGCTCCTGGACATTAACCGCTGCTTTGGAAATGGTCTCGCTGAATTCCTTGCCACTGACATTTGTTATGTTGATGTTGCTTGGGAACCGGTGCAGTTTGGGGGCGGGGGCAGGAGGGTGCTTGGGTGCTGTGGAATAATCACCGTTGGGTACCAGGCCTTTCTTCCTGTCAGAATTCCCTTCCTTGAGGGCGCCGGGGAAGCGTGCCCGGCTCTCCACCTGCTGCTCACAGATCTTCTGGGCCATGATGAGAGGAGTGGGGACAGAACGGAGCAACTTCGGATGCTGCACCGGAGGAGGGGGTGGAGGAGGAAGAGGAAGTGTCTCAGACACGGTTGGTGGTGGTGGTGCAGGGGGGTGTGGGGGAAGCTCAGCAGGTACAGCTGGCTGAGGGCTCTCGGCTCTCCCAGTGGCATCCAACACTAAAAGGCAAAGCAGCAGAGATGTCATTAACTCCTCACACAGACCAGAACTCAAGCTAAAAATGCTTCTTTTAGCAGCATTTCTCCCCTCTCCCTACCTTTCTACCTCAGCCTCAGCCCACATAGCCAGAAGAAACTATAAATGAAGCCCCAGCAGTGGCATCTCATAGGCAATGCTATAGCTCAAATCATCACGTTTACAATGTGTCACTATCACAGCCCTCTCCCTGCCTTTCACTCATAGTCCACATGTTGCTTCACTGTGCTTCAATGGCTGCTCTTTCATAAGAGTTTTGCAGTTCTTATTTTTTATTAAAACAGCCAGGAGAGGACACATTACATCCCACTGTGTGTACTAGCTGATAGACTCATTGTCCAAACACAGAGAGAACACACACTACAGGGTGACAAAAACAACATGCCATATGCTATCTTGTCACAAACTCACTGATACCATCGTGTGCCTTTCAGTCTCACACAGAGTAGCACTGAAAACAATCTGCTATCTTAAAACTCTTGAAGAAAATCTTAAAAAGTCTTGGAGAAGAGCAGAGCATGAACAAGATGGTGAATACAGTTTGCCTTATTGCAATAATCGTGCACAACAGTGACAACTCAGTCTTCAGGCAGAGGACTGAGATAGCAAACCAACAGCTTCATCAGATGCATGACCCCCCGTGAGGGAAAAGAAAAAATTAGAAAAAAGGTTACAGTAGGAGCAAGAATTTCAAAAACCCCAAGGCAGATTAAAATCCTGAGGCAGAGCTCCTGATGAGTAATAAATTTATTTTGAGGTAGTAAGGAAGGTACAGAATTTCTTTAGCTGTTTCTACAGAGAACTGGAATAAGTCAGGACTGGATCAAAGGGAAAACCCACACTTGCAAGAAACACAACTACCTGGTTCTGTGTCTTTGCTAGAAGGGCCTTCATGGTCACTGCTCTCAGGTGTTGACTGCACTAAGTCAATGATATCTTCAGTCTCTGAATGACTGGACACATTTTCTTCTGTTGACCTTGGGGACTGGCAGTGGATGCCACTGTCACGTAGGGCCATCTCCTCCAAGTCATCTTCTAAGGCATCTATGGTTTCCTCAAAGAACATGAGAACATCCTGTTCTTCATGAGTTAAGTATTTCAGACTTTCATCATCCTATGGGGAAAAAGGAAAAAAAAAAATCAGAAAAATTGACACCTTCCCAAAGAGACATTTAGACATTACAATGCTAGAGGACAAAACAAATTTAAAAACCAGAAGAGTAGCAACTGGTATTACATCCTTTAGTTTAGCACAGAAGTCTTCATTTGAGTTGTACAGAACAAATTACTAAAAGATTATAAAAGCCATATAAGCTACTGAAAAAAAAAAAAGGGCAAAAGAAAAAAAACAAACCTCCCTATACTCACCTGTGCCTTTGCAAGGGTTAGGATGGCTTCTTCTGATTCCAAACTGGGGCAAACTGTTCTGTGTCAGATTCAGGGACAAGGCTTGGGGAACAACATGGGAGGGAAAGGGTGCACTCAGGACAGTCCTAGAAATTGTTTGATTCTCTTTTTGCTCAAGTCCAAAGGGTGACTTGTCTTCTAGAGGCAAAGCTGGAGCTGAGAAGTGTCTCTGCCACTACAAACTATAAATTATCCAGAGGTACATAAGAGATTACAAAGAGGTAACAGTAATGAGGGAGAGGGTTTCTAAAGATTTTACCTTTGAGTTACAGAAAGGAAAACCTCAGAATAAATATGAAGACCCAGCAGTATAGTGCCTTAGGCTATTTACTTCAGCAGGAAATAATCCTGTAGACCACAGAAGTGATAAATAATCGCTTGGATTATCCAGTCTTCATTTTCTCTGAGTCACTGCTCCTAATTAACTTGATTATTATCACTATGCAAAGCTGGGCAGCAATGCACTAACTCTTTTTCCTCCACCCTGAGAAACACTCACTTTTCCAGAAACTTGGAGATGACAAAGAATGATTAAGAAAGGCACTTCATTAAGACAATGGATACAGGAAAGACATTTCCCAAGAGACCTGTGTAAGTTCTGGACTGGAATACAAGTATATATTGTTGAAAAGCAAGTGAGGTTTTCCCTTTTCTGGATTGAATTTCTCCCCTGCCAAGCATATACTGGAAACTTTGCTGACAGTAACTCAACAAGAAGCACCAAGGACACCTCATTGCACGTGCAGACTGGGTAAAAAGGCTACTTCTCAGTGGAGGGCTGGGAGAGTTTAGGTAAATACATAAAGGTATGCAGTACAAATATCTAAGTAGCACGTTCTTGCTAGGGCAGCACAACTTGCTTCAAACTCACCATGCCTGTTCAGATCATCTTACATTAGATTAGACTAAAAAAACCTGCATGCAGCTTTACCTGTTAACTCCTTGCACAAAGCTTTTTATCCCCATTCTCAGTATTAAAAATAAGAACAACGTAGCTCTGTAGCAAAGTAATGCCCATAGATTAAGAAATAGAATGTGCTGCATTATACCCAGTGGCAATTGATCTCCAAGTACTCAGAATGTTACAGATGAGACAATAAATGCTTTGAGGCTCTTAGCTGCCTTTGCGTGTGTGGCCAATAGAACATTTGGTGGGTGGGAAAGATGTACAGAGGTGTGGTTATTTCTAACTTAGTCTTACTGTCCACAGTGTCTGATTACTGTCAGAATAAGTAACTTATTCCAGCTTGCAGCAAAACTGCTACAAAAGCTAAAATTTGGATGCCATTTGCCACTGCTAGTTTAAAAGATGAACTTCAAAGGCTGACGTAGTCCAACAGCTCACACCCATCACATGTGAGTTTTCAAAGGCCAAGGAAAGTTTTACAGCTGCACTTGAAAAGCAACAGACAGACAAGCCTTCCTTTTCTGTATTTTGGTTGGTTTTTTGTGTGTATGTGCATGGTTTTTTTTTTTTCCTTAATGGATGTTGCAATCTCCTTCCTTCCCCACCCAAATACTCATAGGGCTGCTATGTCTAGTAGGTGAGAGAATGACAGGAAAGGAGCCCTTGTTAGGTAGCCCTGAGCTGGAGCTGAACAAGACTCCAAGAACCTTTTGTTGAGGGTGAGCTCATTGCAAGACCCAGCCTTACACAGACTTAAAGGAAAAGAAGAGGGGGTTGTGTTTAAGAAGTTCATAGTGGCAACAAATCCAGAGCATCGTACAGGAATTACTGTGTGCACCTAAAAAAACTGCCCCCACATGAGCTTAACTTGTTTGATCAAGAGCTGAGCAAAGAATAGAGCAAGGAAGCAAAGACTTCCAAAAGCACTTCCTTCCATCCTTTTCTGTGCTGCAAGACTGAACATTTTTCCATGCTAGGTAAGATTTGCAGGAGAGCTTTGCCTGATTTAACCATCCCTCATAGATCTTGCCAAAATGAGCAGTGTCCCTTTAGGTAAAGAATCTAAATTGAGTAACCATCCCTTTGCAAACACATTTGTAATAAATAGCATACCAAGATGTGAAAGGCAAACAATCTCTGTTAGCACTTCGATCTGTTTCCTCATGCAGTTTCTCTTCAAGATGATCAATGTCACATTTCATCAGAAAAAAAACAAACCAAAAAAACCCCACAAAAACAAAACCAACAGCTCTGGAGAACAGGCAGTGTTAGGCTAGGGCACTGTACTGAGATGCAAGGCATCCAGTCTGGATAGAAACTCCCTCAGGCAAGGCATGTTTCAGTTTGCCAGCCAAGGAAACAATCCCAATTTAGACACACAATCACAGTGGAAAAAAAAACCTACTCAGGCTGGTCAAACCAAAGGAGCTCAGAGATGTAAAGCAAGCAGTGACTTGCTTTATTCCTACCTGTATTACTTGTATTATAGTAAAGCCTTCAGAAAGATGGGAGGAATTTTTGTAACTTAAAGGTGCCAGTTTTAATGAAGGCTACCAAGCCTATTTGCAATTAGTTCATTTTCCATATATTCCAAGTACTGGAACAGTTCATATTCTTTCCAGGCCTTCTTTTTTCTTGATGAATCTGTGTTTTTTAATAGTCAAAGAAAAGTCTTTTCAGCTACTTGAGTTATTCACCTCATAGTTTCCATCTACTCCCTACTCTTGATACACAAACACACCTCTCTAAACTAAATCTCACATACACCTAACACTACAAACTTTAAAACTACGGTCAAAAGACAGCCTGAATTTGAAACTTGAATATTATGCCTCAGCTTAAAATTACATTACATTGGGAGGATAAAAAAGACTGCTTGGAAAGAAGAAATTTGGGATGCAAACAGCTGAAATAGCTGAGTATGCTCAGCTGGCATTAATATTTTAGTTCTCTGTGCAGCCAAACATTTCCTGCTTACGCCAAACAGGAAAGAGTCTGTTATAAGAGTGTTTGGTATAAAAGAAGGAAAAAAAAATAAGAGAAAGAAAATAAGAATAGAAATCTATTTTATAGAAAAGATTAGTTGATTCCTTTCCTACCTGTTCAAAACAATAACTTAATATCCAGAGGCCCACAAGTTTATACGCATCTGAAGAAGTTCTGAACATCACTCCAGATCTAAAATCCTAAGACCAGCACAGCTTTGACAAAAACAGAACGCCACAGGAAATCCCAATACATCTTCAGTGCTTAAAAAAAATCTTCTAAAACCCGCTAAGGAACCAAACTTCAATTAGCAAAATACCAGGAGAATGCCAGATTCAACTGATTTATCAATCACTTGACAGCACTGAAGAATTAATAGGGACAATTCCATGGGAAAGAAGTGACTGGATGCTTCTCAAAAGAACCACGAAGGGAACAAACTATTCTAATGTATAGTACAAAGGCCAGTGTAGCACCACTCGGGCCACAGTCTGTTAATAACAGGGGAGTTCTACTTGTCAGAAGGGGTGAAAAGGAAAGCCCTGTGTGCAGGAACCGTATCAGAACATGTATAAAAGCTTTTACACAGAAGAAGTCAAGTACCTCTGACTACATTTACAGGAAAGGGAAATGGAATGGATTGTACTGTTGTGTTACTGAAGCTGGAAGCAAGTGAATTACAGCTAAAAACATGAACTACTGCACAGGATCAGACCAAAAAGCCTATTTAGCTCAGTAGCCTTCAGCAGCTATGAACACACAGGATTAGGGAGAGAGGTTGGGGGTGTTGCTGTATATTGGATGGATATAGTTTTTTTCCTCCCCTAATTCCTTCCAAGTTTCCAGCCATACACGGCTTAAAGACTTCCCAGCATCTGTGTATTTAATAGCCCTTAATGAGCTTTTCTAGCATGAATTCATCTTATTGTTTGAGCCATGGAAATGACTGGCATTCACAGCATTCTGTGGCAGGGAGTTCCAGAGTCTAATTGTGTGCTGTGTCAAAAAGTGCTTCCTCTACAACCCACTATCTGATGGTTTTGATAATACCATTCATTTGGTGAAGAAGACTATAATATTGAGTGTTGTTTTCTTCAGTTTACAATCATAATTGTACCTGTGTGCTTCATAAGAGGTAGCAAAGCATATAATCAATAGCTCCTAAGTGAGGAAACAAATTATCTACAAGTACTTAATAAACTAGATGAGCTAAAGTCAAACTGACTAAATTACTCCTAACCTACTTTTAAAGAAAGCAAGCTGAATATCTACTTAAACTCTGAAGACTTCTCTTTGATAAACAAAATTAGGCTGATCAGCCTATAGAAATTGAAAGGAAAAAGAAATTGTGTTAGAACAACATTGAGAAAAATGGGGAGACATTTCAAGCAAAAGCCACTAAGTTTTCATTTAAAAAAATCAAATAATTTCACACCAAGCTCATTTCTCATGAGATGGTTATTGACTTGACCAATAGGTGCAAGCATAAGATGTCACATACCTTGATGTGAAATCTTTATGACACAGCCCCCAAAAATGAACTCAGATGAACAAAAAAATGATGCTGAGATGAAATTACTGCAAGGTACTTGTGCAATCTGTGATTCTGTCAGTTTAAGTGCCATAAAGAGGGAAAAAATCTGCTGTTCAGGGATGCAGATCTCATTCTGGGATATATTAACCAGGGTGATGACATGACAGCACATCCTCATTCAGAACACAGAGTTCAGGTTCAGATTGCTGAACTTTGGAAAGGATGCAGCCAAGCTGGACAGGGTCCAGAACAAAGCACGGAGTGCTGCATGCTTAGCTGCACAGGAAGGCTCAAATAATGGAGCACATTACATTGAAAATAGGGGAGAATGAATGGGTGGTGGGCAGATGCAGCCCTGAGTCCCTGTGTATTTTAATATATAAAAAGTTGACCACCCACATAATCAATCACAACAAATCTTCTCTATATTCACTGAAGGCGAGACAAGTAGAAGTTAGCTTTCACATTACACAAGCTTTAATTCAAGTATTCTGTGAAAAGTAGTGGAATATATGAAGAAAACACTCTGGAAGTTCAGAAATACCTATCAGCACAGTTTAAAAAGCAGATTTGCCCACCTGCTGGAATAATCTCTATCTACCAGATCCTGCTTTGAAGCACAATGATACAGTTTGTGCACAGAGCCCAAACTGCCTTCAGGATCTATATTCTCACTAGCACATTTTACAGCAAGGTCATGCCTTGCTGAGGGTCAGGCTCCTATTTTTCCAAGGCACACTGCTGCCAGGTCATAGTAACATCAGTTTAAAGTGGATGAAGCATAGCATAGCTCTCTCCACACCCTGTAAGGAATGGCTTCCACCTGCCCCAAGGCAGATGTATCCATACAAAGCAAACAGTCAAAAATTCTTCTCATTTTTTGTGTATTGTTATTTGGCAAAGTCCTTGGACACGGTGAAAGGTCTTGTAGCACAGTAGAGCCTGTGGAGTATCAGTGTCAAGGGGGGAAAAAAACATTAATTTTATGAAAGGAGTCTTTCTCAGGACTTTCCTTTGGATGTACCTGAAGTGCAGCTCAGCATCACAAGACTCATTCAAACTGTGAGGAAAAAAGGTGGCAGTGGGCTAACAGACATGATCTGTCCTTTTCCAGAACCTCTAAATCCATACTAGATTCCCAGTGGATTCTCTTCAGGGAGGTTGAGGTAAAGAGATATCAACATAGTGCACTTAGAATGTCAGGTCTGTTGTATCTGAATTATCTGTACTTATCCAAAACAGGATAAGGATCATAACAAATTTTTAGGTTACAAGAGACACCATAACTACAAAACAACGAGGTCATCCCTGAGTTAAATGGCTGAGTGTTCAGAATGTCACCTGTACCATACAAGGGATCCAGGAGTGACAAACTATCTTCAGTGACTGGCTATGAAGTCTTGTTAGAGCCAGAGAGGACTTGTTTGAAGAAACCAGAACAAGCAAAGTCTCTTTTTTAAAGTCATGGCCCCTCCCAATTTAAGCCATTTGATTAGTGATCAAATGAAATAGTCACTTGAACAAATTCTAGAGGTCACCACTGCCCCAAGAAGAGTGGTGCTGAACTGCAGCATTAACCAGTATCTGTCTGATCCAAAGGCAAAAAATATATAACACAGTGTGATCCACCAAGAATAACAAAAACTCACTGTCCCTCAAAGCTATCATTCAGTAAGACATGTTCAGATACAGAAGGTAAAGTACTGAAGTTGTAGCAACATATCCAAGGTACTGACACAGCTTATTATTAGTGCAGCTCCAATTAGCACAGTTCACTTCAGGTACAACCAGCACCTCTGCCATGGATTTCACAGGTAGCACAATTGTCCTAGCACATCATTCACACTTAGAAACCAAAGCAGTTACTCATGGCTGAGAATAGATACCTAGTCCAATTATCAGAGGGAAGCACTGAAAGGACTGGCTTTAAGAAGCTGGTCTATGCCTATTCAGTCAGTGGAACAAGACAAATTGCTTCAAAAAAACCCAAGACCTAGTTTTATCTTCAAATTAAGTGTTCTTAAATTGCTGCAACTGTATTTCAGGGCAAGTTAATTCTTATACCACATGTCAGGCAGTGTCATTACAGACTGGGTTTTGAAAGCTAGAATTGCCAAGAACAGAGTGTTTTTGTTTGCTCTCACCCTTGGATAAGTGCAACTGACTCCATGCATTGAGAAAATTCACTTCTCTCAAGCAGATGTATGGATACTTTTTTAACAAAGGAACCAAAATATATGTGCAAATTAATGTCCTCATATAGAACAGCTTTTATGGTTACTAACATTCATGTGAGATGAACATATCAAGGCACACATTCCTCCCATCTCAACTCAACCTCCTGTGACAGATTTGGCAGAAAAAAATCCAGACCCGAACATCTATAATTTCTGTGGAAATACTCCTAAAATCAAGGCAGCATCTTGCTTTCCATTAACAAAAATAAATTTGGCTTAGAAGCCTGCAGTTGTCAAAGATTAACTGAAAGCATCACTAATTATAGGTAAGAGAAGCTGAGAAATCTGGCAAAATTAAACTGAAGTGACAACAGCTGACTGGGAAGGATCCCACAAACACAATTTTAAGACCTTTTTAGCACATGGCAATTGATGTCCATCTCCTAGACATTTCTACACTGACAACCAGTTCCCAGCAAGCGATGCCAGGACAGACACACAGGATGCAGGACCAGCCAGGAGTCAGCCAAACCAGCTGTGAGCAGTCAGCAAAGGCTACAGCCAGTCCAAGTGTTTGTCCCTGTTATCACATCCCTGGGTTTGTTTGAATTCCACAGATGCAAAACAAAGGTTATATTTAGTGACTAATCCAGTTTGACACTGAGAAGCTTAAGAGCCTGGTTTTTTACAATCAAGTAGGAAGAAACCTGCAGCAGTACAGGCCTGTAATAAACAGCATTGTCACACTTCTTTCCTTTGCAATGCCATTACAAAAACCTAAAAAATCAAAGCCAACTCTGACCTTTCTTGCCCTGTCTCTAGGTGAACAGAGCCAGGAAAGCGATAAATGAAGAGGCAGTTAGGTCTTTAGTTGCTTCTGTTTCAGGGTCCAGTGAAGGTCCAGTGTGCCTAAAAATACATCCCCTCCTTTCTCAGAACCGGCATAATAGAAATTCTTTGTCTACACAGTTATCTATTCCTTTCTTCTAACTAGGCCATCAAAGTTTCTGCATCTTCTGAACTTTTATAACAAAACTACTGAAGCAAGAACATAACATCTCTAGGAGCATGTTCCAGGAATTAGCAGAACAGGCAGAATTTCCTTCATGTTCAGTTTAACACAGATCCCTTCTCAAATTCAGAAACTGAAATTATGCCTGTATTGAGAAGAATTTATATTGTCCAACCTATCACTCCACATTTGCAAGTTGCCAGCCTTTTTGGACATGCCACCTACTACACTGCTGGAAGAAAAATCATGGAAGGGGAATCCGTGGTATCACAAATTTGTTGGTACACAATTCATTTTCTTTATGCACAAACTCAAACAAGACAAACGAAAGGCTCTGCGAACTGCTAACTCACAGGTCTGATGGGAATTGCCTAAGCCTGCAGCCAACTTTTACTCCATCTATAAATTACTGCATTACAGAGTAGGAAGGGATTCCAATTCTGGCTGATGCATCATCATATGGGCTATCACATGGCAGGACCTAGTTGGGCTAAGGGGATTTACGTCATTTTCTGACACAGCAGACCCAGGATGAGCCTGTGCAAACAGACTGATTTATACATAGCTTTGTTATTCAACACTGATTTTTTCAAATGTCCAGTCTCATGCCTGCTACTGCAGCTAAGAATAAAGCCCAAGGAAACATGATTGACTATTACTGTGTTAACCTGGAAACTAGTGGTATAGTAATGAGCCAAATGACCTTGCAATTCTGTGTAAAATTAAGTTGCAAATCTCTAGCAAAGTACTACTTCCACCGTAATTCTCTAAAATTCAACTAGCTTTCATAAAATAAACAACATACACTAACTTCCTGAGTCCAAATGATGTACTCAACCTCCCCCACCCTGACCCTTCATGACTTTTTTCTAGAATAGATCAGAAACAGTTAAGGAACTTTATTTTGTCATACTCGTTTTGTGTATGTGTTTTTGTTATTTTGTGTTTTGTGCTTGTTTTAACTAGCAACACAGCTGAAGGATACAGCGTCATATTAACAGTAAGTATTTTCAGCAGAAACAACAAAAAAAACGAACTGCATTCAAATCACTTCCAGGTGCCAGAAAGCTCACAAAGTAGCACAAAACCATGAGTGTGTCTGAGGTATACAGGCTTTGCAACTTTTTAACAGGAAACTACCACATTGAAAGGAAACTATCAGGGAGGGTAGAGGGAAAGAGACAGAAAGCCCAATTCCATGTTTAAGGCAAGACAGAGATTTACATTTCCACTTAGGGCAAGCATGTTTACCAGAATGTCCTCTTTGCAATTAAAAATGGATGCTTTTCAAATGGTTGGGATGATAACAAGAATACAGAAGGAACCATACCTGCTTTCTAGGCTTAGCCTGTCACAGTACAAAGTGTACTGTTGAGTTCACTGCCTGATTCACCCTGCTAATTGGGAAAAATGCAGAAGTGCATCCTACTCCCTCAGTTACTCACTCACGATTTAAATGGCCACACATTCATACTCACTAATGTGAGCGTGGCTTTGTTTATGGTGACATATTTGTTACTCATCTAATTAAGGTGGAATAAGCTGCGACCTTTATTCAGCAGCGTCAACAAAGAGATTAAGCTAAAAGCAGTGTGTAGAACAACCACTAGCCTTAAGTTTCTTTATGAGCTATTTAAGAAAGCAAGGGCAGAGCAGCCCTTACTGCCACTCCTGGCTCTCTGGGAGGAAGGGCTGGAGACAAGCACTCTCCAAGTTCTCAGACAATCAGGCCAGAATAACAAGCTGCTATACCAAAGCTGAGAAGTTATTTCTGGCCTTTGAGTTTAACAAGCGAGACAACACCAGCAACCACTTAGGATTAGAAATGGCAAGAATCAACGTTAATAAAACAAAAATGGCGTGATGTGGGACAGAGCTATTTATGTAATCTGTATCACTAAGCGCAAGGCTCATTAAACACTTACCAAAGCAAGATTTCTGCATCTAGCTTGGCTGCCATGATTCTCCATAGTACCAGCCCTTTCCATGCTCCCATGAGTGCGTTCTGGAGAGACTTCAGATGCCATTTCAGGAGAATCCACCAGGAGATTCCTAGGCATCACACCTTCTTGACTTACTGATCCTGACGCAGCACAGAATGCCATCGGTGTGTTACGTCGGGCTGCTCACTTTATTCATGTCTGGAAACAGAGAACAATGTGGTATGGGGTTAAATCTGCTTGTTAAAACACTTGGAAAAGAATGGAAAATAAATGGCAAAAAAAGATCCCCCACAAGTTAATAAAGGGCATATCCTTATGCCCTGAAACACATCTATTGCTTTATGGGCATCTTTTAAAAACTAGTTTTGTTCAAAATGACGACTAAAATCCAACACAGAAAGGTTCTGTACCCCATCTGTCATGCTTCCAAACCAGGTGTCTACGAACAGTTAGAAGCAAGGACCCTGTATATATCCTTGTCCTACAAATTCAGTTTGTGTTTTCCATTATGGCACATCATTAAGAGTAATAAAATCCCACTGGCTGAGATACCAATTGGCCCAGCTCAAGTACCTTTACCTTTATTTGGTTTTAAACAAAAATTCTATTTATGGGACCACAAGAGGGAAACAGAACCCTGTTCATTTCCTAACAACTGCTGCAGTTAACTCGTGCTACTGAAGCAGCTCTATGCCACCTGCTTCTGGTGAAAGATCCATGAGCAAAACTTGGTGCCATTTTTGCACCAGCACATTATAAATTGCATTTTAAAGCTTCAAGAGCTTTTATTTCACTCAGCCATGAAGAAACAGTACTTGTACATTTGGAAGACACTTACTGAAACAGACATATGCACCAGCACTCCCAGGATCAAAAGCCCTGAGTTTAAGCTTTCCCAATGCCCAGCTGTGTAAAACCTCTGAATTATCATCATCTCCCAAAACACTCTGGCAGAACTTTTTCTTTTATTCCCAAGGACAGAAACACAAAAGTCATCTTAGTGCGCTAACAGCATGAGCAGCAGGACAGGCAAAACGTATAACCTAGCTCATTTCTCGCTCTGATACATTAAACCACCCTTTGCCACAAGAAATTGCCTTGCTTGCTAACAGTCCATCTTTTCACCCACCCTGCCTGTGACCCGTGAACAGCAGTGACACATTCCTCAAAACAGCTGGCTCTGAGGTGCCAGGTTATATGCAACCAGCTGGGAAATGGACACCATTCCCCTGACACTGCACAAATTAAATGAGATGCTCCTGCTTCCCAAGTGCTTCTCCCTTTATTATGGCTCAAGAGGCCACACGAGAAGCAAAGTCAAGCCTGCATTTCCAATTCAATCAGATTACTTCTCCTTGCTCCCCACAGCTGTGGGTTGAGGGCTGAGAAACCAGAGCCTTCTGGTAAGCTGATTAGTGTTTCATAGCAGTGAGATAACATCTGCCAATACTGAGCAACAATTCCATCCTGCTGATCCCTCCTCCCAGGAGAGGGCTATGACATTACCAGAGGTGCATCGCCAGTGCCGCAGCACCAACACGTCCTGTGGGAAAGCTTCCACACAATGTAGCTAGGCTGCAGTCCAGCAAGTCTTGGAAGCACATCCACAATCCAGAGTACTGGGCTGTCACAACAAAAACATCTCATAGCCCTTCTTATGAGCATTAGGTCTAACGATTAAGTTTAGCCTTACTTTTAACAAAAAGAGCATTTTGTTTTTCTATTAAGAAATTTAGCTATCAATGATACAATGCATCCTCAGGATCATGGGCTTTAAGTGATGCCCAAGGAGGCAGAAACATGCTCATGGTCCTGGTTTTCAAACTCTCAGGACACGCAGACACAGGAGCACTGAGGCAGCTGCTGTACCTTAGGCTGCTGCAGAAAGTTAAACAGGAAAACAGCAGCCCAAGCATGGAACATATCTTGCAACAGCAGCTCCATCTACAACAAACTCCGTGGTGCTGAAAAGCCACACACAAATACATCCACACAAGAAAATCCATGCAATTTTTGGAAGCCAACACTATCAGTGAAAATCTTGACTCCTCTGAAATCCTATACGTGAACAAGCACACACAAATACATATATAATTTTTAGAAGGCAAGACTATCAGAGAATCTTGACGCCTCTGAAATTCACAGAAAACTCCCACTGACTTCAGAGTCCATCCTGTGACTGTTAAGGTGATGCTCAGATGGAAAAGAGAGACCAGCAAGAGGTGAATACTTCTACTGATATTCAACACAAGGTAAATATTATTCCTCTCTAGCAGTTTTAAGTTGAAGCATCAAATTTTTATGCAGGTGTCCCCAATATAAACTGAATATACCATGTTTGTTCAGTCCCTCAGTGATGCTATAGACAACTATGAGACTTCTAGAATTACACTCAAAACTATGAACATTTTATGGACTACATTATGAGAGGTCACTGCTGCAGATTACAATGGATAACATAACTAAAACCCACATTTAAAGACTAACCAGGAGAATATATTAATCGATGTTACCAAGAAAAAAAATCAAGAGGCCCAGACTTTGAGGGAGAAGTATTTAAGAGTATTATTCTGCTTTCTCCAATAGCAATACCTCAGTTTAACCAGGACTAAGTTCATGGTAGGCTATCTACATTGAGGACAGCAGGGGCACCCAGATTCAGCAGCAATAAACATTAAAGGCACGAATTCTAAATACCAACAAATAACTCTGCTCCCAGCAAGGTGCCATTACTCATTCTGGAGCTCCAGTTCAGATGTTTCACAAAGCTCCTGAACAATGACTAAAGGCAGTGAGGGTGACTGGTTCAGAGAGCCGCCCACACAAGAGCCAGTATCAAACATTACAGCACCAGTCCTGTTTTTGTGCTGGTAGCTGTGGCTTCTTTGGAAATTTTACTCATTTCAGAAAAGCTTGGGAGCTGTGCAATGGCCTGTGAGCCTGCAGAAAAGGTGTGGGGGAAGATTTTTTTTCCCCCTTCTACCTTTTACATCATCTTTAACACATCGAAGGCACATTTCAATAAAATCATAATCCATTCATATTATTTCTTCTGCCCTTTGCTGTGTTTTTCATGCTTTGAGAAACTCCTACACCTTTGTACAGTGTCTAGAGCAGCTAGATCTGATGTGAGACTGCCCAGCACTGTGCAATACATACAGCATGTTTTACAGACGAATTCCTCTCCTAACCATGGTCAACACTGAAGTCCCTTCACCCTCTTTATGTCATCTCTATTAAGTGAAAGTCTTTATAGGTTTAAGATAGAAATAGTCAAGAACCTAATGAATTTCCAGACCTCACTGTCTATTTCAGTAGGATTGCCCAGGTAACAACCAGGGTTCAAAAATAAGACAACCTTGCTCAGAAAGAGCAGGAACAGCAGGACGACAGGTGGCTGTTCCTCCTGACCTTCAGAGATGCATTAAATATGAAAGTTACTCGCAATGGGATTTGTTGTTCAGTCATTTTAGCTGGGTATTTTTTAGCTTGGCTTAAGAGATGTGCACCTATACCTTTAGGGATTAATAATAAAAAAATATCAGACCATGACACAGGAGCACAGAAGTGTGACAGGAGAGAGGATCCTAGATATTAAACCAGAAATGCATCTTAGGGCAGATGTGATTCTATCATCTGAAGTGATCACTTCTTGGTTACACTAGAGATAGCCTTCATGAGATATTTAAAACAATACAAGTCACGTATCATGCATGTTTTTCAGAGAGTAGAAGGAGGAAATTGAAAGATTCTGAAGTTAGCACTGACTTTCACCTCCAAAGATTTAATTTTGCTTTGACAGAGGCAAATAATTCAGAGAGAATGTATTAAGTTGCCATCAAAGATAAGGTGCGGTCTGTCCTTCCAAAAAGGATATTTTTATAGTTTTGCTGACTAAGGTTAGTTCTTCACTGAAGCTCAATGTTAGCATTTACAAGGGACTGTTTCTATAGTAGCAGGAGATTGAAAGAATTTTTTATTAACAATCCTGTTTGAAGACTAGCTTAATAGGCAAAAAGATCAATCCCACAAAAGTGCAAGACATTTAAATGCTAAAAATCAACGGCTACGTAAGCCAGGAGCCAAAAGTCAGCAGACAGCACCAGGCCATTAACTGCACAATATGCTTAAGGTGAGTTGACAATTTTTAGAAAATTATCATGCATTTTTAAAATGGAACAAGATCAGTCTGTCCCTTTCACTATATGCACAATTTCTAGAACACTCTTTGCATGAAACATTTCTCAAGATAGATTTCTAAGCCTCATTGTACTCTGAGCATCACACAGACTTTGCCTTTGTTCTTAACCAGCTCTTTCTCAATGATTCAACTGAAACAGAAGAAGTGGCAATGAACTTCAAGGTTGGTTTAATCTGTCAGCTGTGCACAGACATAGCAATGCACACACTCAGCTCTGCACACACTGTCAGTCACCTTGCACTCCACGGTGGTGGTTGAGTTTGGAGACTTAAGCATCTGGAAAAAACATCTGGAAACACTCTGTGGTCATTAGAAGTGCTACCATGGGATGGGTTTTATAAAAATGATGGTACAGGGGCAGACTGGAGACCTTTATCAGCCTCTGACAGTTGGCAGCAGAGCAGTAAAACAAGGCAAAGGAGAGCAGGAATTCATTCAGATTCCTGCGTGCTGTGGTCAGGAGACCACAGGGCTTCCCAAAACAGGCCAGGTATTTGTGTCTAACAACCTCATGAATTTTTCCTTGTATTAAGTGCTCCTGCAACATACCTTTGAACCAGCTGTACAAGACCAGAGCTGAACAAAACCAGCTGGCCCACGTCTTCACTGAGCCACTGCTGTTCCAAACTCCTCAAAACTAACTGATGGTTACTTACAGCAGACACATTTCCTTCTTTTGAACAGGGTTACCAGCAACTGTGTTCTTCTTACCTCCTTCAGTATGTGAAATACTGAGTAAACCCTTGAGCTTTAGGGGTAACCCTACTCTCATGATACACAGTAAGATTTGAAGCTTTCTGGTAGAAGAATAGACAAAGTAACAGTACTGCCGACAGAGGCCAAACCTCACAGGCAAGTTCACTAATTCCAGGAGTACACAGGATAAACTGATGAGGTTTTGCTGAATTACATAAAAACCCCACAGAATCAGACAGTAAATTTATAAGCTGTTCTTACAGAAAGAAACAAAACAAAACTAAAGTAAAAACAGACAACAGCTGATGTCTAGGAACCAAGGTAAACCAAAACTGGCCAACATGGTTAAATTCTAACTTATCTTCTCCACATCATAATTGTAGAGCTTGTGATAACATTTAGTATGACTCAAAGTCTCTATCTGCTCATGAAAAATCCTGAGTTTTCAAAACAGTCATGGCTATTTAACATCCAGTAATCCAGAAACATTCCTGCCCTTGATTAGAGAGGGACTGTCCCCAGAGTATGGCCAGCCAAATAGAAATGCTGAGCATTAATAGAAAAAGAACCAAAAACATACACAGACACAGAATCCACGACAGTAAGATCTGCTAAATGAGAGGCAGGCCAACAGCATTTTTATAGACACTTCCTTGGACATCAATATTGATTTGTAGAACAGGTGACAAGTAGGACTGAACAATGTTTAGCCAAGTGTGAACTCAGGGGGCTTTCATGGCAGCCCATGACAGATATGCAACTACATCAAAGTAATTACAGAGTGACAACAACCATGCAAGTCTACCAGAATTCAATGTATGTAACCCCAATATTTTGTTTTAAACTTACTGGTTTCTGTGGCACACTTGTGACAATTCAAACTTTCCTCTACAGGCTGGGGAGCTACAAAATCCGTTAGTTTTAGAGCTAAAAACAAAGATTCTCTCAGTCCTCTAAATCTGGAAGCTGGAGCCTCAAGAAACACACTGAATGTCATTCATACAACTTGCACTAGAATTTGTGAGAGCTGCCAACAGTGAAATAACTAATCCTGTGTACATACATTTTTAAAAGAACTAGATGGGCAAAGCATCAATTCAGTAAAACTTGAATCTGTCTGACTTCACTAGGACATTCCATCACACGTTTAAATGGTTCGGTGAATTGGATCTCAAATTAAATGTAGCAACCACTTTAAAAGAAAGCAAACAGTGACAAACCAACATTTTCATTGCCTAAGTAATAATTCAATCACTACACTGAATTCTCCAAATCATGCTTTGCTCAGAAACAATGCCTAAGGTCATGTCTTTGACTACATTCATCCAAGCCTATGATAGCAGAAAATGAGGGTTCCATACTGTGCTTCATTCTTAACTGGTCTTTCTAGATATTCAAGAACATCCTTTTTACTATTTTGAAAACCTATGCTTTAGAGACTTTGTTACATACAACCAAGCCAGCACAAGAGCATAGCTCATCACTACCTCATACTCCTCTCTGCAGTTTTTGGGAATTGCTCCTTCTTTTAAGGCAGTGGAATACCAGTGCAGGATTTGATGATGATCCACCCTCAAGACAGAATTTATCAGGGTAAAAAAAGGCATCTGTGATGCATGTGCCCACACATCTTTGCCTTTTCCCTTGCAAATAAACTCTTCCCTGTTCACTACGTCAGCAACAGCATTAGTTGAATCTTGTTGCCTGAAATGAAGGCCAGTGGCAAAGGCTCCTATACAACGTTGTGGATTAAACCACCAAAGATCCCTGAAGTGCTCACATTTCCCACTCATTTACAGTGACAGAATCCCTTCCTGCCTCAACTAAAAATAAAAACTACAGCCCATGACAAGCAGTTACTTTTCTGTAGATTAAGGTCTTACCTAAGGATAACGATAAGTCTCTCACTGGTACTGTCCAGTCGAGATTTCATGATCAGTAGCTGCTTGGTGGGAGAACTAGGTGTGATACCCAGAGCTGCCTCATGAAGTCCCATATGAGGCTTTAAATACATGCAGGTGATGGCGAAGCTCTCCTCTGACTTCAAATGTCCCTATGCAAATTTCAACAAGGAAAGCATCCCATTCTTTTCAAGTTACTCTTTTTAAAATCTCCCCTGTTAACATCAGGGTAGTGCTATCTGTGACAGCCAACACTTTAGAACCATGAAGTGTACATAAACAATTTCAGGCACAGACACCTCTGTAATTAGCCAACTTCTGTCTTGTTACAGGTGCAGCATTGCTGGGGTTTAGGGTTTCATTATGTAACTGCTGCTATAGTCACAGCAATGGTGAGCCAAATCCTGTTTTACACAGTATTTAGGATAGCAAGACAATTTTCAGCTCCAGCATAGCTGTGTCACAGTCTTAAAACTGGATTTTAGGCTGCTCTCCTATGTTTCTTTTTGTGACTGCTCTGCTGGTGTGGGGAAGAAAGCAGAGGACATCTGAAGCACAAAGCATGAATGTTTACTTTAAAAATTAACTAATTTTGGACATTTCATTCCTATGTAAGTACATAAAGGTCTGCCTGCCCAAGGTAAACGAAGCTGAAAACAGCACCAGCAAAACAGAGCAGTGGAGCCTTGGCCCAGGACTTTACATGATACATAATCCATACACGCTCAATTGAGAAGAATATATTTAAGCAGTTAGTTATACTGGAAATTAAAGTCACTAGCTTTTATTTTTTAATTAAAAAAAAAAAAGGAGGAGGGAGGATTTGGTAACAGTAACAGCCTGTCTGGCTGGCTTTGAAAGCCACATTCATATGCTCATTTATTTTCATGCTCCAGTATTTCAGAAGGTCAGTCAGCCTGAGACTTGTCAACTGCTCAGGAGTTAAGTTGTTCCAGTTACTATATCCAACCAGCAATCTGTCTGCCAATATTCTTGGTTAATATTTCTCTCAGAGGCATGCAGAGAAAAAGCAGCTATAACTAATACGATTAGAAGAGTTTTACTACTGACAAAACAGAGGTGTAATATAGAAATCTCCCTGTTCCTCTCTAATGCCAGGCATTACTTGTACTTCTAGTCATAAAACTTCATTCTATTCATTCACTCTCCATAGTAAAACCCCCAAACAAATCCTTTATAAGAAAGACACTGCTGGGAAAATCTATTCCATTTCTGAGAAATAAGTAATATCTTCATTTCTTAGAGACCCAAGTAAGCAACATTTTTTTTTCTCCCCTTTTATTGTTTAAACATCAGCTCCCCCCTTATACAACAGTAATTCCAGTAATTCCTGCAAAAGAAGGAGAAAAGCCACTATCATAATTCTTTAAAATAGTACCTGCACAAGAAAGGCCATCTACAATGCTGCATTAGTCAAGGATCTGTGTCAAAGCCTTAAAGTAATACCTTTTTATTAGCATAAGCCAGAAATTGCAAAAGCTTTTAAAACTAAGACTTATGCTTTAGGGTTTGGAAAGAAGTCTTTCCTTCTGTGTCTTTCATATAAGGGAGGAGAAAGGAAATAACTGTTACGTTTCTGATACTTGTTGTTGCTTAAAATCCTTGAAAAATGTTTAGAAAGATACAGAAGATGCTATCTTATCTCTTTCCTATTTCATCTGCATGCTTGTTATTACAGGAATCATCTCTTGCTACACCGATGCACAGGACCAAGCACAAGAGAGCTCCACTGCCAGCAACCTCCTCTCACTGCCACACTAGAACAAAAACTATTCAGGAAACATGCCCTTGAGATCCTGGATTAATGAAAATCCCGAGAGTGTTTTTAAGGCTGTTCTTTCTCTTTACAAGCACTAAACCTCGCCCGAACCACCTAAGATTAAGATCTTAAGAAGTACCAGCCATCTCATGCTTACCACCTCCAGATGGAAAAGGCACCTGACAGGGGGAAGGGGAAGAAAGTATCCTGAACTAGAATCTGCTATTGCTTACACCAACAGCTTTTCCAATGGAAACCCTACATTGCACAGTCGGAAAGCAAAGAGGAGGCACAAGGCACCTGTTCCTCATCACCCTTAGTCAGGCAGCAACAGCATACATCAAAGTTTTACCGGTACGAAACCTTTACTTAAATGTATTTTCTTAAAGTTGCCGATTAGCAGAAACAAATTTTAGGTTATGCTAGGGATGGACAAGAAATCCACAGGGGTAAAAAAATTCTTAACAGCTCAATAGTGGGAAGCCAAGCCCCATACACGGCAGGGCAGCAGTTTGCTGATAGTTTTCCTCCTCCCCGCCCGCGTACCAAAACTAACCCAAGCTCAAAGCTGCACTACGGGGCTGTGCCGATCCCTGTCCCCGGTCCCGCCTGCCGCCCAGAGCCCGCGCAGCGCACGGAGCACCCGGCATCCCGGCCGCCGCTGCTCTCGGAACAGGAGGGAAGAATAATTAAAAATCCATTAGTGAGTAATAAGAGCAACGCCGAACAATTCCTGTAGCGGGCTGGCAGGGGAGCGCAGGTCCGCGGCCTCTCCGCGCAGCGAGACCGAGCTCTCCCCTCACGCCAGCGGACCCGAGACCCGGGGGGGAGCGGAGACCCCCTCAGCCAGGGGCCCACGCAGGGCGAGAGGAGCCCCCAAAGGAAAGGCGGCACTCACCGGCTTTGGGGTCCGCGCCTCTGCCAGCTGAGGGCGGAACGAGCCCGGGCGAAGGGCGGGCAGATGGCCGGAGCAGCACCGCGGGCTCCGCCAAGCAGCCGCCCCGAACTCATGCGCACTGCGCCGGCCGCCACCCACGGCGGGCGGATAAAGCGGCCGGGCGGTGGCTCAGCCCGGCCCGGCTCCGCCTCGCCCGGGCGGGACCGCCGCCTTTGTCCCGGCGCTCGGGGCAGGGCGCTCGGGAGGCAGGGAGTGTGCCCCTCAGAGAGGCAGCTGCGGGGATCCGGGAGCGGAGCCCAGTGTGTTGGAGCTACGAAGTTCGTCAGGGGTCTGGAGAATCTCATTTGTGAGGAAAGAGGGAGATGGGCCTGATCAGCCTCGGGAAGAGGTGACTGAGATGGGACCTCATCAATGTCTATCAGTATCTAAAGGGCGGGTGTCGGAGGATAGATCAGGCTCTGCTCAGTGATGCCATCCAGTAGGACAAGAGGCAAAGGGCAGAAACTGATGCCCAGGAACTTCCACCTGAACATGAGGAAGAATTTCTGCCCGGTGCAGTGACCAAGCACTGGAACAGATTGTCCAGAGAGGATGTGGAGTCTCCCTCACCAGAGATACTCCAGAACTGTCTGGACAAAATCCTGTGCTTCACCACTGTGGCCCCTTCCAACCTGACTGATTCTGTGATTCTGTGTCTCTCCACTGTGCGGGGGACCTGGGTTTCCACAGCCATCCTGTGAGGGCAGAGAGGGGACAGTGACACCTTTGGCTGCCTCAGAGAACCCTGAGGTAAAACCTGCCCTGATTATGCCCAGGGAAGTTCTGGATGCCCCATCCCTGGAAGTGTTCAAGGCCAGGCTGGACGGGGCTCTGAGCAACCTGGTCTAGTTAAAAGTGTCCCTGCCTGTTGCAGGGGGTTGGAACTGGATGATCTTAAAGGCTTCCTTCCGACCCAAACCATTCTATGGTTCCATGATTCTGTGAGGTGTAAGTTGTGTCGGATCTGGTGTCTGATGGGCTTGTCCCTGCACTAAACTACTGGGAAATGGTGAAGCTAAAAGAGAAAATCACTGTCACAACTGCCTGAGTCTGCTTCCTCAGTGGGGGAAAGGTTTACACGCCTTGTTAATCTGTGCCACCCATATGCTTAAGAGCTCAATAACAAATATTGCCTATTTGTACTCTAATTTATTACTAATATATTGTCACAGTCACAGGTATTTATCAGGTGATTGTGTCCTCTCCCTTCTTCATTGTGAAAGGCCATGACAGCCAGCAAATTATCAATTTAACTTATATTATGCTGTAAAAATTTCAAGCTGCTCCCAGAAATCATTATTTTTCACCCATGCTGTGGTGGCGGAAATATTCCTAATGCAAGATGTACCTCAAAGTGTGGAAGATGGAAGTGTTTCAAAAAGATGCGGCCCTACCCAAATAAATGGCATAACAGAACAGGGAAGGGGGATATGCAATGTGGGTCAGTGAGGGTCGACAAGGTAAGACCAGTCCCAGTCTGTAACTGTTTTTTTCAAGTGTTTTCCAAAGCTACAGGAGCAGTGTCTAGGAGGAAAGCAAATTATTAAGACTCCAGTTATATAATTTTTGGTTATGTTAAAGCTGGTGCCTAATCTAAGCTGTTTGGTCATTCTACAGTCAAGAGAGAGAGGGACTCTCCACCAGCTTAGGAGAGGCTGGACAAACCACATTGTGAGGAAACCTGTCTCTAGTGGTTGTAGTGGTGAATCCTGATCACTGTCCTGCATGTCTCTCTTGATTGGGGGCCCAGTTTAGAGCTTGCTGATGTAAGGCTAAATGAATTCCATCTTTCTCTTTTATTCTTGGCTCTGGCAACAACTTGGTACTGGATCATACGTCTGTCCTGTGTAACAACTGTTACACAACAGCACAGGAGAGGAAAGCTCCTTATTTCATCACAGAGCAAAGTGGGAGTGGTGTCTATTGCACATAGCATGGACACCCAGCTATAGAAGGAGAGCATCTCTGTTCTGGGAACGTTTAATTCAAGAATATACTTAAAGGCAAGCATGTACTTTACAGATTTCCACTGTGGGACCATCCATACACAGAGGGAGAGTGCTATGAGATTCATCAGGGTGGAATGTTAGATAACGTCAATGTATTATTTTTACCATGTATTATATGCTAATTCGACCTGCCTGAGCTAAAGTTCTCCTTACTAAGTAGGACATCATTCTGAGGAAGATTTTACAGTTCCAGGGCTTTATCAGCTCCACAGTGCTATTTTCTTTATTTCTTGATTTACTCTCATCACCTTGTAATATCAGGTGTAGTCTGACATTAAAAATGTGCCCTGTCAACGTTTTTCTACACCAGGTGAGTCCAAAAGAGTTTTTTTGTCCTTTTGATCATCATTTGTATGTTTTTCCCCCTTTCCTCGTTCTTCAGCATAACTGATTACTAATCCTGACACAGAGTTTATTCGAGGAGACCAACTGTGTGTTGACACATTCTGTCCTGAAGGTGGGGAAATTTATGGAGCACAGTTCCAAGTACACAGCCCATTACTGTGTATTATAGAGAACTTCCCTCCTCTGCTTGGTGAAAACTTGTTATACCAGTTTAGAAATATGTCAGGTATGCATCTCCTTCCTTCAGCATTAATCATTAATTAACATGTGATACTGACATTTCTGGTTGCTACTTAATGTAGCAAAACAGTATTTTATGTGCGTTTCTAATTTCTTCTATCATCCTCCAGCATCAGTGGAGGGTGACACATCCAGCTGTCAGTGTCAGTACACTGGTAATGCTGCCCAAAACAGAGCCATGAGAACAAGCCCATGTTTATAAAACTCCTCTTGCCAATCTGACTCTTTTGCCTTGTGTTACAGGCCAAAATTCATTTTTCTTCTCACAGAATGTGCTTATTGTATTTGCTACTGCAAATAGCTGAGAGTAGACACACTGAACTAAGCAACTATGATCAAAGAGGATCTTATTCACCTGTTTTGGACTTTTTTCACAAACAGTTTTCATTTTGGGTCTGTCTTTTCTTTTTCTCTGTATGTGTCCTGGATTTGATAAGAATTGGTAGAACTGAGCAGTCAGAAAGAAAACATAGACTGATGGGAAGCTATCTTTTATTTACTTGAATTTCAGTAGGCTTAGAAAGCCCCTTGTGTTGAGGCAGTGTATGTAAAGTAAAAGAACAGGCAACAGATAGACAAAATAGGGAAATAAATATGTACTGAGATATGAGATAACCATGAAAGAAACAGGGTTTAGCCGAAGTGAAGGTCAGGTACCGTTTACAGTCATTATGGTTGACTTAGTGTTGTGATAAATATGGTATTATCATGACTTGTTGTTTGCGTAAGAGTGGTCATAGGAAAACTCCAGACAAGAGCATGGCTTGTTGTACAAAGTACTGTACCAACAGTAGGTCACTAATATTGTTTACAGTCAGTAATCCCACGTGAAATGTGCTCCAGGACTGATTCATACAACTTTTCCCTGTGATTGACCACTTCCATTTTTTGGCAGGGCATTTACAGCCAGAGCCAAAGGAAGTCTTCAGTGTCACAGCACTCCTTGCTTTTCAGTGCCCAGCTGGCTGAATGCATTTCCAAGCAATGAGATAAACTTACAATAACCAAAACTTGGGGCTTTGCCTGTGACTCAATAGCAGTCAAATATCCCAGCCCAGATGTCACTGCTGCCTCCCTCCTGCCAACTCTGTGGTTTTTGTTTTGTGGTCAGGCAGGTTTGTGTAGTGAAACAGTTTAAAACCAAAAAGACAAGATTGAAAGCTCCCTCCCCAGGTTTGCTGATGAGACTAAATTGGGTGGTGAGGTGGACATGTGAGAAGTGACAGCAATCTTGCAGAGACACCTGGAAGGGCTGGAAGAGTGGACAAGAACAAGAGTGGACAAGAGTAGCAAGAACTGTTAGGGTTTATTTAACAAGACAAGAGGCAAGGTTCTGCACCTGGGACAACATAAGCCAAGAACCCATTAGAGGCCAGACCACACCTGGAGTACTGTGTTTGGTCTTGGTCTACGCAGTTCAAGACACAGTCGGATTGGAGAGGATCCAAAGAAGGGCCACCAAGATGATCAAAAGGCTGGAGAGCCCACCCTGTGAAGAAAGACAGAACCAGTTAGGTATCTTCTGCCTGGAGAAGACTTTGGGGAGACCTTATCAGAGTATTCCAGTACTTAAAGGGTTATTACAAAGAGAGTAGAGGCCCTCTCTCTCAAGGAGCCACATGGAGAAGGCAAGTGGCAATGAATACAAATTGCTCAAGGAGAGGTTTCATCTTCATATGAAAAACATTTTTTATGGTGAGAACAGTCACTCACTGGAACAAACTCCCCAAGGAAGCAGATGGAGCTGGAGCTTTTCAAGATGTGACTGGACAGGTGCTACATAATCTCATCAAGGCTCCATGAAAGACTGGACTTGATGATGTTTTGAAGTCACTTCCAGCCTGGGCTGTTCTATGATTCAGTGATTATTTTTGGGAGGTGCTCGTATCTTTTTCTTTTTTTTACCCAGATGTTTTTGCATTTTATTTGGACTGACTGCTGTGAGCCAAAAACTTTAGGTTGAGGGAGACAGATCTGAAACCAGATCCACTGTTGTAGGGACAGGAATATCTTTGAGCTGCAGAGAGCAACTTCCATCCCTCTCTGGGTGATCAGGGTACATGTGTGGAGAGTGAGAGATGAATTTGAACAGTCTGGTGGTTCAGAGACAATGGAGTCTTCTAGATGGGCATTTCCTAGACAGGCACTTGAGATATCATCACGTGCTGTGAAAAACAATCAAGATAGGATCTGTGGGGATCAGAGACAGTCAAGTATTTATTTGGTACTCTTTAGGAACACTTTTAGCGTTTAGCCCTGTTTGTGATTAAGCCAGAAGAATATCTAATTTTCAGGTTATAAATTAATTGAGAAATGGCCCTGAGGCTGCTGTGGTTCTCTGCCTGTACAGAAGCAGAGCTGGAGGCACTGTGAGCTGTATTTATTAACATCTCTCCAGCCAACCTTCACAGTCTTCCTTCTGCCCTCTGGATATGCAGATTCCCCACTGTTCCTTCCCTCTTCAGTACCTTTTCTCCTCCCTGCACTGCAGAGGCCAGCTCACTGTCCCCAATCCCTTCTACCTCCTCCAGCAGCACCCCGGTTCCACCCATGCCTCGGGACCTACCCTCGTTCCCCAGAACTCTCGCTATTGCCTCTGTGGTTTCTTGCTGCTTCTCTCTCCATGAAGCCATGTCCCTCCTTCTTGCCTGACCTCACAGGCATACTGGAGAGTTGTCTAGAACGTCAGACCTAATTCCTCTCCTCTCCTTACTTCTGGTGTTAGTGCACCTCACTGGTGAGACAAGATTTGCAGGTATGAGGAGAAGGCTGCAGAGGAAGAGGAAGTTCCCTAATGAGTTGGGCTGCCTTCAAGCTTTGTCTGCAGTTCACCTGGGGGGAGAGAAAGGGGAGCTGGGGTGTAATTTTGGCACTTAGTATCTCACTTTCATTAAATTCTAGTTTTGGCTCCTGAATCTTCTACTAGATCTAATCTTTCATCTTTTCCTTCAGCAGATCCTAGTCTGAGAGCAAATACCTCCCTTTTCCTGTGTTTTGTTTAGACGGGGGTGGGACAGCTTTCTACTGGTGTTGCAGTATCTGGTTAAGTGGCCTGATTTTAACAGCTGTTCCTTGGCTTCTGCTATTCAAAACATATGTTTTCTGACATTTAATGATAAGTTTGTTCTCCCATATGTCCCGACGAATATAAACAACTGGTTATTTTCCAGTGCCAGTGAGTTTGAAATTAATGCAACTTATTTTCCTGTGGGGAATGGAGACATATGTCATTGAATTGAATTAAATATTAATCATATTATTTCCGAAGGGGAGAAGTGCAACTGCAATCAAAAAAATATAGAAAATTATTTATTCCAAGAGAGCGTAAATACATATACTTGGAAATAAACCTATCTTTTAAAATTGCTGTGGGGTTTTGTGCCTTTTTCTTTTATTTACCCTTCGTTTTTATTTTTTCTTTAGTTTTTTTAATTTCTGGTTTGATTTCTCTTAGAACTGAAAGCTAATTCTTCTAATGGTATTCCATTGGCCCATGATATGTGCCTGGATGATCTTAATTCCAGTTCCCAAGGACAGGGTGTCCTGTGATACAGCAAGCTGTATTTTGCATTTGAGCTGTATTTTCTGTTTCAGCAGGACTGAATGGTTTACGGAAGAGGAGAGCAGGATGGAGGGGTTCCCTGTAGATCATGTTTGAGGGAAGGACTTGACATTGTCATTCAGGATATTCTGGAAAGGAATTCTGGTGGGGCTGGGGGCTCTGTGCAGGGTCAACTTCAAGTCAGTGGAATAAATCCCAGTAATTTCATTAGGAGCTGAAGCAGGCCTTTACTAGATCAGGAAAGGGGTTTAGACTTCTGTAGCAGAATGTAGATGGACTTTAGACATTTAAATTTCATCTGCAATCCAAACAGTCTTTGCTTATCAGCCATCGAAACCCGCTTCTGCCTTATCTCTTCAGGAGCCTCTCAGTTTCCATGGAAGTCCACTGGCTACACATGCTGTGTGAGGTGGACACAAAACTTCAGCACAAACTTAGTGGATCACACATTTTCCATCCTCAGTGTCCCTCAAGCTCAGTGTCCACAGTGTGTTTGGGGACACTCAGGGATATTTACTTGTGAACTTGGGTTCTGTGACTGTCCCTCCATAAAAAAACTGGATTGGGGATACCCTTCATGCTTCAGAAAGTGAAAGCAGAGATAAAAATTCCTACTCAAGGCACTACAAGAAGATGAAAGGAGGAAGAGGGATGGAAATCCTCACCTCCAGATCTTCAGGGACAAGTCATGTATTTTACATTGCCATTATTGGATAAAATAATTCCCCATCGTGGCAAGCCCCTAATCCCACAGGACAAGGCTGTTAGAGGATAATCCTAACCTAAATTGCAGCCCTGTGTTTGAGCACTGGTTCTCCTAATGCTCTAGGATACAATTACAGGACAAGGGCCTGGAAACCACAGCCTTTGTTCTGCCTTATTGCTTAATTGTTTAATGAAGTATTCACTTCATCTAAGTGAGTGCTTTGTAATTTTGTACTTGCATGCAGCTGGCAGAGGCAAAGAACTGGCTTTTTTACAGAATAACTTGTTCTTTTGGTGGAAGAAGGTACCATTAAAAATATCAGACTCCAATAGTAAATAATTTGAGAGATCTCTCCATAAAAAGGAAATCTCACCCTTGAAAGTGAGGAATGAAAGCACATTGTTACTGCTGGCTTTTCCTCCTTGATGCTGTGCAAAGATAGATGGAAGAGGCAATGGGACAACCAGTACCAGATCTTGCGCTTGCACAGGTCTGTTCTGAGGTCAGGACACTGCTACCATGTGCGTTTCTCAAACTGGAATGGGAGCGGCCTTTCCAAATTAGGAAGAAAAGAAGTAACCAAATGAGCCTTATATCAAGATACGAGCAATACTCAAGTCCTTAAATAAGTGTAAAGTCACTACATATAAGTGCAAATAACATGAGAAAAAAGGTTCTAAAAACTTCTATGAATTTCAACAGTCTCCCTGTTCTACTCTTGAAAATATTCCTATGTGCAGGATGTGTCAGGCTTCAGCTCCTGAGTAGTTTCCTGACGAAGGTCAGGTGCTCTGAGGCATCCATTCCCTAGCTGAGCTGTGGGTAGGCAGCTTTGTACCTCCCAGGATTTAGTGCGTTTTGATCTTTTGAAGCTTTTCTTCCTCTTTATAACTATACAAGGAGCTTAGACAATTAGCTCTGGGCTTGGATATAATTTTTGGCTGGCAACCTGAGCTTCAGACACAGGATATTAAGAGATTTGCAACAGGGTAGTGAGAGAGAATGACCCTAGGAACAGGAGAAAATAATTTGAACATTGGAGGCTTTTTTGAGTTCCAGCCATGCAGGGTCCCTTGCAAATGCTAAATACCAAAGAAACATTGCCAGTCTGTAATACCAAGTTTTTCTTCAATAGCTATGAAAGATAACATCAGCACAGAGGAGGTGAGGTCACCTGTGCATTAATCCCTTCCTCTCTTGCCAACCCTGCCTCTTGGGAGGTACTGCCTATGGATTCTTCCTTGAGTCTTACAAGGTAGGATGCTGCTTCACTGGGAGCACATTGCTAGAGGGGCACAGCAATGAGACAGGTGGTTCACACTGGGTTCACTTGGTGTTTTCCATGCAGACTCTGCTGTAGGTGCTGTTCTTGTCGAGTCCGTGGAATGCAGATGATGGGAAGGAAACCATCACACTGTTGCATTTGAGGTACCACCAGAACAGTATAGGGCACTTAGATGTGTATGGTAGATGCAAATGTATATAGTTAATACATTTTCTTGGCCCCTCAGAAGTGACAAATTGATTACTTTTAACTGCTATGTTCCATTTGAAAGCAAGTACAGGGCAAACATTTTGTTTGTCAGGACACTTTGTAACTTGTTTTCACGGAATTACCATTTTCAAGATCATTTAACAAGTCATTATATAGCTTTTAATTAATTATAGTCATTAACCTTGCCTAGGGTAACTGAGGGCAAGATTTTAATTCAGGCAGTGAAGAGTCTGTCCTCTAGGCCTGTGTTCAAGATCACAAGAGTGTCAGAGCCAACATCAATTCAAGGACCAACAAGAACACACCTGGCTCACAGCCATCTGTTGTACCTTTACAGTGCTGCTGGTTCCTGCTCATGCCAGTGCACAGAGACTTCTCAGGCTGCTGTTATCCACGCTCACTCCAAGCTGCCTCTGTGACCTGTTCTTGCAGTTGGAAGTGCTAAAGTCTGAGAAGATCCTGGTTCCTTTGCCTTTAAGGACATACCTGGCAGCTCCTCTGTAGGGAGTTTCCTGCAGAGACAGGAATCTGACTCATGGCTGCTGGAGATACCTCCTGGAAGAGCTGTCATGGAATAGCCACAGGCAGTTGTGATTCAGTCCTGAGCAGTCTCATTAGCACCTGATTTCTTAATGGCATCCCTTACACACTTATATTACCAGCTATTTTTGTATCCTCCATGCAACCAACCACTGCCTTAACAGGAACACTGTCCACATGAAAAAGTGTTTTGTTTTTTTTTTTTTAATTTATATGGAAATACTTGCATAAACTTTCATTTAAACCTTTCATAATTTCTTTGTAATTAAGAAGAAAAAAACCCCTTTGCTTAAAACTGATATTCTGTACGTTTTTTCCCCTAAAACCGACACTTTAACTTTGTTGAAGGAAAGATTCAAAACAGGCTGCAAAAGTATTTATTTAGCACATTTTTGGCTTAAAATACTGTCTTGCCAGGTCTGTTGTTACTGCTACTTATCACTCTGAGGTAACATTTGCTTTTTGTTCCAAAATTTCAGTTGTTTGCTTTCAGGGATGCTACTGTGGTGGCTCAATATCTGTGGCTACAGATGGCCATAGTCTGAAATGGCTCCTGTCTGAACCAGCTTCTCCCAGTCAGGGAAAGCTCAAGAGTGGCAGGGAGGAAAACAAATCCAAGAGCACAGGTCACCCCTGTTGTGGCTCTGTGGGAGCACACCTGCACAGCAGGGCTGAGGCGGTCTGGTGGAAAAGGTGTTGAATCACGTCTGACTGGTCTGAGTGGAGCCTTTGTAGTGAAAACTGGCAAAGCAGTTAAATTACATCTTCCACTCAGTCCACTGGTGAGAGTTGTCCAGAAGCTGCTGGGCACAAAGCTGGCATAACCTGTGCCTCATTGCCATGGGCTCCTGCAGGTTTGGCCTGGGCTGGACCCCACTTGCCACCTTATCGGTGTTCTTGTTGACCTGGCTGGGATCACTGCATTCCAGAGCTGGTAGTTCAATGTTGTTTGTTTGAATTCCTCTGCTGCTCCAGCACAGCCCACTGTACTGGCTCTTTTGGTGTTTGAAATTGTAGATTTCCCTCACTGTGGTGGCTTTGAACAGTGAATATGCTCCCCATCCTTCTTCTACAGTATGAGGATCTGGGGAGAATTGGCTGACAACTAGTGTTCCCTTAAATTCCAGTTACTAGAACTATCATGATAGGTGGTCATGCTCTCTTCATGAAGCCAGGAGTAAGACAGAGGCTCAGATAGAGACACCTGGCATCTGTATTCGTTCATATCTACAACAGTGTAATGATTACCTTCACAGACTCTTGCAGAGTGCTTACCTGGCCTGAGGGATGGAATGACTTGGTAGGATATCTGCATTACAATTGGAATATTGTTCTTGCTGGGAGAGGACTTGAGAGAATATTTTTATTTTTCAACAGCTCCTGCTGTGCCTTGGCATTTACAGTCCATCTGGACTAACACCTTCAGCAGTTTTTTCTCTGCCCAGCAGACTCTGGGCCAGCAATGACAAGAACATTAATTCATCACCAAGCTGTGAGTAGCACAGTTGATTAATTCTTATCATTCACTGCTTTTAGTGTGTCACACAGAACTTTAGAACTTCCTTTACAGCTGAGGAAACTGAGTCACGGAGAGAAGAGATGGTGCCACTTAGTTCACCTGTTGAGGTGGGTGGAAGAGGCAGCACTGAGATTCTGGCTGTCTGAGCTCTGGCTGGGAGGCCCATCCTCTGGATCCTATCCCTGAAAGCCTGGGGCATGAAGGCATGATTGTCACACTTTACTCACCTCTTCTACCTGGCTTGCTGACACAGCCTCCTTGGAAGGTCTTTCTGAATCACTTGTTCCATCCAGAACCTCTCACCAATCTACACAAACCCATTTGGATCTAAAATTAAGACTCCCTAGGAAAGCCAGAACAGACAGTCTTTCCCAAACTGTGCTCAGCTGAATGATACAGCTGCCCAGACACAGCTGTACTGCTCACAGATGTGTTCCTTAAAGCAGAACAGGGTCTCCTCTTGCTTCCAAAGATCTCCCTGGAATTTTTTACCCAGTTGTCTGTCTTGAATCAGATTGCAACTGGTACTCCAATGTAATCAGTGAGGATGCAAAGGCAGGAAAAGTGGGAGAAGAAAGCTTAGACCCCTGACTGGCGGGGCTCTCGGGGGTACTTTCTCACACGTGCTGTTCGGAATAAACCCGGGGTTCATTCCCTGGGAGCGGTCCATTACAAAACAGGGCTGGCAGCACCGGCGTGGCGCAGGTCCCGGGAGCCGCTTCGAGCTGCGAGCTGCCATTGCCCTCTGCTGACAGCTCGGTGTGCAGTGCCCTCACTGCACAGCCAGTGTTTTCTGTTCCACGGCAAAGAGCGAGATCTGGGAGTCTGCAGAAAACTGAAGGATCCTCCCTCAGACACAGATTTATTGCTTGATTTTGTTATGTCCTTTCTCACTGTCGTAACTTAGATGCTACACATCAGTCAGTCAGTCAGTCAGTCAATCAATCAATCACACATCGATCATTCTGCATCAAAGGCAAGTCCAGTGCAAGCTGTTGTGCAAGGCATGGAGTGTACGGGGAGTGAGAGCCAAATTTCTCCTGTAGAGGTTGTGGTGTACAGGGACAACTCAAATAAAACATAAAAACCCAGTGATCAGCCTCATCTTACCTGTAAGTCACTGAGATACTGAAAGGTCTACCAGAGCCCACAAAAAGGCACCTCTGGTTCCCTGCTGGAAGTCAGGTTAATTAAAAGCAGAAGTAAACCCTAAGTCCTGACTGCAAGGAGAATGGATCACGGGGTTAGACAACTCCTTAGGTCACCCAAAGCTACAATTCAAACGTTGTCTGGGGGTAAAGCAGGCAGAAGCAATGACCTGTGATAAACAGAAGGTTGGACTGGACAGTCACATTTCTTTTCTGCCTCTGTCAGTTTGCCCAAGGTCAGAGTGGAGTTTTGTGAGAAAGCCAGGAAGTGAATCAGTTTTTTATTTGTTTTGGTTTTGTCTGTTGTTTTTGTTTGTTTGTTTGTTTGTTTTGTCCAGGGCTTTAAATTTTTTTCCTTTTATTTATATTTCCAACTATCTAACAAATTACATATAGAAATATATTTAAATATAGTGAATGGGTCAGAAAGGTCTAGGGCATTTAACAGGTGGGGTTTTAGCCTATGAACTGCCAGTGAGGTCTTTACTGACTTTTCCTGTGGTAAATTCACTGTTTGTATTTGTTATGAACACTGTATGTGTTTGTTCTGAATAAATTGGTGTTGCATTTCGACCGTCCAGTACCTCATAAAGATTTCAGGCTGTCCATGGAAATACTCTTGAGCTGCTTGCTCTGAATAAATGCTCATGTGGAAAAAGACTAAAAGCTTACAAGAACATCCACAGACAGCAAAGAGAAAGGAAATTTTATCTTTGACAACTTCCATTTTACTGTGATGAGTACATAGTAGGGACTAAGTGTTTTTTCATAGGCTCTATAAAAAGATGAAGTCTTCTCTTGCTGTAGATAAAGGTTATTCCCCATTTCAAGCAGCAAAGGCTTCTGGTTTCAGTGATTCAGACCACTTTCCAAGCCTGTTTGTGGGGAGGAGATATCAAAATCTAAATTCCTGAACTTTAGTGCTGTCATTTTATTAAATAGATTATAACATGAATTAGAGCAACTGTAAAAATAAGTAATAGTATTACTTGCATGGTAATCCTTGCATGATCCCAGTGAAAAGGGGATAAATTAGGTCAGTTTGCCAGTCCTCTGTGTGGGTGCTCTGGAGAGCACCTCAGTGTTTCTCCTGCTGGGCCTTCTTTCAGAGAGCCAAATTCTCTCATTACCCATCTCTTCTATCTGTTATGTCTCAGATTTGTGGACCCATGTAAGAATAAGTACTTTAGTCATGTAAGAATCTCATCATTCATTAAAACAAAATTAACCTCCAAGGAGGGAGAGAAAAAAACAGAGTAAAAGTTCTGACTTCACACTGAGGTCACAAAACAAAACCAACAAACAAATAAAGAAAACACACTAGTGAGGTTCTGAAAGAGAAGACAGATTAACTCAGAATTATTCACCATGTCTATATTTATACAATATCCTATTCATTGGATATTCAGAAGGGGGATTTTTTAAAAATAGGTTTAACTCTCTTAAACAAACAGATGATAAAGTTTTATTGGCATGAAGGGTGTATTCCATTAAACAGGTACAAGAAACAAAATATTCATAGCTAGACTGAAGACCACATTAGGAGAATGACTTCATGTGCTCATTTCCTTTTTTTCTTTCCCCCATGTTCTATATATGATTTACTAATTCTTTATTGTTTCTTTCCAGAAGCATCACTCACTGTCTACACTGGGAATGATTTTGGGCCAGGAAGTGGAGAAGACCAAAGCAGGTATATATATCACTTTATCCTTGATGCTGACAGGGCAGAGTGGACAGGGAAAACATCACTCATCTTTCCAAACATGATTTCATCCACTGTAATTGTTTATAGGACAGGTCTGGAATAAAACCTGAGTGCCACTCTGGAAGACCTCATACCTTCTCTGTCATCAGCAGCTGAGGCAGCCTGAATGTCAACATTCCCTTATTGCAGGGAATGTGTCCTTAAAAACTCCTTCAGGAAGCAGAGCTGCTTCTGCTCCCTCAGTCAGACATGGCCCATTACATCAGAGCTCCTGACGGGGCTCTAACGAGCCGAGTGACATACTCAGACACTCCCATCCGTACCTGTGCTGCATTTCTGCGAGGGGATGTTCCCTCAGCAGGACTGGTGGATGAGATGGAGACTTAAATCTGTGTTAAATCCAACAGGTTAATCTGCACTGCCATGAAAGTGAGGTTAAAGAGTTGGTGGGAAAGTTTATTATTAGTTAGAATCCACAGCATTACAAATCTTGGTTTTGGCAGGCTGAAAACACCATCTTGCCTCTAGGAGGGAAAATTAAAGTCTCTCATATTAAGTAGCATATGAATATTAGTCATGAATCAAACACATTTTAGTAGTAGAAATTCCATTAATTATTTTATCATCTGGTTCTGTTTTAATTTCTTTGTCTATACCACCCATAATCAATATAATATACAATAGCCCTATGATGTTCCCACTATCATGACTCCAGGATACAAATATTTAAAATAAGTGTTAATGCTTTAAAACTTGTAGCATGAAAATTACTACAGTTGGGCACATCAAAGTTGAATTAACTCTTTTCCCCTTTCCAAATATACAGTGGTATCAGGGGTATATTTCTACTATTTTCTTTTTAGGAAATCTATAGTTTTGATAAAAATAATTCCTAATACTGACCATAAGCAGCAGGAGATGGTACATCATAGTGGAGAGGATCCCATACTGTAAAGCAGGATGGGAATGCATTATTCAGCAGTGAAACTCAGAATTAGTATAATTGAGGTGCAATGCCAGTGGAATCAAGAGAAATGAATCCTACTCATTGCAGTATGAAATTTGTCCTATAGCTTTAGGTCCTCATGGAAATTTAACCATTTGTCTAGACTCCTTATTGCTCAGATACAGCAGCCAGCTTTTCCATGAGATTATTTAAATGTAGAATTATTAGAAAAGTTTGCAGCACAGAGACAGATGGGTTTTACATAAAATCCCTGCTCTTTGTAGCAACCCAGTGTGATATTGAGAAAGATAATGGTCAGAAAGTACATTGCCAGGCTCCTAATGAGAAACTGTTGACAGTAGAATTACCCCAACATTCATCAAAAAGCCAATAAATGTCAAGCAAGAGGCCTTTGATGCAGTGGCTCATAATTCCTGTTCAGAATCCTTTGCAGTCACTTCAGGGCACGCCGTCATCCTGCATTTCTGCTGATTTTACTGAAAACTTTGTTGCTGAAGAAATCCAAGGAGCAGGTGTCAGCATTCCAAGTGCCACTGCCACAGTGCCACGGGCTCACCGTGAAACCTCAGGCACAGCACATTTGGCCTCAATTTCCCCATCTGCAGTACAGGAATGACAACACAGGAATTACCCAGAGGTGATTCTGTGAAGGACACAGTGCTGCCATCCAAACGCTCAGAAATCTTGAGCTTGGTGGTCAAAACTCTGATGCTGACTCCTGCCAATGAGGTAGTCATGTATTTTTAATATTAACTAAATCATTAGTTTAGTCCAGGTTTTTGGGACTTTGTAGGACATATTTTCAAGCTCTCTCCTCCACAGCTACAGGAGATTACTTCAAACAAACCCAAAACTAATTCTTACCCAAGCTGCTGAATTCTGGGTTGGATGGCCTTAAGGAAACTCCATGAAATTTATATAAAAGCTTATATAAACTGTTTTTGGGCTCTGTGGAGCACAGAGGGTATAAATAACTTGTCCATTACCCAAGTCCTCTGTTTAACTCTACTTTCAGTACATATTCCCCAAGTGATGTGGTGAGGCAGGTCATTGCCTGGTCCATGAATTAGGAATAATCTTGTGCCATGTGTTATTTGTCACTGCTCCCTGGCTTTTCATTTGCCTCATTCATGAGGGGAGCCTGAAGCTACATCACAAGTGATATGATCATATCCTCCAGATTTTGCCTTTGTATCTTTTCTAAAATTTCCGGGTAAAGGCTTGAAGCCGTTCCTCTAAGGCCTCCATGGAGTCTGAGGCAGTTCATTCCGTTCATGCTCGCAATTCCTTGCTTGCATATCATGACTGGTTTTCATTCCAGCTGTTCCTGTATATATGGATAAAAAATGTGTCCCTGATGGTAATTTCTAAGGATAAGCTGCATCCTAGAGGCTGTATGCAGATGGAGTTGCACTTAGTTTCCAGAGCCACATGCTATTAGGGTGACTTGAAACTAGACTAATTACCTGGCAGACTTTACTGCAGAGAGATTCTTTAATAAAAATAAAGGGGGTGACAAGGGATAGGCTCCTTGCTATTTTGGGACAAACTCTTCCCTCAGGCAGCAGATAACCATGGTGGTAAGGCTCCCAATCTATCATTTGGTTTGCTGTTTCTTGGCTGTAGTACTTAATTAACAGTTCTGGAACTGCTCTGTTTCCCAGGAATAGACTGTAAATCCATTAAATTAAACAATAAGGGCAGATGTGGGCAAAAATAAAAAGCCCATGCAAGTCATAAATGAAAAATTAAGTTGTTTTGTCAGTCTTCAGGGGCCAGTGTGAGAATGTTATAAAACCTTCTGAAGCTTTTCTGCCTAGCATTCAAGCAAGAGGGAAATGTTCCTGTGGATGCCAACATTTTTACAACTGATCATTGCGAATTACAAGAGCACTACTGACAGAACAAGGCAGAGTGGTTTGAAACTGAAAAAGGGTAGGTTTAGATTGGAAGATTGAGAAGAAATTCTTTAATTTGAGGGTGGTGAGGCACTGGAACAGGTTTCCCAGAGAAGCTGTGGATACCCCATCCCTGGAAGTGTTCAAGGAGAGCCTGAATGGGGCTCTGAGCAACCTGGAATAGTGGAAGGTATCACTGCCATGGGGCTGGAATTGGATGGTCTTTAAGGTCCCTTCCAACCCAAACCATTCTAGAAGTGGTTCTATGATTCTATAACTACATTATTACTTTACTACATGAAATAGTAAAAATACTGTAAAAACTGAGTTAAAACAAAAATATATTTTCTCTTCAAGATCTGAATGGAGTTAATAATAATACCAAACCCTAACTTGTGTAGACGGAAATCAACTGCAGAAGAATTTCTGAATATCTGAAAGTGTGTGCTCATCTGAACTGTCACTCATGCTTTAAGATGGCCAGTGAAACCATTTTATTACTGCAGTTAGTTGGAAAGGGCAGTGTTCTGCAAAAATCAGATAATGGACTTATTTCTAAAAGCCTGGAACAAAAGAGCCAGTTGAGATTTGCTGAGTAGTTGCAAGATAGCCATTAAATATAAATATTTTTAAAAACAAATTACTCTTTCCTAATGCTTTTAGAGCAGCATGTGGGAACAGTGTCTAAGTGCAGCATCTTACTGCATTTGGAAAGGACATGATGAAGGTTATTGGGCTCCAGATTTAACTCTTCCATCTTGTAATGGTTCATAACAGTTTCTAACCTATATAAACTATGTGAGTTTGTAAAAACCTACCTATCTTTCCTGGTGGTAGCAATAAAAATTTATATTTTTAAAACAGCTAATGCCAATGATGCACATTTTTCACATTTAATGTGAAACAGTTTATGGTGAATTAAAGTTTAAGTTTCCATTCTTAAAATTAAAACTTGCAGCAGAAATGAAAATTTTGTTCTTTTGAACCTGTAGATGGAAAAGGAACTTGCTTTGTGGGGCTGTATATGTATAATTGATAGTTCCTCATCTGGAGTTTTAGTAGCCATAGGTAGGATTAATTTGATCTAATTTAAGACATCCCAGTCTGCACCAAGCCCTTTAGGCTGCTTCTACTGTCAATAGAGAAAAAAAGCCCATAAATACTGTGATTCATGTGGTCTTGCTTAGACATCTATTTAAGGATGAGATGGATAAGCCCTCATGATTTGGCTATGTGGAACTTCAGAAAAAATGTGCTTGCTGGGAGGTCATCCCATGCTGATCACCATGGATTGATACCAAAGCTCCTTTCACCCAGTACTGCCATCAATAACACATCCTCAGCAAATCTGCAGATTCTGCAAAATTGGGGCAATGGCTGACACCCCAAATGGCCTGGCTTCAATCCAAACCAACCATGATCCAAGGAGAAATGCAAGTTTCTTCACCTGGGAAGAATAACCAGTACAGGATACCAGCACAGGTGAGGAGTGAATAACCAATACAGGATACCAGTACAGCTGAGGAGTGGACTGGCAGGACAGAGTCCTGGAAAGGGCTGAAATGGGCTCCCAGGGGATGCCTGGCTGAATCCAAGCACTCTCATCACAGAGCAGACAAAACACAAACTGAGTAATATTCACAGACCAGCACATGGAGGGACTATTTTGCTCTCTGCTCAAATCTGCCGAGGCCATATTTAGGATATAGCCCAGTTTTGGCACAACCAGTACAAAAGGGATATGGAGAAACTGGAACTGATCCAGTGGAGGGGTGCCAAACTGGTTACCAAGAGAACATGACCTACAGGGAGGGTGGAGGAAGCAGGGCTTGTCGGTCTGGCACAGAGGAATCTAAGTGTGGTCTACATGCAGCCTGTGACTGCTTAAAGAGAGTTACACAGATAATGGAGCTAAACTTCCTCAGTAATGCCAAATAATATGGGGAATGGCCAGAAAATGCTGCTTCAAGGCTCAGACTGGACATTAATAAAAAATTCACCTGAAGGGTTGCAACTGATTACCCAGGGAAGCAGCTGAACCCCTTTTTTTGGAAGTTGTCAAGTCTTTAAATCCATGGCTGAACTGCTCCAGTGCTGGTAAAAGCCCAGCTTTGAGCACAAGGATGGACTTCCCAACTAACACACCAGCCTGAAAAGTACAGCTGGGGCAAGACACTGCCTTTCATCCCAACCCATGCTCATCCTCCCTGAAGTCAACAAAACTCCCTAGAGCTGGGACAAGTGCTTGAACTGATGGTGGAAAATCAGGATTTGTGGGGGAAAAACTGCTGACACATACAGTTCACAGGAAGGTATGAGAAGCAATGGACAACTGTATTACAGGCTTCTGTCTGCAACACTCAAACAGTCCTGGAATCCACTATTATACCTACTGCCATCATCTCTGCAATGTGTCCAAGCCCTTCAATTCTCTATTAATAACAATAAATAGCAATTCTCATCCAGAACTATCGAGGGGAGGTTCTGAACAAGGTGATCTGAGCTCTCTCTCAGCCCCTGTGACTCCCTACGTAACCTGAGACATGTTAAACTGATTTTTGCAGCACAGAGTTTCTTCTAAAACGACATATTAAATTCACTGGTCAGAAAACCCATTTTCTTTGATTTTTCTTAACATTTATTGCATACTTAGAGTAAATTTACTGTGTCTGGCATTTATAGGAAGACAAATTTAACTTTCAGTAAGAATAAAAATATAGCTCCAAAAGGCAACTGCGTGAAGAATCATAAAGCACAGCTAAGGTTTGTTTAGAGACAGGACTCATTTCTTCTCCTCCTGAGAGTGTGACCAGACAGGTTTACGCTTCTGAACAAAGGCTTCAATGCCTTCCTGCCCGTCTCTCAAAGTCAAATTATCTACCATGACCTGAGTAGTTATTTTGTAAGCAGTGTCAAGGTCCTGGGTTATCTGTCTGTAAAACGTGGCTTTTCCCAAGGCCAGGACAGATTTGCTGCTTTCACATATCTTCTGAGAGATTTTCATGGTCTCTTCTTCCAGCTTGTCTTCTGGCACCACCTTGCTGACAAGCCCGTGCATTAACGCTTCATTGGCAGAGAGAGGTTCACCCGTGAAAAGCATCTCCAGTGCCACCTGAACAAGGAAAAATGCTGCATTAAGTCACCCCAACTGCCTCAGTGCTTTGCTTTGTTTGAGGAATTTCAACCTCCTCCTTCAAGTACAAGTTACATTTTTCACAAATTATTTAAATATTTTGGTCTTTTAAACTGCCAAGGACCTGTTAAGAGGTCTCAGCAAAGAAAAGGACTGGGTCTAAAGCTGGTCTCTTCAAACCTGCCTGCTGATTCCAGCTGTCCTAGGCTGACACCCCTGGGTTTCTCTTCAACAGCCCACAATTTCTAGTGATTCCTTAGGAATTAAAAGAGAGGTAAATCATCTACAAAGTCAAATGACTGAACTTGGTATTTTAAGCTGGGCATATGTGCAGTTTTTGAAAACACCTGTCCTATTTTTAAGTTTAGTATGAGTGGTTTTAAATATGGACTTTTTATAGCCACATTATTTCAGTCTCCTGTTGCTTCCAGCATCTGGTGCTTCAGGTTTGAGACTAAAAAATCCCCCAAATACTCAGTGACTATTCAATGTTATGTATCAATAAAGATTGTTTTCCAAGACTCCTGGTGCAATTGACCAATGCCTGAATCATAACAGCTGATTATCCTCATTAGCATCTTTGTTCTGGTAGCTACAAACAATGGTAACTTCTTTTTTTAAAAGGTAAAAACCAGCAATTCTGGGAACTGTAGAGAATGTTCTTATTGCTTTGAAAAGTGGCACACAGAAAAGTATTTCCCCCACATTTTAAAAAGGTAATCCTACAGCCCAGAAATAGTAATTCAGAAACAGCTACAACTGCACACAAGAGCAGACTTGGAAAAATCCCCCACAGACACTATTTGAACAGGATGTCCCTGCAGATGGGAAATTTCAAGCTGAAGCTCTTATCCAGCAATGGGATGTGTGCAGTTCAGTCACTGCATCCCAGTAGAGCCCTGCTGGGCTTGGACCGTCTGCCTGCATGGATCCAATTGGCTTTACAGATTGTACTATTTTTTATGCAGTGAGAGATGTGCAGCCACAATCAGTAGGAAATAAAACAGAAAGACACTATAGAAGGGTTTTAGATGCTATTTAAAGCATCTTGATCTACAGCCAGGCAGATCCTGCTGGCAGTAAAATGTCATTGCCTGGCAAGAATTGATGCCTCGGTGGGATTGTTATCCTGAACTTGCAGGGGTTTCCTCCTCAGGGGAGAACATGATTGGTTAAAGTCCTGAGCTGTCTGTTGGAAAGGAAAAGGATTGCTGAGCTTGTGGGCTGCTGGGATGAGCTCGTGCTGGTTGGAGTCACATCAGTAGGAAGCTGCCTTTCCTAAACAAGAGTTCACCCTTTATTATTTTTCCCAGCCCAAAGAGTTATGGAAATGCCTTTTGAAATAAACTATTTTGAATGTTGCACTGCAGGAAAATAAAAGTTCAGGCAACGGAACTAAAACTCCTAACAAGGGAACCAACTTTTTGCATAATTATGAAGAATATCTGGAGAGGAAGCTTACCTTTCTTGGAAGAGATCTGCCCAAGGCCACAGCTGGTGTGGAGCAGAACAGCCCAATGTTTACTCCAGGAGTAGCAAACTGAGATTTCTCACTTGCCACTGCGATGTCACAGCTTGCCACGAGCTGGCAGCCGGCTGCTGTAGCCAAGCCATTTACTTTGGCAATCACTGGCACTGGAAGTTTCTGGATTAAAGTCATAACCTGCATGCACAAAAGACAGTGGTCAGTATGGAAATTCAGGAAGACATGATCCTGTTTTGGAAGGCATCAAAAGTACCTTCCTCTCTATTTACCAAAAAAACCCCAAACTGTTGGATCTTGGCTCCTTTCTGATGAAAGGATGATGAAGGGCATGTAGCTTTCACATATGGCTTTTACAGCATTCCTTAAATATGGGCTCAGGAATGCCTTAGAGATCATTAGTACTGGAGAACTAGAACAAAAGGTTTCAAAGCACTAACTGTTGTCACTCTGAGGAGGATTAGGGGTGAAATTCTAGCTCCACCACTATCAAAGGGGATTTTGCCATTCTCTCCAAAGGTTCCAGGATTCACTTTAACTTCCCCACCTCCCTGACCTGTATCTTTAACAAGAACTTGGACAACCAGTGAGTCAGATCTTACTTTCACATTGTCTACTCGATGTTTAAGCTGATCCTGAACTTTTAACTAAATGAATTCTGGGAAAGAACATCTGATCACAAGTGATTTGAAGGTGTTGCCCAAATACTCAGCTGCAAGGGACACTGGCTAAACTAAGGAACACACCCTAACTGTGCCCATTGTTGGAGACATGCACACTGGCATTCTAGCCCTTATATTTATATGTAGAGAAATCCAGGGAAAACATAATTTCACCAGGATCAGGCATTAAAATAGCAGAGCAGCAAAAACTAAGGAATCTGAAGGAATAATCTGTGTTTTAGCAAGCAGATGACCAATGCTGTCCCTCCTTAAACCAACGCTTGCTCTTAACACCAGGCAAAGGCAGAGGCACTCAAGAAGAACTGCTTACCTCTGCACATAATTCAAATACTTGGGAATGATGCTTCACATCATCTTCACTTGACAGTTCTTTTAAATCATGGCCAGAACAGAATACAGGTCCTTCAGCTGCAAAGAATTTCAGGAAAAGTCAGTCTGAATTAATAAAGAAATCAGGGGTTGCAGCGTATCAATGTCCCAGGTAAAGGGATGTCAATGACATGTCAGTGTTCAAAAAGGAGTTTGCGGCAGGAGTTTTGAACAGAATTCCAAAATATTTCTTTCTGGGTTTTGTGGTAACCTTAAATTGCTGCACTGCAACATTTAACCACAGTAACACCCATTATCACTTTTCGAGTTCTCATTTTACTTACATTGCACTTAATTCAGTTAGAATGCACTTCACACCTCTGAGCCCAGTCTTGTGTAAGGATGTTCAAAACTGCTCCTTGGTACAACACAAACTTATCAGTTGGAGCAAGGCTGGAGTGTTCTGCTGTCAGACTGATAAATATACTTAGTCCCTATTTATTGTACCCAAAATTAATTATTAACTTTTGCTAAATAAGCATCAGTATTTTTTCTGTCATGGTGTTGAAGGTCACATTGTAAAAGAGAGAAAAAAAGGTTACTTTGCTACAGGAGAACCAGAAGGGTTGAAGTGTCTTCTCCACTACTAAACTGTCATCTAGAGAACCCCCAAAAGCATGTTCAGGGTTTGGGCAGCAAAAGAGGAGGCTTCTGAGGAACTAAACTTTGGATTTGCTAAGATCAAAACACTCCTTACAAGTACACAATCTTTACAATGGTTTTCCTTTGTCATGCAACTACCTGCCATTAGAATGAACCAATGTGATGCTTTCCAATCCTTCAGAACTTCTCAGATATTTGTATGGATGTGACATTTCCAGCTAGACCTGTGCAGACCAAACCTTACCTATGGATTAGTTTCTTTTGAATCAGATTATTGAGACACAATCTATCCAGAAATAACCACACAATTGTCAGTCAATTCATGGCGTTGGATATATATATATAGAGATTAATTACATCTGCATTTGAACCTCATTGCAGAATCCGCTGCAAAGTCTGTGTAAAAAGCCCAAAGCATTCTCTGAGGAATCTTATTTTCTTGAAATTTCTTCTTTTGCATTTTATTCAGCGGGGGAATTAAACAGGAACATGCAATTTCTAAAAAACCAAACACAATTTTGCTGGCGAACTCCCAGAGCACAGTACTCCCAAAGAAAAGCCTTCAGTGTTTCACAGAATTTTTAACTGCGGTTTGAAATGAGGAATATGTCTATTTTAACTCACCCCTGTGAAGTCAGTTCTCTTCCACTCTTGTGTGTGTGCCCTAACATACAGAATTTTCCCGTATGTACAGGAAACAGCATGATCCTAACTTAATAAACCCATTTATCTGAGATGTTTGGAGGGGGGGCAGAGGAAGGTTATCTTAAAATAGCAGAGGGAAAAAAAGATGGCTTAAGTACGGCTCAAATTTCATTATCTTTAAGAACTTTACAGCTTAATATGTAAATGGAAGGAAACCGTAAGGCTCTCAGAGAGGCTGTTTTACTTCCGTGGGTCATGGGTGTCTGTGGTATTGATGCTGCCGTCTCTCCTTCACTGGAGTGTTTTTTAAATAGTTCTGACAAACCACTGGCAACGATGAGGCTGATCCCGGGTCAGAGTAGGGAAACACTACTTGATTTGCAGAAACCTTGTTTTTTACTAGTCTGTACTTGTCAACAGGGCAACAAGGCCATCCTAGCTTTGCCCATTCCTGCACAGAACCCCTATGTGGGGATGTTAATGCTTTACTTAGATAACTCTTAGAACTTTTTTTTTGGTTTGGCTTTTGTTCTGTTTAAAGTATTCTTTACATACAATCTTAAAACCTATTAACCCTAACTGCCGAGTGTAAACATCCCCATACCCCGACTGAAATGCTGACATCCTGAAACGTGTTCATGCTTAGACATGTTGGCTAAAACCAAAAGCGTAACAAAACCCCAGTCAGTCGTTAATGCTGAGTTAGGAAGGAGGACTGAAGTACAGGAGAGGGGAAGGCGGGGTGAGTGTACAGGAAGAGCGTGACAGGGAGGTCTGCGGGGCGCAGACAGCCGCGGGAGACCACGGGAGCCTTAGGGAAACACACAGGTCCCTCCCCGCCCCGTTTCTTGCAGTTCCCAGCGAGGTTTGGGTTTTCAGCTCGGCGTTCCCCGGTGTCAGCCCCCTGCCCGCCCGGCCGGTGCCGCGGTACCCGCGATGACGATGACGCGGAGCTCCCGGCTCTTGACGTCGTGCAGCAGGTCCCGCCGCAGGCTCTGCAGCATTGGCAGCGACAGCGCGTTCCGCCGCCGCGGGTTGTTCAGGACGATTGTGCTGCAAAACCCGTGAAACACAGCGGAGTTACGCTCACCGAGCTCCGAACGCGGCCGCGTCCCGGAGCCGCCGGCGCCCCCGCTCNGGGCGGAGCGCGGACCGGGGTTGGCAGCGAGGCCCAAGCCTGACCCGGCCTGGTGGTGCTGCTGGGCCATAGGATCACAGAGTCGATCAGGGTGGAAAATACTGCTGAGACCATCGAGTCCAACCTGTGACCAAACACCACCTTGTCAACCAGACCATGGCACTGAGTGCCATCTCCAGGCTTTCCTTGAACAGCTCCAGGGACAGTGAATCCACCACCTCCCCGGGCAGCCCCTATGTCCAGGCATTCTTTGTATGAAGAAATTCTTTCTAATGTGCAACCCAAGCCTCTCCTGTCACAGCTTGAGGCCACGTCCTCTCATCCTGTGGCTGGTTGCCTGGGAGACGAGCCCGACACCCACCTGGCTACAATCTCCTGTCAGGGAGCTGTAGAGAGTGAAAAGGTCCCCCTTTAACCTCATTTTCTCCAGGCTGAGCCCCTCAGCTGCTCCTCTTCAGACTTGTGCTCCAGCCCCTTCCCCAGCTCCACTGCCCTTCTCTGGACACAATCCAGCACCTCAATGCCCTTCCTGAGCTGAGGGGCCAGAACTGAGCACAGCACTCGAGGTGTGGCTCACCAGTGCCCACTCCCCTGGTGCTGCTGGACATTATTCGTGGTACAGACCATCCATACAAAGCTTCCCTCGGACCTGCTCTCAGCCCTGACTCCTACACTGGAAGGCCTGGGCGGGCAGTGGTATCATTAATGAGTAGCCGGGGTGTTGGGAAGCACTCAGAAATGTGGTAATTTCTTCAGATTGCACTGAGCGCTTGCATCTGTAACCATGGGATGGAGACTGGGACAGTGCTGGGCGAACTTGTCAGTGGCACTGAGGTGGGATCTGTCATGACAGAGAGGACGGCGGTGTCATGCAGAGAAAATGACATTGCTTTGAGCCCTGAAGTAGCTGGCATGAGATGAAATTCAGTTCTGCAGGGCTACTTGGGAGCTAAGAAGACCATAATTCATTCACTGGGAACTCATAATCTAGAAATTGTCATGGGAAAGGCCTTGTGTGTTCTAATTGGTTCTACAGAGTCAGTCTGTAGTCCATATGATGCATTCAAGAAAAAAAAAAAAGGCAAATGTGATTTTAAGAGGTGGTTTGGTGATTTCAAACTTCAAATGTAATTTTAAAAATCCGAGTATTTTAGGGACTTACAGGTACATTCACAGCTCATCTTGAATATTGCTTACACTCCTAGTCATCTGTTTCCAGAAGTCAAGCTAAATGAGGGACAGCCATGTGGCTGAGGCAGCTGAGGAACAATATCATCTGCCAGGAGATGCTGGCAGGCCAAAAGACCAAGCAGCCTTTTTCCACATGATACAGGTACCCTAAAATAGAATAGATTTATGTCCAGCATATGCTCCTTGTAAATGTAAATCTGTTCTCCTGCTTCCTGATCTCGCTGTTCTTGTGAGTTGTTGCAAAGTACTTGTAGGTTTCCAGATGTGTCTCCAGTTTTCATCAGCGTCTGTTGAACCCCTGCAGCTTTTTTGACTGTGGTGGCAATTGAGGCTTCTCAGTTGTGAGCATCAGCCTTATAAAAGAACCATTTGAATTTTGTGTTTAGTAATATATTTACTTACACAGATACTAACAGCTTAGTGTGGGGATGCACTTTCTGCTTACTGATTTCATGTTGCCTAACACAACAGCCCCTCAGATCCCTACGCTTTGTGGCTCTACAGTAAGAGGCACCATGGGTTTATGTACATTTATGTACATTTTTCAGTATTGAAGGTCACTGTCAGACCTTAGAGCTAATTCTGCTCTGGTCTTTCCCCACATGACCATTTTTGTTTTCTCAAGGTTGTTTGTACCTCATGGTCATTTACTGAAAAGTTCTTCCAAAATTTACTTTTAATATGCAGTAGGAATTTGTAAGAAAAAAAATCCCATTTAAAAGCAAATGAGATCATCTTATATAGATCTCAGCAGTTTCAAAGTCCCTACTTGGTTTGGCAAATGCCAGCACACCGAGAACACAACATGTGTGCTTACTCTGGGAGGAGTTCCCAATCCCCTGAAACTCTGACCACTGACCTCTTCCAAACTTGTGAAAGTCATCTGATATTTTTCTTCCAGTTCCTTCTCTTTCTCCATTTGTTTGTCTCTTTTCTGTCCATTTCCAAGGAAAGAGTATTTTTGTGGTCTTCTCCAAAAAGCTTATTTTTTATATCGTGTTTCCAGCTCTCTGGAAATTCAGTTCTTTTAAACTTTGATTGACAACCTCATGTTTCCTTTCACACCCACCCCCATTACAGATTGTTTTTTGGCTGCAGCTTCCCCAATGCGTATAGCAGACCTGCTGCTGCCTTCTCTGAGAAAGTACTGAAAAAACTTTCCAATTTCAGGCAGTTTTCCTTTTCATAGCATTTGCCAGCAGCATTGTGGTTATAGCTGAGCTCAGTTTCAGCTGGAGACAGCCAGAAGCCAGGATTGCAAGTATCAGACGGGGCTTTTCCAAGCTTTATCTGTACTGATCTTCATAAAAAATAAAAAGGGAAATGACAAAGGACATGATGTGACTTCATCTTTAGATCGTTACAGAAACTATCAGGGTATCATACTGTGCAGGAAAAGATGTTTAGAGATTCAAGTGTGCTTAGCTGCTGTAAAGCCCTCTGTGCTCTCCATTGTGATGTTGTTAGATATCATACATGAACAATAAAGATACAGGATCCCTTCCTTTATGAAGCACAGGTATTTATTTGGGTCTTTATTTCCTTGACTTTCAGCAAGTCCAGATGGGATATGAATCTTGCAGGAGCACCTGCTGCTATAAATAACAGGTCCACCCAGTGCAAAGGCAGACCTCGTTGGGATGCAGCTGAAATGTAAAATACATCCACACACAGGTATGTAAATTAGTAAATTTATCCATAAAGACATTTCTATTAATTGGAATGCTATGATGGAAACTTGGGACTATTTTATGGAACACGAGGCAGACATATCCTTAGTAGAGTTTCATGCAAATTATCTCTTGTCAAACGTTGGCATTCCCAGAGGATCTTGTGACCTAATTTTCAACACCGCTGAAGGCATTCAAATCCCACTGGGAGCCAGAGGGGTTTGGCACCTTAAGAACTCAAAACCTGCTTAATTCTGTTCAGGTGTGTAGTAGTTCCAGGATAACAGGGAGAGCAGGGTCCTGTTCTTCCACCCAGGCCAAGGAAAATCATTTATTTCCCTGCTTTGTAAATTCTGCTAGCAGAGAGATAGACTAGTGCATCGTGGTTTCTCTGAAGTGGAACCCTCCAGCACTGACTAAAGAAAAGATGAAAAAATATTTTGCATTTTTGTTTCCATTCAGCAAGAATTCTGAGCTGAGTCCCAGCACCACAGGATGGGTGCTGTCTGTGTAACATTTTTATTGTGTCCTTAGACAATTTATGTTTTCTATATTGCTGTTAGGCTAGAAATAGCAGAGAAACTTCAGGAAAATACTTAATTGTGGTGGGGTTTTCTAAGGGCATGAAACCCCTTTACTCTGTCCACACCTCAAATTCCCATGACTCTGCTACCAAAAATCCTTTAAATCCTAGCCCTGGGTTTTTTTCTTTGAAAAGTCTGAGAAAGGTAATTGATATATCACCCTTCTCTTTATAGAGGCTCTAATTACTAATCATGAAGTAGTAATTAAAAATCTGTTACAGGATTAATGTATAGGAGACTATCAGAAATTTTAGGATGTACTTTAAGAGAAAGTTATATTTTTTTACTAAATACTGATTATTCTGATAAAAGAAAGGATTTGAATCCAGTTCTAACTCCATGACTGCCATTGAGAATTTACAGCAGCCTGTAAACTAGGCTAATCGCCTGCCAGTCAGGCCCAGATCAGGTGATTCCCTGGCAGTACTGCTGCCTCCTGCCTTTACATTTAGCATTCCTTCAGGAAACAATCCAGTGACCTGTCTGCTCTTGACATTAAAGATAAAGCTCCCAGAGTCACTTCTGCTGCAATGTTTTGCAGTTACTGCTCAGAGCTTTCCTGTGTTTCCTGTTTTCCACTGTGTGGCAGCACTGCTCCATGTAATGGGTACTGCTTATTTTCCCTTCTCCTTGTGAACCAGGTGATCGACGCTTTGTCACTACACCCATTCCTGCTCCTCTTCATTTGCTGTCTTTCTCTTATCCTCCCCACATTTATCTTTTATCCTATATTGTCCTCACTGTTAAAGTGGTTTATATTTCCCTGGTCTTAACATTAGATTTTTTTTGTATGTGAGATTCTTAAGATGTGAACAATGATCAGAATTATAAAATATGTGAGCCTGTAACAGGCTTGGGAAAAAGGTGATATTCATTCCTTCCCTCAGAGGATCTAACCCTGGGTTCCCAATTTATATACTTAATCCTGCAAGGTTCCCTACACAATCAATAGAGACGTTCTTTCCCCCTCAGGGTGAGCAGTGTCTAAATTAGCTGCCTGCTCCCAGTCCAGGCTCCTCCTGCTCTCCATTCCTTGCACCAGTGTCGGGGTTTATCCCCAGCTGGCGACTCAGTCCCACGCAGCTCACTTCCCCCAACAGGAGCAGGGAGAGAGTCAGAAGAGTGAAATTGAGGAAAGTCATGGGTTAACATAAAGGCAGTTCAATTGGTAAATCAAAAATGGTGCACACAGGTGAAGTCAAACAAGGAATTCATTCCTCACTTCCCACGGACAGACAGGTGTTCAGCCATCCCCAGGCCAGCGGGTCTCTGCCAAATGTAACAGTGACTTGGGAAGACAAACACCATCACTCAAAATGTGCACCCCCTTCCTTCCCCAAATTTTACATGCCAGTCATGACCCCATATGGTCTGGGGTATCTCTGGGGTCAGTTGGGGTGAGCTGTCCTGGCTGTGTCCCCTCCCAACTCCTTGTGTAGCTCTGGCCTCCTCACTGGTGGGGTGGGGCGAGGAGAACAAGAGGCCTTGACCGTGTGTAAGTCTTGCCCAACAACTGCAAAAACATCCCTGATCTATCAGCACTGATTCCAACACAAATCCAAAACAGCCCCATACAGGGTACTGTGAACAAAACCAGCTCTGTCCCAGCCCAAATCATCAGCAGGGAACCAAGGCAGACTGGTCTGACACCTCTTGCAGGGCATGTGAACTTTCTCCTTACCTACATGAAAGGTACAAATACTGACCTAAGCCCAGGGACCTCAATGGAAGAAGGGAATACCAGAATCCTCTCAGCCTGTTGATTCTCTAACTGTATCTTAGGATTCACTTCCAGATGTCAGTGCCTCTCTGCTGTGGTTACAGACAAAAACATTGCTGTGAATGAAGAGGTAAACTGTAGCTACTGTTTGGGGCCAAGAGCAAAAGTTTGCCTAAAGTTGTCCATACTTGGGAACACCCTCTATTGTGGCCTGGTTTTGCTCCAAACCCCTTCTGCAAATGACAGTTGTCACCACAAAATTGCACCTTCTACCCAGGTTGTCCCTGCCTCTGCTAGTAACTACTTTAGTGTAGCAAAATATATTGAATTTTCTGGACTCTTCAAGTTCACCTGTTTCCTGCCCCTTGGCCAATTTTCAACTCATTTAATTTTCTTTCAATCCTTTTCATCTCATTACAACCACCATATAAGAACCAGGGAAAGTATTCATTTTTCAATAAATTGGATTTTTATCCAATAAGAATACCAGACTCTTACAAATGAGCACAAGAATGACAGAATCCTAATAGTTAATGGTTCCTTGGCACCACCAACATCAGAAGCTGCACAGGATAACATCTACCTTGGGTAGAAAAGTTTTTGAAGTCCTAGAAAAAATTAGTTCAGTCAGGAGCTGAAGTCATGTCCACACCACACGGGGGCAGGAGGAGGAGGAGGAGAAGGGGGAGGTTTTATATGTCCTTGCAACATTTCTTGCAAGGGGCTTGACACAGAACGCTGCTCGTTACTGGGTTGGTGGTGACTTACATCTCAGTGGTGTGTATTTTACCTTATCTTACATCTTATCTCAGTGGTGCTGTGTCAGAGGTAGCAGGCAGGAGGCAGGACAAGGAGCCACCAGGGAAGCTGCCAACTGCTCGGTGCATTTTCCTTATGGAAGGAAATGCCAGGCTGCAGGTTGGGCTCAGACCATCCATCTGTCCCCGATACTCTAACCACACACTTTCATCTTACTAAGGCCACAGATGTTAAATTCACAGTGTGTTGGCACAAAGGAAGGGGCGATGGCCTGATCCAACAGAGCTGTCTGATATTGTGGAGAAACATCCTGTAACTCTCTGTGTCAAAGTGCTCGTGGTTCCTGTTTCCAAGCAGAGGAAGCAGTAATACATAATGAGCAAAGAAAATTATTCTGTGTTTAGGAAATACTAACCCACGAATTCAAAGGAGAAATTTTATAATCAAGAATTATTTTAGTTTAGAAGGAAAAGGAAAAAGCTTCAGGAAATTATGTCTGCCAGTCCCCTGGATCTGTCAAGGAGACTGGAAAAGATGTTAAAAGTTGCAGAAAAATGATTGCTGAACATACAGACAGAAATGAATGCTTGTCCTGAGGAAGAGGCTGCAGCACAGGCTCAGTGGTGCTCTCTCTGGTATGACCTCCTGAGCAGTCCATGGGTGTGCCAGTTGAGACACAGTGCTCAGAGCCAGCCCTGCTCTCTGAGCCATGAGCTATGGGCTGTGGAAGGGAGCTGAGACATGGGGAATTTGTGTTTGTGCCACACAGACACACTGGAGAGGATTTACATATGTGGGGAACTTCAGGTTACTGTGACAGTGCATGACAGAATTAAAATTAGCTGCAAACAGTGTTTACTAGTCCTGTAGTTGAAGAAAGAACCTGAGTTGATTGGATAAAAATCCCGAGCATTCTGTGTCACTTGCCCTCCTGCTTTCCCAACCATTCCTTCAGTTTTCCCAACCATTCTCTGAGCAGATGTGCTGTGGTGGGAAGAGTGCAGGCTTCTGGCAGGTCAAACACAGCAGTGCCCAGTGAAGTCTGTGGCTCTTCTCTAATTTGAGGTGGCAATTTTGGTCTCCAGTCTCTGTCTGGCCTTCGGTGTTCTTAGGAGAGGTAGATACTTAAGATCACTGAGAACCCCAGCCTGCTGTTAAATGTAGCAGGAGACAGACAGTCTGATCCTATTTCCACAGGAAACCAGGCTAAAATAACCCTCACAATCTTGTTAAACTCCTACATTTAAAATTATGCTGTTGTTTTCATGAACAGCCTCCTGCACAACAGCAACACTACAGTGAACTAGAGATTTTCATCATTATCCATCTGTTTTATTGAGAGCTGAACCAATTAGTACTGGAAAGATTCTTAATATGGCAATGGACTTATCAATTATCAATGAACATTTTAATGAGCTAATCCCATTAGTGATTTTTTAGAGTTTCATTTATTTTAAACAGCTGACTGACTAGTTTATCTTTGTTTTTATTTTCACTTTTTCATTCCACTTGTATGAGAAATTTGGGGTTGGGCTTCATAAGACAGCAGGAGAGACATACATGCTGATTTCTCCCTTTCTTCTCATCAGAAGCAAAGAAATAAAATGCTTCCTTGATTTACATCCTGCTTAATCCCACTGACATTAATTTACTTAAATCTGGCTACATGATTTGTTCAATTAGATCTGTACAGTATGCAAAACATGAGGGTTTGGCTAGGTCTCTTTGAAATAATGTAGTTTAATTTATCACTTAGTTTTAAACATGGCCACCTGCTTTTCTCCTTCATCAGTGTTTACATGCATAGTTCTGGAGGAGGCAAAAGAAGACCATTTCTAAGTAGTAAATTTATTTAAATTTGGACTTCAGTGATCCTTGTGGGTCCCTTTGAACTCAGGATATTCTATGATTCTATGATTTTTAAAAAAATTATTTCCTCCTGTTTCAGGAGTACCTTATGTGCTTGGCATGTTCAGCTCTAGGAAGCTAGGTGCCTCTGCTGACACTATTATTCCCAGCAGGAAACCCTCAGGAAGATGAACAGCACATATTTGGACATCCAAGACAAATGAAATAGGATTATATGAATTAATGGCAGCTGTGGAGTTTTTCAAGTTCTTCACGTTTTTCATGAAGATACAGATTTGGTTGTTGACAGTGGCACAAGGTTTCATTTGAATTTCTGAGGATGGAAGAGTTTCTGATTTTGCAAGGCTGCTGAATCCCAGTTCAGTTTGAAGCTGGTGGCTGGATTCTTACAGATTTCACTGTCATCAGGTTTCCATCTGCTAGTTTGTTGGACCTGGCACAGCAGTTTTCAAGGATTGATGCTAGTGGCAACTCGTGACAGTTCATATAAGACCTACTTTCAGCTTTGGGATATGCAGTGCCATCCAGACTGGAGTGGAACTAGATAATCTTTAAGGTCCTTTCCAACCAACCCATTCTGTGATTCTGTGATAATATCATCTGTGCAGTCTCAGAGCCACAACAGTACAAAAAGGAATTTAGACAGCACCTTGAATCCCTAGTGCTCCCAAAATTACAGAGGTACATAATTGCACAGCTTTTTGATACTGGAAGACCAACTACTTTTCTTCAGTGCACATTAGGCACTAATCAGTTGTCTAGATCTGGACCAATCCATAGAAGTAAAATTACAGGGACATTAGGAAGGTAAGTCATGTTTATTACACCAGTGCCTAAGGCTGAGCAAGTACAAAGCTCTCCCCAGAAGACACTGTACTCCCTGCTCCAAAAAAGCTCAGAGCTGGAGAAAAGCAGCTGAATGTGTTTGTAAAGTGAAGGTTGTAATTTGAGAGCAAGCACGTAGTACCTTGGTGATGTAAGAATCAGTTTGAGAGTACAAACAGAAAGAGGAGAGGAGAAGAGACACTGAAAAGAGGATTGTTGGAGTAACAGTCCCAGGAGTGGAAATGAAGCTGATATAAGAAATTTTGAGCACAGGGGCTGGAACAAACAACTAGTGATTGTGGGTGAATGTTGAGCCAGCAGTGCAGAGTGGCTCTGGGGTGGCTGCCACTCCTGCCTTGACAGCTGATCTCTTGGCTTGCTTCTTCCCCATCTGAGAGCTGGATCCCGCAGAAATGGGGATTGTTCTCAGTATAGGTGTGTGCCAGAGTTGTCTGAGCATCTATAGTTAATTTCTTTTTTTTTTTTTCCCTGAACTTCCTTTTTAAGCAGATTTAAGGAGTGAAACACACAGAGTACACAGAGGGACATTTGCAATATAATGTTGAAAATACTGCCCCAGATCTCAAGTTTAGGAATTTAAGGTGGGCATCCACATGCTAAACTGGAGCAACTCTAATGCTGGTTTGAGAAGAGATCTGGCTGCTCACAGCCTCATTGATGAGATGTTTTGATGCTCCTTTGTTTCTTCACTATATCAGCTCTAGGCCACCTCAGGATTTGACCTGTGCTGAGGGAGTTCTGTAACACACTGAACTCTGTCAGTTTCTTCCATCTGCTCAAGCAGGGATTAGAATTTGTCTCAAGGAATCCCCATTTTCTTTTTATAGCTTCACACTGATTCACCATGGGAAGGGGTTCAGTTATGAGGAATGTTGTAGGCTCCGAACTACATCCTGCTCAGCTGCACACCTACAGCTTCCACTCATTTGTAAAAAAGACTAACATGCATCCAAGAGTGTAATTTGGTTCTGTTCCTGTTATTAGACCTGCATGACTTGATATTACTCAGAAATAGTTTCTCGCTTTTGGATGCCTGCTATTATCATTAGAAGTCTTTATTACTCTTTGTAGGAAGAGGAAGGCTTTAGATGAAGAGTAATTCTCCATATCCTCAAATTCTACTGTTCCCTTTCCAGTTATGTCGAAACATGACAGCTGGAACAAAAAAGCCCGTCTCCTTTCTTTGTATGTGCAGGTAATTTGTAGCTGCTTTCTGTCCAAGATTACAAATATACCAAAAAATGTGGAGGTTTTTTAACCTATTTCTTTGATCCAATTCCCATCCCCCAAAAGGAAATCAAGCAATGTCCGATCCTGCAAAAAAAACCATAAAGAGTGAAGTATTATTTTAATGCATTTTAAAAAAGTGTGCTTAGTTAAAAACTTTAGGTGTAGTTAATCCAGCTGAGAGTAGGAGAATGCAGTGGATGATCCCATCTTAGTGTCCCTTCCAGTTATGTTTTCTATGATAATATTATTGGGAAGAGGATAATTATCAGCAATATCCAGTGTGAACACAGGAGCAGATTCGGAGTGCTGCCTGATTGCAAGGTATTTGTCTGACACGCATTGTCATTGCATGAGAATGCTTTAATAAGCATTGAAAACATTCAGTTACATGGACCATCTCTGGCAAAAATAGACTGTCAGATGTTTTGTGCTCTGTATAAATGCCAAATTTTTAACATGTGGACATGCAATGCTACCAGCTGAAAACACTAAAACCTGTAAATCCTTGATTTTTATTTGCAACAGAAATACCAAGAATATTTCAGTTTTAAGATTCATTAAGAATCTTTAATTTAAACACTTTATATTCAGCATGGATGAACAATGACAAAGAGTGTTTTTTCTATTCAAAAATAGATAACAACCTTATAATCATGAAAAGGTCTAATGAGCCTGATCTTTTTCTACAAATGCAGATCCTGTTTTGGCACCTGAACAGCTGAGTAGGAGGTAAGTGTATATTTAAAGACTAGATACCACACAGACAGAGCAGATTTCTGTTTGGTTCTTGTACTGGTTTATACTCAGTTCTCAGCACTTCAGATTATATTTTCCAAACACTTTACTTCTCTCCATTTACTTCAGCTAAATCATTTGAATTTGGATTTAACACCTGTGTTTCTACTGAGTTGTCTGGAAGCAGATTCATTTACCTACAGTAAAAGTTAGACTTAGCACACAGATTAAGACACCTAAATTTAGATGTCAGCACGTAGGTGCTGACCTGTGAGGTGGCTGCAGAAGCCAGTAGGCACCAGGGCTTGTTAGCTTGAAAGGGCTCCAGACTCATCACTGGTGATCAGATCTGAGCAAGTACTTATGGAACAATTTCCCAGTATAATCATTGGAAGTCTAAGAGTGGGGCTTAGGGTGGCATCAATCCAGTCCCCTGTAAGTATTGTACAATGAGCTGCCTCCTGCCCTCAAGCCCTTTTTCAGTGCCCTCCAGTCCCCAGAATGGGAGCCCTGACACCTGGTTTACACACAGGCACATACACTGTGGACATAAGGACCTTAACCTAAGGTTAAGTGAGATCCATCCCACCCAAAGGAGCTACCAGAGGAAGGGAGCCTCTCAGCTGACTTCTTGCAGTAACCAGGCTGTAGAACAGAGTTCAGAACTCTGGATAAGCAGTCTCACAAAAGCAGTGGTTAGATTACACCTGTGGTCCCGTTCATCAACATCTTGCCTGGAGTCTCTGCACATACCAGGCTTTTCCCAGTTCTCCCACAAAGTCTAGACAACAAGAAAAAAAGATTTCTTTATGGACAATAAGGGTGTGGAGATGTGACCAACAATTCCGTCTTCCCATGGAAAAGACCTGGGGGTGACTGATGCAGGACACAACATGATTATCCTTTTCTATCTCAATGCAGCTGTTTCGGAACAAAATTATCAAGGAAAGGCTGATGCAGCTTGTGTGACAGACTGTGTGGAAAGACCAGGATGTATTTTAGGTAACGCATTTTGTGTCATTTAATTAACTGATACTGTAACTATGTTTGCCCTGCCAGAGGATTTCTAAACTCTGTACCAACTCATTTTAGTTGAGAGACAGTACAATGAACTTACTCTATTTTCTGCATTTTCCCAAATTCAGATTTCACCCTTTATCTTAACTGAAGCAGCAGCAGCAGCACTGTGTTATTTTCCATTACCTCCTCCCCTGCTTCTAATAAAAATTCAGCTATGGGTCAAATCCTTGGCTAGAAATAGTCTATACAGTCCAGGATCTGTTTTGTATAAAAAAGTTACAAAAACAGGATGTATTTTATTTGACTGGCATGAACTTAATGGTCATGGGTCGTTTTCATTTAAAAGACACATTTTTTTTTGTCATGTTTTTCAAATGTATTTTGTTTCTTAAATGACAGCAAGAATAAAATGCATTTTTCTCAGCATTTTCTCGTAAGGATCTTAAGGCACTTTGCTGCCAGTGATTTGCTAAATATTGCAGCCTCTCTATATAGTGAATATGTCACCACTGGCCTTATCTGCTTTCTCAGCTTTCAAGCTTATTTCCCTTCAGTGGGAGGGAAGACCTGGGTGATTTCCAATCTAGAATTATTAAGAGGACAGAAACACGATATATTTTTATGTACTTTTTTTCTTTTTAATCACTTGCATTTTTCTTCACTCATCTTCCCAAACTGAAAGCTTGGTAATGAACTCTTCCTTTATTTCACTGGCATACTATTCTTTTCCCTTGTATTTAACTACTCCCCAGCAAGTCTCCAGCTTGCCCTGTTCCATTCATTCCCTCTGGAAGGGTTTTCAAATTTTGAAAGTTCACCTCAGGAAGATTTCATAATAAGAACTCAAGGAAAATAATATAATCTTGCTTTAAAACACTTCCTTCCTCTGCTTTGCTGATGAATTATAGCAATTCACAATACCATCTGCCCAGCAAGAGGTACAGAACTTATTTCATTGTTTTAACTGTATTTGTTTCTTTTGGTTGTGGAGCCCATAACATGAGGATTCCCCTGCTGCTGTTCTGTGATCAGACCCAGAGGACAACATGAGATCAAGATATGCCCAGATGTCTGGAACTGAGCTAGAAATAGCTCTGGCAAATGATCTATAGACTAGATGGAATTAGAATGTGAGTGCTGTGGTGGAGGGCAAAACTCGCATCTGAATTTTCCAGCTTGATCCATTTTCTAAAATCAGAGGAAAATCTGAAGAGAAATCTGACCTCAGGGGGATTTTGTAGAAACTTTTTAAGCTCATAGATTGAATTCAAGAGGAAAAAGGAACCTGTTTTTTGAATCCAGTTTTGATATAACTCGGAATAATGGAAATAGAACTGGACAAGACATGTTGAAGAACTTTCTACAATCCCAGTTTTGAGGAATCTCACAGAACACTTCATGAAGTTGAGTAGTGCTCAAGTTCTAGTCTAGGAAGGACAGCCTCCACCCCAAAACCTAACTGACAAACTAAACATATTCCAGCTCTAAATTTGATCACACATGGATTGGGAGCATCAGTGGTGATACAGAGGGGAGGTACCACACCTGAGCCTCCCCCCAGATCACCTGCAGCACCCAGTGAATGAGGGCATAAGGGGAATGAGACCTCAGGGTTTCTAGGTCCTCTCTCCAAGCACATTTGGAGCACTCATGAGTATCAGACTTCCAATACGTAATTTGAAGCCTGATTCAGTATGGATCACAAGGTGGTGCAATTTCAGTGAAACTACTGCTTCGTATCCTACAGCTGTTAATTTAATTCACTTGTGTGATTTTGAAAGACTGTGAAAATGAAGAATTACTCAAAACAATCTCTAGTGACTATGAATGTTCTTACAGCCCTTACCAGAAGGTGAAAGTTATGGTGTAAAGGTACAGAGCACCCAGCAACAGGAATTCACTCTGTCCCATGAGCAGGTGCCAATCCTCAGGGTCAGTGCTGCTCCAGAAACAACCTTGCTGAGCAGTGTCATGCTGTTGTTGATTGTTTGATATAGATCTCTCGATCACCAGCTTTTTCATGTAAACTGTGGCCAGATAATAAAAGGCAAAGGCCAGAGCCACATTAATGACAGAGGGCATAAAGTTCTTAGAATTTATTTTTAGTTCACCAAACCATTCTAGTCCTGAGGTTTAGATTATTTAAAGCAAACGTTGCTGTATACCCAACACATGACATTTTCTTCCATGTTGCCTCAGTTCTACATGCTCATGTCAATTCCATGTGAACTACAGCATATTGCAAAGCTGTGTCGTATTCTTTTAATTTTTACACTGAAGGATTTCACATGGAACCTAACATAATTAGATTACATGTAATCTCTTCCCATTTTGATCCTATTCTCAAGAGTGTTTGCAAAGGAGCTTACTTGAGCCTTAAATGCACAACTTGAAATCACTCTGACGGAGATGAATAAGAGCAGCACGCTCTTAGGAAAACATCCTGATGTGCAGGACAAAGCTTCATGGCTTTATTCAGTGAAACAGATGCCTCCAAGAGCAGTGTCCACTTCAAAATCCTTGATACACAAATTTTTAAACTTCTGCACAAAACATATAGCAAGTTAGTTCAGAGTCTTTCCTTATCCTTTTGTCTCCTGAATCAACATGGACTCCTATTAATTCCTGCTTGTCCCAGGGCTTCCACAGAGCTGTGTGGTTTCTATTCAGTGCCAGCCATCAAGATAAACTGCAGTTCAGAAGGGTTTTCAAACAGCCATCACCTTCCCGGGAGTACATTAAAAGAGATTATGCGTTGCCAGACAGCAAGTCTTGTCAGGTCAAGGCAAAACAACATTTTAAGCCGATTGGCTCATATATCTCAAGGTATGTGTGTCCTTGCACAAATTCACTTTCCCTTCAACCCAGTATTTAAGAAAATCCACCTTTCATGATGTTGATCGATAGGAAGTGTGGTCAGATTGAATCCTGCTTATTATCTTGAGGTTACCAAAGGAGAAATATCTCTGGATGTGATAACAAATTACCGGATTGTACGGAAACTTTGAGGAAAACAGCCTGTTATTTGGTAGTTGATGTCTCACCTTTCAGAAAGCTCTTCCTTGCATAAAAAGGATACAGCATGTTTACACTTCAGAGGTATTTACTGAAAGTTTGGGAAACTTCATCCTGCTTTACAGCCTCAAGCTGGCTTTGTTTGCCAAAGGTGAGGGGTGCCTTTATTAGCGATGGTGGCTGTGTGCAGGGACCTTGGCTTCCCTACAGGATGAAATGGGGTACCTGGAGTAAACATCAGCCTTAGCAAGATCTGTGAACACGCCTTCTTCACCGGCCAGAAACCTGAGTAACCTCATGTCCCTGCGTTTGAGCAGCCTGACCCTGGGAAATGCAGCATGGCCCTTCCCTGGGAAACGAACTCTGTTCCTTATGGGTGTGAAACAGCTTGTGAGAGCATGCCACCCTCTTGTTGGCTTGTTTCACTCCACGGTTGCCATATGGGCTTAGTTAGGGAGAAGATAAGTGCGACAGGACTTCCACTTCCCTGGCAAGCTATTCCTGCAGTTAAGGCTTCGTAGGAAACCTTCACGCTGCTTTACCCTGAACAGGAGGCTGACCGAACACAGATGGCTCAAGGCAGAGGGGGAAGAACGTGTTTAAATGCAAAGCCCAACTTGCATCCCCCACTTCACGTTGTGCGACATAAATTCTACATGAAGCGAAGCTGGGAAAAGACTCTAAATATCACATAGCTGGAAAAAAATTATTTTGATCTTTCACAAGGAGCTTTACCTGAATGAACTGAATATATTTCTGCTCCATCAGTCATTCACATTTGTCTTTCTGCTGGTTTCAGCAGCAAATGGAAAAGGTCATAAAGATTTAACTTTTGCACTACATTAGACAAGTAATTATACCTTTTTCAGGATACACTATCACAGCACAAGAGTATCGACACATTTTATTACAGGCTCCTGTTTGCATTCACTTGTAACTTCATGAAAATTATTCCCTTTGAGGTTTTTAGATTTGTTGGTGCCTAAGAAATTATTCTATTTCTGTTAACTTTGAGTTGCTTTTGACATTCTTGTGGTTATGAGTGAGTGATAGTAAACTTTAATAGTGACTGTGCTCTGAACACTGATTCTATAAATACTGTCATGATATTCCTGGTTCTTTGTCTTACTGTAACTCTACATCAGATCTGTACTTTACAAAAATGCATCTTTCAGTTACTCTCCTGGAAAATCACAATAAAGCACACAAAAGATGAAGCTGATGTTTTGTTTTCCTGTGCATCATTGCCAATTAGACCTAATCTTCTGTCTTACCTCGCCTTTTTCTTCCTCTGTTTTATGTTCTACTTTTCCTTGATTTGAAAGCTGCATGATTTGATTATAGCTTTTCCCTCTCTTTCACCAAATCCCTTTGCCTTCTGATGTGGGAGCAGGATGAAATCCTGTTAACAAGAATCTAAAACTCAGGTTCAGGCAAATATCCCGATTCATGTTTTAAAGCCCATCCTGTGCTTCAGTTTAGATACAGCCACACATGTCTTCTGCAGCCAGGCTTTCTGGGTTTTGCATTTGCTGTGCACAACCAATTGTGCACTGTCTATGTACTCAGTGTAGAAAAGGATCTCTGGGAAGTTCTATAAAATAGGATGTACAGGTAAGTTACACATTTTTGGCGTGATGCTTCTCAGTGCACTGAAAAACTACTTGGTATTACTATTTTAAAAAGGAGTTTGTACTGTGTAAGTGTATTAAATGTTGTTCTGTGTGTAGTTTTCATAGATAAAGAATATTGAAAGCTAAATCAACATATAAAAGAAGAGAGAAAGAGAAGGAAATTAGAGAATTGAAGTAACAGAGTAAGACAGAAGGAGCTGAATGGGAAAAAGCAAGAAAATGCTAGAGGAGACAGAAAATTTGGGAAAAAAAGGAAGGAGAATTAAGAAAATCTGTCTTGACAGAAAAAGGGGACAGAAATAGCCCCTTTCACCAGGCATCGAGCACAGCACACATTCAAATCTGATTCCCATGGCAGGAGTCACCAAAAACAGGAAGGGAGGCCTGAATGGGCGAAACCTGAACCTCAACAAAGCAGCAGAGCCTGTGGACAATGGGACTGGCTGAGGGCAAAGTGAATAATCCCAACCAAAAGGAAAACAGTTCTTTAGGCAGCCAGAAATAGTGCAGCAAAGGGCAAACCCTCCTATTCCAAGTCCCACCTGACTCCTGCTTTTAACACAGCCCTTCCTATGTAATGCAACGTCTCCATGTGGGCTGATGCTCCCGTGTGTGTACAGGCAAAGCTCTGCCTAAATCATCAGTTCTGCAGAGCTCCTGGAAATGGCAAGGACACGAGCAGGCAAGGGATGGGCTGGAAATAACACCTGAAACCCACCACTTTCATTTTGGTGAAAATAAACAAAAGCAAACCCAGCAGGTGGTATGGCAGCTGAGTGCATTTAAGCTTATAAAATATTGAAGTTTTGGAGCAGCTTTTTTGGGAACAAAGAAAGGACAGGGACACTCTGATCTGTTAAAAAAAAGGCTTGTAGTTTTCCTGAAGAGATTGATATAGAATTTAATCACTCTGGATCTACTCTGTAAATTGTGCTGAGTTCTATCTGATTTGTGTTTAATACATGAAAATGAGATAAATTTATTACTCATATTGCAAATTTACTCCTGGTTGTAATGCTGATCCCTCATTCTGCACCTTTTGTACAGCTCTAGGACCTGGAGTTGTTACGCAGAGGCACGTGGCACTAAGTGGGTGCCTTATCCAGCTTGTGGGATGCCACCTCAGAGCTCCTGGTACCCCTTGGAGCTCTCTGTTCCCCACAGGCACCTGGGACTCTCCTCCTCTCATTTGGCTGCAGGTGTAGCCCTGGAGTTGTGCCCAGGTCCTTCATGTTCAAGTTATGATGTTCTCCTGCTGCATTGTCCCGAAGACTCCAAAAATAACTTTTCTTGCAGAAAGAAGAAACAATTAAATGTTTTCCTCTACTTCCCTTGGCTGGGGCATGGACGGAATTCAGAGCAGAGGGAAAGGGCCTGGCTGGGAACTGTGCTGCTGGGAAGCATTTGGGCAGCCTCTGTCTTGCTTTGGGGAGCACGGAGAGACTTTGAGGTTATCATCTGTCCTCACCCAGGACTGGGATGGCCCCTACTCCAGGAGAAACAGGAGAGGTTCTCCACTTCCATTCTATGATATGAAGCTGTGTTCTATCCATCTCCATTTCTAAATCCTGTTTGTTTTCCAGGTTCCTGATCTTCTTATACAACAACTATGTGTTGTACATGGAGGAGTGGGAGCTGTACCCGGTCTGCTGGCTGCGTGAGTGATCCCTGTCCCTCCTGGCCTGGAGAGGTTTGGTCATAACATCATCCCTTCTACTATGCCTAGGCGCCTGCCCACGGGAAACTGGAGTGGCATTTATCCTCTAAGAGCTTCCTGTGGTAGTCATTCCTCCTCTCAACTCACATATCCGTGCTGCTAGGGCAGAGGTGGGGTTTCTGTCCCGGCTCCTCATGACTTCTCCATGCAGGTAAAACCACAGGTTACCTTGTGGAGTGTCCCCTCTCTCTCAAGCAGGGGAATGCCTGCTCCTAATAGCAGAGACTCTGGACTGTACTGGTAGGGCATGGAAAATTTCCTCTTTAAGCTCCTCTAAAAGTTTCTAGTGGCCCTCTTTAATTTCCTCTCTTAAATTCCAGAAATCCTCCACCAGTCTTTCCACAGATGAGATATAGGCTCATAATGGGGTGGAGATAGTTTTTTCATGTGTCTGGAGTCTGCCAAACCAGAATGCCCACTTCTTCTCCCTCCTTCCATGCTAATGCTCCCAGTGACTTGGCACATGACCACATGTTTTGTGTACACTGGATGCTGTCTGAATTATTAGGGAATCACTCGTTATCTGAAAAGATTATCTCTAGCACAGCTAATTCTCTCAGGCACCAGGTACCTTCCAAGTGTTCCACTTGTTTTGGTGCAGTGAAAAGTCTTCCTTGCAAAGGTACCTTTCCTTCACACTTGACAAGAGCTGCCTCCAGAGATTCAGAGTTCCTGGTCTTTTCCTGATTCTCTGGCCAATACCCACATCCCAGGTCAGGGATCCCAGTTTGGCTTCATTACCATCAAGTGCTGCACCGTTGGTTGTGATAAGTCTTGCCAAATATTCACTTATTTAAGTGGAAATAATCTTAAAAGAAATAATTAAAATCACTTCCAAAGGGAGGAATTGTTGGAAATTATATCACTTTCCTAATTAATTTTTAAAGTAATTGTTTTAATTAATCAAAAGCAGTGTATTAGTCTTAAGCAGTGTAATTTTCCACTTTAGCCAGCATGTTACAAAGTTTATTTTGACAGGCTTATTGTTAGATCACCGAAACTTTCGGTTTTGCTAAACTAAACCTGATAAGCTTCAGTGAAAAAATGAAAGCTGGACACCAAGGATCCAAAATTTATGGCCCTCCAAGGACATATTGGATTAACCAGAAGAGACTAACAAAAACATTATAGCCTAAGCACTGTAAACTCTGTCATGGAAAAATTGATTAAAAGGCTGAAAAATGTGGACTAATTAGCACAAGAAGCAAGAAACCAATAACTAATAGAACAGTAATTAATGAAGAGAAATATGTAATTTAGAAATGTGTGAGTGAAAAGTTTTGGAAATGGAGTGCATGTGACTGGAGTTATCTGCTATGCACTCCAGCTGGGAATAAAGTAATGCCTACTCCTCAATACTATAAAATCAGAGTTTGGGAGTTTGATTCATACCGATGTTCTTGGTCATGCTAAGGAGCCCAGAACTGGACACAGGAGAATGGGTGCCCATACTGAGGCCCTTGGTGGCTCCTGCAGCACAGCCAAGGAGTTTCTGAGGGCACCAGGCCTGTTTAATGTTCTCCCCCTTTTCTCCCCACAGCAGCTCACGGCCCCGAGCCGGCGCCTCGCCCCGAGCCCAAGATGGCGACCGCGCCGGGTCAGCCCTGTGGGAGGGACGGGGGCGGGGAGGGTTTCCATAGCGGCGGTGTCACATCGGGGCACTTCCTGGTCGGAGGCCGCCGGTCCCGGGGCAGGGAGCAGGGACGCGCCGCTGGGGAAGGCGGCGGAGGGAGGCCCCGGGGAGAGGAGGAAGCCGAGCAAAGGTAGTGGCAAGCCGGGACTCTGCTGCGGCCATTGTGCGGCCACGGGGTGGCCGGCTGGACCCGTCCATTGCGGGGGTGCGGGGGGGCCGCGTGTGTGTGTAGAGGTGCTGTGCCGGACCCTCCATTGAAGCGGGCGGAATCCTCCCGGCTGAGGGGAGGCGGGCGCTACCATCCTCCCCCGTGGGGGGCGCGCACCCCCCGGGGCCGGGGAGGTGGAAGTGGCGGGAGCCGGCTCGCGCAGGGTACTGGGGTACTCGGACTGTTCCATTCCCAGCGGATGGGTGTGTGTGTTCCCTGCTCTTTCTGCTGGGAACGGGGCGGCGCATGGGGGGCTGCGGGGGCTGCGGAACGCGGCGGAGCCGGGAGTGCTGGGGGAGCCCGGGGGAAGCCCTGTGGAGATGTCCCTGGTCCTATTGTAAGGTTGGAGTGAGGTGTGGCGGCGTGAGGAGCCGCAGCCAGAGCGGGGCTGGGGGACTTGTGTGTGGGTGTGTGCTTGAGGGAGTCACGGCTGTAGGTCGGATACCTGGGGCCTCCTTGAGGCCCCCCTTTCCTGGCCATGTGGGAGGCGACAGTGCCGCCCTAGTCGGGAGTAGGGAGGATTTCGATGGCTGAACCCTTTAATGTGACTTTCTGGCACCGCCGCTCTCTCTGTACCTGCTCTCTCCTCTGCTTTTTGTAATGCTTCAGGTATGTGGTGGAAAGTGCCAGGCTGGCAGCGGTGGGCTGGGAGAGGGCCATGGAGACCCAGGGCTGAGCGCAGCCTGGGGGACGCCCTCTGTCCCAGCCTTCAGTCTCCGCTGGGACTGCCAGCAAAGAGCCAATTATTATCAGGTGTTTCAGGTTCTTTCTGTGGCGTGGCATGGATGCCTGCCTGTAGAAGACCACCCAAGCCGCTGAACGAGAGTCAAGTGGTGACTTAAAAGCCACTGTCTCCGAACTCCTGTACCAGTTGTTCACCCGCATATGCTCGAGAATAACTTTTTTTGTGCCATTTGCTGCTTGGAGGAGGCAGCTGCACTGAAAGCTGGCTGTGAGGGGAGCTGGTTTTCAGCTTTCCCTGAATTACAGTGGAGTGAAAACGAATCCATATCTACCCTGTTCTCAGCAAATGTGTCTTGTGGAGGATCATTTCAGTTAGGATAATTATATTAAATAATTGTTTTCTATGGTTTTCTAGCTTGCTGCGTGCCCTGCAATCTAGAGCTGCTGTGTGACATTCGAAACTCCAACTCTACCAGGCGTGTGTGTATTAAACGCAGCGGCCAATCAGCAGTGCCTGAAACTAAAGGCGATTTGCCTCAACGCTTTGTAGTGTAAATATTCCTGCTATGAACAAAGGAGGGTGTGTCGTTTGGCTTGTTTCATTTGTACTTCCATGTGCTTCCTCATCTGTGGCCAGTCAGTGTTTCTGTGTAGGTTCTGAAACAGTAGCAATATCACTTTGTTGTGAATTGTGCATTTGTGCTGTCTTGGGCATTTTACTGAGCTGGGGTGCTCAGACGCTTGGTGCTATATTAGGCATTTTTGTTGTGTTCTTTTTAATAACTGTGCTCTGAAGTGACTTAGTTTTGGTCCTTTTTAACTTTTGTTGTTTCTGATTATAACTTTTAAGTTAATTCAGCTGAGATGCAGTGTAAGATAAGTATTCAGTAGAACTGCCTTTTAACCAGCTGTTCCTCTGCCCTCTGATTATACAGCACAGAAACCACCAATTTCAGACTTAATGTTTTGCCATCCAGTGATCTGTGCAACTCTAAAACATAGTGCTTCTGAAGTCTGTCTGTTTTCTGTGAGGGGCCATAAAGTTTGGTTTAAAGAAGATGGTAAATGACACTAAAATACTGATTTGTATGAGCCTGTATGGCAGGCTCTCTTTAGACTGTTCTGTCTTTGTGTGTGTAAGCAGTGCAGTTGCATGCTGCTCCCGTGATTCCTGGTTCTTGGGAACTGGGGGTATAAATTCGTAATGTTAACTCCTTAGTATCTAAGTTAAACAGATAGTACACTAGCACACACACAGGTTAGACCTGAATCTTTAATTGCCAACTTAAAGGAAAATCTCTTCTCTGGGTAGAGTCATACTGCATAGAAGTACAATATGCTGTAATTTGCTTGCAATCTGGCTCCTGCTAATTATCCTGAAACAGAGTATTGGGTAAAAAAAGAGACCTGGAACCAGCTATGGAAACAGGTAATTGAATGTATTATGAGTGTGCGTGAATTTGAAGTTGCAAAGAGCTTCACTCACTGCAGGTATTCCTTTCAAATCTCAGCTAAAATGCCAGTAGTTTCACAGCTACTGAAGTTGATACTCCCAAGAGTGAGTAGATGTGTGTCACTAAGGAATCATGGGGTGGAATACAAGGGTTACCGCTTCAGGAAAAGACAAAGATCAAAGGTATTTGTGGGCGGGTGGTTTTTTTAAATTTTATTTTTATTATAGCTTTGTTGATTGCAAGGAAAGGCAGAAAGAGCGTCAGGCACTGTTTTGAATTAAAAGTTTTTCCAAGATGGTGTCTTTCAGAAAGACACTGAACAACTAATAGACTCCTTCTTTCTGTTTTGTAGTAGTTGATAGTATTTCTGTACAGGAGAGAACTGTGCAAGCATTGAAATAGCTGGGTTGGCTGAGAAAGGAGAGTGAAAACAGTTCCGTTTCTAACACACACCTCTAGCAAAAGGTGCTGCTATTTCAGTGCAATAGAAAGCAGGGACTCTCTGCTGTTTGGTAGCATTGACTTTCAATACTGCTTGCTATTGCTGTACTCAAAATTACAGATGAAAGAACAAAACTTTCCTTTATTAAAAAATGTTATTTACAAGAGAAATGATATAAAACACACACATAGTGTTATTACAGAGAACAACAACTGAATTTACCAGAAATCTGCACTGTCTCCTAAACAGGTGCTAGCAATAGCTAAAGAAAATATTTAGACACTGAAGGCAATAGAGGAGTAGCACTTTAGGGCTGGGAGTCGGAGGTCAGGTTGCTCTGGTGCACTGGAGCATTCGCTTTTCACAGGTTTAGGTAGAACAGAGCTTCTGTATCGTCCCCATCTCATTTCCTCAGTGATACGTGACAAGGTTTTTATAAGCAATGAGGGTGCATAATTAAGCTATTATTAGCCTTAAGTGGTTTTCAGAGCTGCTGTTTTGTTTTTTCCTAATGAACAGCCTTTTCCTGTACATAGACACAATAAAATGTCATGTAACACGATGTCTCAGAGGCAAAGTATTGTTAGTTTGTATTTACAAAATTAAGGTGTGAGATAATGCCTTTGGAAAACCAAGTTGAATGGGACTCTCTGGTCTTCCAGTTGATTATGCATAAGATTCAGGAAGAATTTGGGCCCAAAAGTAGTGTGTAACTGGTCAAAGTGCTTTGGACTGGTTTGAGGGCTGTCTGATCCATTTGATGTTCTTAACATAATAGTTGTTATTAGTCTAGTAAATAATTAAATGTCATGGAAGTTGTATTTGCTAATTTTGACACCAGTAATCAAGAGGAAGCTGACAAAGCTGCAGTTCTAATATAATGTTTCAACAGACACTTCATTTTTGATTGGGCTGTGTGCATTTTAAATATTTAATTTAGCAGACATTAATGGAAAATTGACAGGGCCTGCAGTTCAAACTGTTCTCCACTGATTGTAGCATCTCATGGCTTTGTGTTCATCTCTGCTTATTTGGAATGTTTGTGTGTGGGTTTTTTCAGCTGCTTTATTTCCTTGCTGAGTCTCTTCCCTGTGTTACTTTTTCAGTGCAAAAGAGTTGGTTGTAATTTTCGGTCTGCAGCTTTACCAAAGGCTTCCTTTTGCCAGCTGGATTTCTTTTTTTCATGATGTATGTGGCTTTGATGTTCTTTTTTTTTAGAATTGTTTTAGCAGTTGATAAAGGAACCTTCTTGTGATGTCCTGTGGTAGTTCCTGTACTACTTTGCCATGTACATGTGCTGTAGATCTGTAAATGTTATGTGAAGTCATATTTTAGGAAAATTTACATCTCTTCTTATGGCTTTTTGCATTTTACTTTACTTTTTTTTGAGCGTGATGAGATCAGGAGAGTTGAGACTTGAAATCTGAGTCAGCACAAGATATTTGGCTGGATTAGCACAGGTGGTGAGGTTCAGCAGGTTCTGATTGGTTTTGAAAAGAGGAAATATGTCACATAATATTCCTTAATTTACAGATAGTCTCCATTTTGCAGGTATTAGAAGAAAATTCTGTATAGCTTAGTAGATATGTTGGATTTCTTGTTTTCATCTCAGCTATGAGGTGAAGTTTCTTTTGTTTGACTGTTCTATCAGACTTGTATAAACTTGCTTTTAGCAGCAGGAGGGAGATTATATAATAAATTTTTCAAAATGTACTTGCTGTGCTGTCATTGTTGGAGATTAAGACCTCTATATTTGGCATCAGGGAGGGCCAGGCTTATTGTTAGTGAATCCATATCTGCCCTACTTGGTTATCTTTTTTTGAAATCAATGAGGAATTGATGGAACTGTAGGTTTATAGTTGCTAGAAATGGTAACTTTTTCAGATTTTGTTTCTGAGAAGGAAATGTTGGCTGTCAGTGCCAACCTGTGCATGTTTAGTAATCTTAATTGCGTTTCTTGTGTTTCAAAAAGTGGAATTTTACATTGTTTTGCCAGCTGAGGTTGCTGAAGGAAAATACTACTTTGGAATTTTCAGTTAATTATATCCATGTTGTAGTCATGTACTTTTTAACTGCTCCCAAGAGATAACAAACATTACATTTTGTAGCATTTTTTTTTTTTAGCACATACGCAAGTTTATAATTTGATTGCTAGTAGAAGGTGCACGTTTTGAGTCAATAAACTGCTAAATATAAGCATAAAGCAGTAAAGCTCCCCAGTCATAACAAACACATCATTTTTTTTTAACAAAGAGGATGAAAAGAGAGTAGGAAAGACAGTTTATATGTAAACATATACTCTAGTGATTTGAAGTTGAAAAAATTATTTGTATGTTTTTTTCCTCCCACCTTCAGGACATGTATACCTCTGAGAAACCTTCTCCAACAACATACCTTGCTTCAAGACCTGTCTTGGATTATATACAAAGAAGTTTCCAGTCATGAGTAAGTAGATTTCTTTATTTCAGAAAAAAAGAAACCCTTGGTTTGTAGTCTAGAAGAACTGTACTTCTGTAGTTTTGGGAGGTGGTTATTCCTCAGAAATATTCATACTGAGTGTTGTGTCTTCAGTCCTGTGAAAATAACCAAATAAAGCTGAGATTTGGCAGATGCCATTTTTAATCTGGAAATTTTTGATCAATGTGTGCTCTGTAAGACTTCTCTGTAGTCTGGTCTCATTTCCAAGGAGTTGAGTTCTGTAACAAGATGATGTTTGTTTTATTCAGTGTAAATAAAACATGTAAATCTGAGAGGAAAATGCCTTGGGTTTGCTAAGAATTCCAAAATTAGTGTCTGCCTAGTGAATTAAAATAACTGGTAAAAATCCAGCATAAAATGAATGGACTTCATTTCATAGGAAAAAATAAATACGTTACTCAAAATCCAGTACAGAGGGTTGATCCCAAAGGAATTCTGGCATGTATTGGAATGATCTGAGCCGTAGAAAACTGTGACTTAATATCTGTTATGGTGGAAAAAAACAGATGAAAGACACCGGAAGTTTTGGTTTAGGTCATATCTGATGAGTGAGATAACCTCTTTTTAGTGAACTCTTTTGAGTATTTAAAGGTCTCATAAGTTTTGCAGATGTGAGACTTCTTCATCAACTTTTGTCAGCAATGTTGCTTGGCCTTTCCTCATGTAGAAATAAGGATAAAACTTCGTTTGCACAGGAACTGTATTTGTGGTGTAGCTCAGCTTCAACACAACTGTACTGAACATGCTGAAGGAAAAGCATCTTGTTCATAGGATAATTATATCCTTTGTTAGTAAAATAAGACTATTTGAGTTTCTGAGAGGAAGTGAGTAAAGAAAATTGTTGGTTAAATTTCTTGTCAAACTAAATGAAAAATGATTGCTCTTGACATGTGGAAATAAAAAAGAATGATGAATGAAATGCTTGCTAAATGCAGCAGAGGAAAAATTATACCAGAAAAAGGCCCGAAAGAATTGCTGAACTATAGAGTTCATGCCGGTGTAGATAGAACTATTTTAGTTTCTATACAGGTTTATTTCTATTTTCTTTCATACTGCTGTTCACACTTGTTTACTTTCTGATGTTTAAAGTATTTGCTGTATTGCATAGAGGACAATTTTCCAGGCAGTTATTCAAGTACCCGGATACCCTGATTTGTCAAACACTGTATGTGAATCTTCCTTTATTTTGTAGAGCTTTCCATGTGCAGTCCTTGCCTTATGTGCAGTCCTACACATAACAAATAACTGACTCATAGCTTCTGTGTTAAGTGTGACTTCCAGGGTGCTGCTGTGATGATGTTGGTTTGGGTACAGCACATACAGACAGTGCTAGAGTAAAACACCCTTGGTTTTGGTCAGATTTTGAGCTGATTCCAGACTGGAAGGTTCAGCTGTTCATTAGGAAGAATGAAGACCCTTATTCAAATGCAAGACAACATTTTGGCAGTACTTTTTGTGATGGTCAGTAACGATGTTCTTCAATGCTGGACGCTGCATTCTTGTGGTAGAATGGATGCTTAAGCCTGTGCTGTCATGGGCTTCAAGGGCACAACACGAAGTGCCACTCTTTAAAAATATGATATAGAGAATATTAGATTTTTTATATTTGGCTGATGTTGAATTTCTTAGTTTATGGTTTATTTCAGAGAAACTTGAACTATAAGCACAGTCCTTAGTTTTTTATGCTCCTCTTTCCTAAATATTTCAGTCAATAAGGTAACTATCATATCTTATGAAGCTGCATTCATTTGCATAGTTCTGTATATGTGTGCTTATTCACAAAATCTGTGGGAACTTAGAATAGTTGGATGTATTAAAAATGGTGGGAGTCTAGTATTCCTAAATTGTGCATCACCTAGTGTCATTCAAACAAAAGATCTATCTAAAATGAGGTAATCTCAGCCTTCAGAAGGCCACTAAAAACTCCAGAATGCTGCTATGTGCAGGCTACATGATTGATTCCTACTTGTTATTTTCTTGTGATGTACTTGATTCAATATATATTTCCATTGCTCTTTGTGAAAGGCTGCGTTACACGCTTTCTAAGTCCTAAAATGATAAAATACTTTTTCTAATATCTGTCCTAAATTTCTTCACAGGCAGATATCTATTTGGGTTTTTTGTCAACTTTTTTTACTAGCTTAAGTAATTTTTACCGTATAATATTTGTTGTTTACCATATCAAATTTGTTACATAAAGCTTATTATTTTATTTAACTACTTTGTAGAAGTAAATCTGTTAATATCCTGGTACTTATGAAGCACACACATGCTTATTTTTAAGCCAATGATTGGTTAATTCTTTTTGAAAGTGAATGGGAGAACTACTTTTTTTGTTTAACTTTTTAACTTCAACTTTTTTAATAGCTATCAGGTGTGTAAGTGCATGCTTTGGATCATGTTGTACTGGATCTTCCCCTGTCTTGGGGAAGAGCATTGACAGAATTGCAAAATTCACTATTCATTCATGGTGGTAATTTGTTGTTGGACGATACAAAAAATTTGTTAAAACTCAGGCAGTCCCTATTAAGGCTTTTATCTCCGTGGAATAGCTTAGTAAATGTCTGTTTTCCTAAATAAGGGTAAGACAGATTTGTATTTGGAATTGTGCTTTTCCATTGTGTGTCTTGTAGGACACTGAGGTCATATCCTTAAAGGGTTTGTAGTAGTATCAAGTGTAGCTAAGTGAAGTTGATTATTGATTCCTTTTGTATTTAAAGATAACTTTTCAGAGAAATCCTGGTGGATGTAACCTGCCTAGAATGTCCCACCACAGAAAGGGTTGATTTAATCTAGATTTTCTCCATATCTTTAGTGGCCAGAAAATGTGTAGTGTCATGATAAATTCTTAATATTATAAACTTAAATTCTTAATATTATAAACTCTATTCTTTATTTTTGGGGATTTTCCTGTGCTTTTCTCCTTTGAGGAAAAATCAATACAATGAAATTATTTGAGCTGCTGCAGTGAAACTTAAGATTAGTGCACAGTATTCCGGCAAGCTGCTGCCATCTTAATTTTTTTCTCCTTAAATGTATAAGATGCTGTGCCAGCTTATAATACAGAATATTTCTTGCCTGACTTTGTCTTTCTGCTTTTAGTTTTATTTCTAACGCACTAAAAACTTAATGCTGCCTGCAGTTGGGAAGGTCACCTGCTTCTTTGTGCTTCACTCCCATCAATTCAGGTTTTCTTTCTGTTCGACTGAGGGTAGGAACACATTTTGTGTGAGAGAAGACATTTTGAGAGATGCTGTGCAATGTAATCTTACATTCTGCAAATGGTTGGTGTGGCCTGGTAATGATGGGGGAAGTTTTTGCCTCCTCAGTTCAAATCAAGCCCACAATGGTGTGATTAAAGGCTGCTTCTGTTTGATGGTTAGTTACATACCTTGACCTCTCATTACAGCTCTGGCTTTCTAGCCTGTGTTCACAGAGGAGCCTTGTGGTTTTGGGATTTCTAAAAACGTAGATTTTTTTTCTTTCCTTCTGTGTTCTTGTAGTGTATGTAAAGAAATAGTTTTGGCTGTCAGTTTCCTTGTTCATGACCAGTGAACTTGGGAATTAAAACAAAATCTTAGGGTCAGCCAAGATCAAGATGCAGTGCTGTAGTGAGTCCCTCTAGGCCAGGTTGGATGGGACTTATGCAGCCTGTTCTAGTGGGAGGTGTCCCTGTCCATGGCAGTGAGATTGGTACTGGATGATCTTAAGGTCCCTTCCAATCCAAACTATCCTACACGTTAGTTCTGTGCTTGCAGCTGAGGAAAGTGTTTCAGGCATCTGCAGAGCTCCCTGTCCTAAGAAAAGTTTGTGAGTGAAGGTTAGCTCATTTTCCCCCTTTGTCCCCAGTCTCCCCTCCTGGTGTGTCAGAATGAATCTGTAGTGAACTGAGGACTAAGTCAAAATGTTCATACAATAAGTACTGGGAGTCAGACTTGTTTGTTTTACCTGAAGTGTAGGTGGCTGTGCATTTTATGTATTGTGGGTAAAGTGTTGCAAATAATTCTAAAGCTGAATGATTTGGTGGAAGAGGCTTTGTAGTCATCACTTCTTTGCAGTGAGCTGAGATTGAATGAAAGGAAATGCCTAGGTTTTGATTCACTGAGACAACTGCATGCTGGGGAAGGAAAGCTTACAAGTAAACTAAAATACTTTTGCAATATATAATAATGAATTATTAAAGGATGTCAGATTATTATGTTACATGCTAGGTTTTTGTTTTATTTTTGAGCGATGAACTTTGAAAGACTAGTCATGAAATGCAAGTTTGAAGCTACAGTTAGTGAAGCGTTTTCACAATTGTTGGGATTTCACAGCACAGTTATCTTCTGATCTTTATAAATACTGTGACTTGAGAAACAGAGAAGAAGCTATTGTGTCTCCTGGGTTATCTTTCCTGAAACTTGAAATAGTAATTCTCTATGAAAAGCCGAAGCTCTGCATAATAAAGAATTGTTGGATACAGGGGACAAAGTGCTGTAATGCAGATTTGCAAAAGGTGGCTTTGAAGACTTGATATGTTGTAAAAATTTTTTAGAGTTAAATAATAGTACCCCCATGCAAACTCAGCTATGTGAAAAAGAAGGAAACCCACAAGACACTTAAATAGTAAACTACTGTATATTAGTGACCCCCTAAAAATTGCTTCATTGATAATACCAGTGTTTATTTAAATTTTCCTCTTTTTTTATTGAAGCTGTCAAGGGAGTTCACTGTAACTGTAATGACACATGAGAATTTGTATCAGTAGTAGAACACTTTAAACTTTTTTATAGTGAAAAAGACATGTTGTTTGGCTCTGGAGTCTTGTAGTGGGCGAACTTGTCACTCGGTGTTACTTCACTGTTACTCTTCTGTGTTTTCTTAACTTTTCAGATCTGTTTTCTTGGGGTACTGCTACTTGCTGCTCTATCTCTTCTTTATATTGCAGTTTGTACCTGGTGAGACTGTCAGCAGCTGGGCTGGAGATAATTTTCTGACTCAAAATACAGGTTCAGGGATCAGAATTAATGAGTTACAGAAACCTCTATGGTCTTGACAAGGAAGTTTTGAATAGTTTCATTAGAAAGGTCTGGGCTGCCGGAGCCAAGGCTGAACTCAGGGTCTTAAAATTTCATGACCTCTTTAAAATTTTGCCCATGCCAGTAATGGGTCGATGTCCTTTGCCTGCCTGAATTCCTTCATTCTTCCTTTTTACAGGAGCATTCATGAGGCTGACTGGAATGGGGTGGGCTCCCTAAGCTCTTGCCTAGGTAGCTCCATCCATGGTTGCACTGCTGCCCTGCAGGGAGAGCAGTGCAGGGGTGGAGATCAGTGATCTGTGGGTGAGATTCTGGTAAATGCTGTTTTTCCCTTGCTGGAAGTGTGCATGGAACTGTAGCTTATGTTGTTCAGGAATGTGGTAATTTTGGGCTTCCTCTGTGCTAAGCAAGGAGAGGCATCTCCTGAGGGCTAATCAGATCTTGGATGACCCAGTTTCTCACCAATACTGTAATTAAACTGCTCCTCTGAATATACAGAGTGCACGAGTAGCAATAAAATATAAACCCAAATACTTTGCACAAAACTGATGCATCACATGGGGGAAATGCAGGCACGCTAGTAGAAACTTACTTGTTGTTTTAATATTTGCATTTTATGATGTTGGATTTTTATTTATTCAATTGACGTAATGATCCAGCTTCTCAGACCTTGTGGATTTTTTTTTGCTCATAGTACAGTTATTTAAATAAATCAGAACACAAATGAAAGGTTTTTGAAATTTGTCTGAATTTAAACAGATTTAAAATTAATTTTTAAATTTGTTTTCATAATCCTTCCTTTATTTTTGGTCCCTTTTTAGGATATTTACGGCTTGTTAGTTGTTGCTTCCCTTGCACTTAAAATTTGTTTTTAGATGAAAGAGACAGATAAACAGTTTTTGAATTTTATTCTGTCATGTATTTACTTGAACAAAGTAAGTCTTCAATCTCCATAGTCTGAAATGAAGTTGCATCTTTGCAGGAGGTTGCAGTTACCAAAAATGTATTCATCACATCCAGAAGCTGTGTTTGCAGGTGGTAGGTTTGAGTTCAGTAGTGTCACTTTTTATAGGGCTTTGCTAACAAAGAGGTGTTGTATAATACTTACTCTTTAAATTAATGTGTAGTAAAGTTAAATTTGTAAAACCCTTTACATACATTTCAGATACATTGACTGAACATTTTAAAAAGGTTTTATGTTTATTTTTAAATTTATTTTTCCATAAAGGGAACTTCAAATCTGTCTTCTTTCATTTGGGCTTTTCCCTGGCAGATTGTTGGGGCTTCTCTAAATAAATTACTGCAACATGACACCTTCTTTTAAAGAGATGTAACTTCTGTTTGTAAACCAAAATATTGGCACTAGCAGGAAAGTATTGGTAGTTTTGAGCTGACAGGGAGCTGTGGCAGGAAAATTACCATCATTAATGTTGTTGGAGTTCCAGTGTTTTTGTATACACACACACTGTTCCCCAAATGTGTCCTTTTTAGGCATTTGCACTTCACATTTATTCTTCTGTTTGTACTGGAAATTAAGGTTGGATTGTTTACAAATTATTTACTTTATAATACTCCAGCTGTGTGTGCCTAAAACAAGAAGGATGATAGAAAGATGGTTATGATAGTAATTTCTGTATATTTAAACATTCATTACATGCTTTACTTGTGATATATATTTTATGTAATTATTTTCTCTTTACAATGCAAAACTATAGTCCTACATAAAATATGTAAGTACCTAAAATTCTTTTATTTATGTGTTTATAAATAAAGGAGAGTCATCTTTTAACATTTGTCTGCCTCAGTGCTTTGATTGATGGCCAGTAAGGAGTGCTGACTTATTATGACTTATTGGCATGTACAGGAGTACATGCCTTTGGCATGATAATATTCTCCCATTACATAGTTTTTAATTTAAATCTTAGTCTTTGGGCCTCTCTCTGTGCTCCTTTATGCAGAACTTTGCACACTGATGCCTTTATCTTAGGTCTTTGGTGCTCCTGCAGCAGAAGGAGTGAGTAGCACAAGAACACTGTAACCTTGTTCTCTGGCGTGAGTATCAAGTATCTGCCACTATGTAAGCAATTCATATTTCTAGGATCCTATTAATCCTGTGATAAGTTGAGGGTGGTGTTCAAGTACATTCCAAAGGGGGAAGGATGCAGAAATTCACAATTAAAATACAGATGAAAAGCAACAGTTACAAATGTAGGTGTTTGGGTGGGCATCCCCTTCTCTGTGTAAGGCACCATGTAGTTGCAGAACAACGTTGCAGTTACTGCAGGAGGACTTTTAAGCTCACTAATGGTGGCGTTATTTCCTGTTGAATCAAAGAATTCACAAAACCGCTGAATGGGATGAAGGATTAAAAGCAGACTAAAGAAGAACTTTCGCAACAGCAGTGTTAAATGAGGTGTTCACAGGACTTTCCTTGCCTGTCGTGAGTCATGTTGATTCTCACTTTCCATGCAAATGATTGAATAACATGCAGTACTGTGTAGGAAAAGTGAAATACTGCTGCTCAGTATTTCTGTCACAGATTTGAAAAATAATTGAGCTGTAGTCTCATTTTATGCTGTTATTCATGTTCATATGCAAGAAACAATGCACCTGATATAAAAGACGTGTGGTTATTTTAAGCTAAATTGACAGTGTTTAAAGAAAAAAAAAAATTGACATACTTTTACCTGACTAGTGATAGGAAACAACGTCTTTGATTTGTAACACAGTTGGAAAATATTTGGGGTTGTTGCCAGAAGTGGGGTTATGTAAGTAAGTCAGTGAGATTATTGGCTCCATATTTGTTTAAATTTAAGATCTTTTCTTTATTTAAAGTATCGAGCCTGTTATCCTTTCACTATTTATGCAGATGGTTGCAGATGTTTGTGGTAACAAAGTAGCTGCACTTAGGTGATATCCTATAAATCAATAATTGTAAGACTTGTTTAAGCTGTCATAGCAAAGGACCCTCTCCCCTATGATTAAAATAATTTGATTCCTAAAATTATGTGGGAGACTGGCAAGATAGCAGTGGAATGTTTTCAATGCTGTTGGTAAGCGTGGACCTATCTTGCTCAAAATTTCTGAAGCAAGCACAAAGTTCTATAGAACTCCCGAGTTCTTCTGTTTGGGAAGCTGATGTGATGTGTTGTTTTCTTTCTTCTCTTCCTTTTTTTCCTCAGTTTTATTTTATGTAACATAATGGTCTCCAGAATGGAAGGCATACCAACATGCTGTAGAACCTCAGTGCTTTTGGCCAGAGCAGTCATTAATCTAACAGATCACTAGTGTAAAAGGGCACTTTGTTTTAATAAAGCACTGGTTTGCCATAGGAGAGTATTCTTGAATGCGGTCTTTCTGTTTTAGCCTTGAAAAGCTCTTTGAAAACCTGCCTAATTCTGTGGTGGAGTGTTGAAAGCCTTACTCGGAACTCTTTTGAGCACAAATCACACTTGCCAGAAATTTTCGGGACATAGGGAAGTAAGTCTCTCACCAGAATGTTCTTTTTCATTCAATATAAAGCTTTTTCCTTCTCTTTTTTTCTTTGTAGTAGAATTTGATACAGCATTATACGAGGAATTTTATTTTGTCGTGCTGCTGTGTCTGAGTTGTACAAACAGTACGATGGCATAACCTTCCTCTCCTGCACTTCCCCAAATTCAGCTTTGGAGGTGACACTTGTGGGCTGCAGCTCTTGAGTTCTTGGAGTGATGCTATGCTACAGCCATGCTTGTGCTCAGGCTGCTCTACAGACCCTGTTTGCCTTGGGAGCTTCAGTGCAGTTACAGCTCATATTATTTTGTATCTGGCTGCAAAAACTAGACAAGCTTTTAGCTTCCTCTCTTCCCCAGTTGCATCCAATTACTGTAAGAATGTTTGAAGGGTGTCATGGTTGGTCTTGGAGAAGAGGAGAGAAAAAATTTGGTCTGTTGCTATAAAAAGATGAGGTACAAATTGAAAAGTGTCAATTTTGCTTTTTATTTCCTCTTTACTTGCTTCCCTGCCCCCACTCCCCTTTTCTATGTCAGAAGCAGTGACAAAAACATTTGTATGTTTTGCTCTAAGTATGTGGTAGGAAAGTTTTCTTTTTAGGGCAAAGGCTAATGAGTCACTTTTAGTGACATTTCAGTATTTATTTATTCCTTGTGCATTAAAACAAACTAAAAGAAATAATATTTATGTGAAACTCAATGTAAGGCTCTTGAGTGGTTTTTTCCCCTCTTCTTAATGCAATCAATCATTAAGTGGAACATCAATTTAGGAGAGCTAACACAATTTGTATTTTTGTTTAACACTGTATGCTCAGTGGACTTACAGCATAATATAGCAAGGCCTGGTTACCTGGGTGTTATTCCGTGAAATTTAACAAGGATAAATCCACTGCAAGGGGGGATGATGGCACTTTTGTTCCTTTAGCACTGGTGTAGTGCCAGTGGGAGTTAAAAATGCTAGGTTGCACTGCCTGAATGTAATACTAGGTAAAGTGATGACCCTTCTTGTCTGGACCATGGCAGTTGTTGGCTGAAACTTGGCATGATTTTGAATTCTTCACAGCTGCAGAGAATATAGAGAACAGTAAATACGCTACAGTTTTCCATCTGCCGAAACTGGGATGGTGTTAGTTGGTTTCTCTGTTCTTGTTCATGCAATAAGTAGGTAAAACATTTTTCATTTGGATACATTGATTGTCTTAAGGTGAAGCTGACTAAACAAGTCTCAGATGCCCAGATGTTTCCACCATTTTTTCATTGATGAGAGAATAGGAGAACTCTTTCAGCAGAGGAAGCATTTATATGTTTTTATGGGAAATAGGATTGGATATGAAGGAAGTGGGGCCTGCTCATTACAGTACACTAAATAAATCCAGATGTAAGAACAGAGGCAAAGCAGAGATAACCATTAAGTTAACCACAACCAGCCACTTAGACAGAAAATGTCTCAAATATAGCTCCAGCATTAAGTAGTCACAGTTAACATGACTGTCACATTCAATGCTAAGCCTGGATTTTTAAAACATGTTAGTTAAAATCTGCTTTGAAAGACTGCATTTCTGGGTGAACATAGAAGGGAGAGCAGGAGGCACAAGTCTGAATGGGAACAGGTAATGGTGTCTCCCATTAGAACACAACTGCAGGAAGCAAACAGACACAGGTACAGTTCCTTTTAAAGGAGGGTGGTTCCCTTCTGCTCTGTGTGACCTTTGGCTAATTTCCATTGGCTACGTTTGAAATGTTGAATTTGTTCTTCCTTTGAATGTGTCTCTTTGTAATAGTTTTTTCATCACTAAGGTAGGTTGCATTTGCGGGATTAGATGCCACCTTAGTGTTAGATTAGCCTATTACAGAGTATTCAAAAACTTGTTTTGAAAGTTTTGATTTTTCTTGCAGGGACAAAAGGCCACACTGTGTGCTATATGCTGCACAAACCATGGCTGCAAATACATGGGCTTAATAAAAATAGTGTGTATTTTGCAGTTGACTAAAAAGGTTTGATGTTCTTCCTGGTGCCTCTCTACAGCTGCATTTTATTATTTGGGTTAAATATCAGCGTAGAAATGTACAGGCAGTGAAGGATGTAATCATGCTAACAAATAGCAGTGCGTAGAATTTTCTAGTTTTTCTTTGCCTCGGGGAGGTACAAGATTATTAGTCTCATTCATATCCTCAGAAGAAACCAAGTAAGGGTTTAAATGAAAAGCAAAGTTTTTATTTTTCTTCTTTCTTTGAATTGGACATGCATTCACTTTTATCAGTCTATGCCTGATTAAACTAATGAATGTACTTTGACTTCAGTATTAGCACATGTAAGATAGTAATAGTTTTGATTTTTGTTTAATATTTCAAAGCCAAAAAAAGTCTTTAATGACAAGTGTGGCTTCTTTCTGTGTGCTTTGGTTTGACAGAACATTTAATGATATCCTTTAGCTTAAGATAAATTTGTTGATTAGCACTACAGCCATGACCCAAATCCAGGCAGTGTAAAATTGCTGCATATTCTATTTGAAATACTGTAAATGCAGAAAATGCTGCATATTATTGGGGAATATATTTTAAATAGTTTTTATTGTAATTTTAACTTCATTAATGTCTGATTTCTTTTTGAGACTTCTAGTATGGAACTACTTTTTTCTCAGAAAAATATTCATTTGCAGCTAAAGTTACATGAAAACTTGCCATCTAATATGAAGAAGACTGAGAAATTCTGTGGAGTGTGTGTATTTAGTGAGATGAGATCTTGTAGTACCATCCTCTTTCTTCCTCCTGTTTAAAAAAAACCCCACCCAAACATTATTTTATCAGTCATTTAAAATGGACTGCTTAAATACAGCCTTTTTTTTGGGGGGAGGGAGATGAGGGGTGGTGGTAGAATTCAATTTTCTTTGTTGTTGCTTTCTTGACCATTTCATGAGCCTTATAAAGTGACCATTTGGCCTTTAAAGGGCATGGTGTGAGGGTGAGGAGAAAGAAGTTGAATTTGAAGATTCATAATAAGAACTATTCTTTTCTAGATTCTATTCTTACTCATTTACATAATGTTTTGTAGTTTGCTTAACACAATTATATTTCCTAATCACATGGACCCAAAAGACAGGAGTACCTCTGTATCACAGGAATTCTGCACTGCAGCCTGAGCTATTCCTTTTGCCAGGTCTTTATGGGTTAAATATCTAAGAGCTTTTGGAACTCTTTGAACTGTTGCTAAATGGTGCAGTTTAGATGCACTTGTATGTTTAAATCTTCATTCCTACAGAAAATACATGAGCAAAGAAGCAGGAGTACCCTTTTCTCATGGAGGTGGCAGGTATAAAACACATTTATTGGGAGGAAAAAATAAATTGTACATCTATACATGCTTTTTTCCTTTTTGTAATTTTTTTTTTTTTTTTGAAGAGTACATCAAGAATTATGTGAGCACAAACTTCTGATGCTGATCTCCATTAGTGTCTGGTGTCTGTTACCAGGGGGATAAAAGTGATCTACACAGGCAATTCCATTGGCTTCATTGTGGCACTCTGGGAGACTCGCTGTCTTCTTGTAGTCTAGAGCCACTTGCAGAATGTGTTATAGCAAGAGCTGAGGGAGTGAAAACTTATGCAAGAGGGGTGACAGTGAGAGCACTGAGCAGGGATGGGATTGTACAATGTGTAGTTTTTCTTCACTGTGTGCAGTAAGGTCTGTGGAATGTGGCCCTGTGTTTTTCTGTCTTTCCTTTTTCCCAGTTAGAGCATTTGTTTTTCTGTTTTGGGTTTATAGGGTTTTTTTTCCTGGAACAGGTAGAATTGCTTTCATTGACCATTTATTGAAGTTTTCCATCGTCTGAATTTAATGAACAGCTTTCTTGTATGTTTAAAGAGTAAAGAGAAACAGACTTAAAAAAAATAGCTTTTCCTGAAATTATTACTTTTTCAGGCTGTAGATCAAGCTACTTTTTCTTCCCAACAAGATGCCTTCTACATAAGGCTCCTGTATCTGCATCAGTTTCTTTCAAAAACTGCAGATGTAATTTCAATCTTTAAAATTGGTAGCAAACCTGCTAGAAGTGAAGAAAAAATATTCCTAAGTGGATGCAAATTCCATTGGATTTAGCAGTTACTGACTCTGAAGGACCATTGAGAAGACCATGAGGATGTTTATTTATTTTTATGGATGCTTTGCAAAATGCATAGCCAAAAGCAGTCATTTTTGAAAAATGAGCTCCTGAATAATAAATGGAGTTGTGTCACTGGTACAAACATTTTTACAAGAAAGGCTATCAGAATTTCATATAGGAATTCTTGAGAGCATTAGGTTTTCTTCTTTTTGCCTCTTTATGCTTCGAAGAATGATCTGTAGAAAATAATGAAGATTAAGAATTTAAAGTTTCAGAGATTTATGGGGACAGTTACTAATCTGGAACTCTAGAATTTTTGTCCAACTACAATGGTTTATTGAGAACTTAGTAAAAACTGTAGCCTTCAGTTCAGAGATTGGAAAATTAATTAAAAATATTAGTGAAAAACAGTAGATAACCTACTTCATAGCAACTGTAGTTATAATTTGTATTATAATATATTGCCTGTCTTATAGCTCAATGCCTAATTGTTTTGAGATAATAATTTAAAGACCAGTTGTGACAGGAAAAGTCAGAGAGGAGTATCATAAAACAAAATGTTTCTGGGGATAGTTAAGGTATTTGCCTTAGCTGCTGGATAGACTTTATCTGAATTCATTGTTTTTGCAAGGAATAAGAAGTGTTTTTGTGATGGGACTATGCGAGTATTCTTGTAATATACTCTTCCTTTTATTTGATGTTTAAAGAATCTTTTCCCTGATGCCTAACTTGTATTTCCTTAATCCTTTAATCTATTCTTGAAAACTTTTATCTTGCATATGAGATAGCAGTTCCTGATGGGAAAATCATCTTCATTTTCTGAGCCTCTTTGCTAAGATGGGAGGGATGATGAAGCAGTTCTGCCATGTGTGGTTTCCGAAACTGCAGCTTTTAAAGCAAACATTCCAATGGGTCATTAAGAGCAGGCGCCCTCACTTCCGATGGGCCCTGGAGTTTTTACAGCCCCTGTTCCAGAGAGCCCTGCTTACTCACACCTTCTGGGTGTTACAGCCTCGGAAGGAGGGTCCAAAGAGCAAATGTACCTTGCTCTCCTGTACATCCTCTTCTCCTGCCTCTAACGTCAGACTTTGCTCTATTGCAGAACTAGCGTCACCAGGAGTGTTTTGTGTATTTATTTGCTTTCTAGAGGACTTAAGGTTTGATCCTGCTGCCATTGAAACATCAGTGACAGAACTGCCCTGGGCTAGGACCTTCCTGGCCATTTTGTTGTGGGCTCTCCATTCTCTGGGGTGTCAGGCCTGAAAGCTTAGCATCTTAACCATCCGTGGAGTCCAGCAGGTAGGGAAAAGGACATAGTTCTGGCTGTGGGGAACACGGGAAGATGATGAAGCCAGACCTGCACAGGTTTCTGCAGAGATGTTGGGAATAATCAATACGCAGAATATCTGAATCCTGGACAGTTCAGGTTGGTAAGAGGTGGAAAAAGAACAAGTGACGGTCGAGTGACAGTAACTTTGCATCTCAGCTCAAATGTGCACAGGGCTGTTGTTCCTATGAATGAAAGGCCTCGAGCCATTGCAGCGGGTTGGTTTTTTTTCTGTTAGTAGCTTGTACATCTTTCTGTAAACGAGGACACAACAAGCAGACTCTTTTTGGGTAGCTGTAATGCTGCCTGGGAAAACCCTGAGGGTTCTTGATGGTTTTTTAATAGCCTAGACAGAATGCTGTGAATATATAAACGTTACAGATTAGAAGAAGAGAGTGGAAGATAAAATATTACGTCTTTCTCAGACTAAATTCTGATCTTCCCCACCCCCTGTCAAATACCTTTGACAAATACCCACCGAGCCATCCTTCTGCAGCATCATTTGTGCTGTAAATGTGTTACCTCCTGGCAATATGCTTCATGAAAAAGAACTGCTTCCAAAGATCGGTTAATTATAATTATGTTAACGGAAGCATTTTTATTCTGAATTATGATAGCTGCCTAATCAGGATGCAGGTCATTTTTTTTATTATGCTTGGGAGAGATCAAGGGCTGTATACAGTGATCCATAAAATCCCACCCTGGTTAACTGTTCCTTCCAATACCAGTGTATTTCATCAGGTTGATAACATGTGCATGATTTCTGTATTCCCTACAATTTTGAAGTCAAGGAAGTAAAGCAAAATCCAAGATCATCATCAAGCACATATTGCTTAGCAAGCTCTCTGTTGAAAAGGGAAGATGCTTGGCAGAGATCTGTGGTCTATGCATTGAATGTGTAGCACTACTTCTTTTCTGAAACAGAATCTATTCAAATTGTTACACTAAATTTATTATGTGGTTTCTTTGTGGTTCACGTTGTGTATCTGTGTAAGAATTGCGGTGAATTTCCATCTGGTGTATCCTTGCCCACAGTGGGTGTTTTGTCAGGATGTGTGGTCTGAGAGGTAGCAGTTGTAAGTGACAGATTGTATGGAAGTATCAGTTGGTTCAGTATCAGTCAAAGATAAGAGTGAACTATAACCAAATTCTGGCTCATGAGTAATAGATGAAATTATATAATTTAACTAGTTAGTGTGTTTCATTTCTAGAAGTTTCTTTGGTATTGCCTCTATACTAAAGCAGGTTTAGTGTTTCTGTCTTGGTGTATAAATTGATTTAAGCAAAGACAAAGACTAAGCTTACTGTGTAATTCTTCAAAGTTTCAGTGATTTGTTGAAATTTCTTATTTATCATGCCTGCTTCAGACTTGCACCATTTTCTTTACACTGCATATGGAATGTTGTTTAGATTTTCCTAAATTATTTTAAGGCTTTGCAAGTTTTTTCGTTTTTTTTTCTACATGCCAGTTGTCACAATAAAGAAGAGAAGTAAACTATTGTGCATACCGACTTTGGAAACTGTTTCATGTTGAGGAAGGCAGGTGTGTGTGAAAATGACTTCCAGTCCTGAAGTTCTTGTGTGTCTCTGAAAGGGATGGCTGGGACCTGCACCAGCAAGATAAGGGACAGTTTAGAAAAAAAGGAACCACTTCCTTTTGACAGTTGGGAATAGGGACTGAAGCACTTAACTTCTTCCTTTTAAAATATTTTTTCACAAAAATAGGTACAAGTCATACCTTCCAGTTCTTTCTTCTTCTGCTCCCCCTTCACAACTGTTAATCTTTGTCAGTCCACCATCATCTCCTTGTTCCAGGACTTGAGAATGTTTCTGTAGCAATGAGATAATCAAGTTCATTTTAAAATCAGCTGTAGGATCTGCAAGGTGTATTCTTCCTTTGGAAGGCCAAGTGGATGTTATTACTGAATATTTTATTCAACCTTAATCTCTTTTTTTCTTCCTTTCTCCTCCTATCCATAATATGTTAATATAAGGACCATCAAAAGTTGAGTAGTTCTGTAGTAGTTGGGTTTTGTGCACCATAAACTTAGAAGTCAGTTTTTTAGAGAAAATGTAATATAGTTGCAAGTAATGATATTCCTTTGGTTTTATATCTTTATAGAACAAGCGCATCATGGTGAGATAATCATGGAGGAAGTTCTTCCAACAGCAGTTTTGAGCACTGGATTATTAAATAATGGACCTCCAGATAAACCTCACTGCACAATCCTGCATTTTACATCTTATTTAAATGTTCTGAAATTATAGTTGATCTCAAAGTGTCTGCTTGTAGTGATCTTCTCCAAACCTTTCCTGGTATAAAGTCACTGGTCTTAAACAAGGAATTTAACTTTAGGTCCAGGAGTTAGAAATAATTCATAATATAGAAAAGTTGAGGATTGTGTCTGTAACATTTTGAAGAATTCCTTTTCAGGAAGGGGTAAGTCATAGTTGCACAGTGTGTCTACAAGCTTCCTCTTGGATGGATGCTTGAATGTTTGCAGAGTGGGAGAAGAAATCGGCCTGGCAGGGAGAAGGATTTTATGTGTCTTTGTTTTGCCTAACCAAATAGGATAGAACTTTGGGTTGCTCTTCCTTCTGGCAGAGATTAATGGGCAGGCTGTGAATGAGACTGACATAACAGACATAGTTTGTCGTTCCTGTGCTCTGTGTGATTCAAGAGACTGACATGGACATGGATAAATATGCCAGTAAATCTTAAAATCTGAAATGCTTGTGATGAGCAGCTGGAAATGGAAAAAGCGAAAGAGATGGCCTCTTCTCCCCCCCCCTCCCAATCTAACACTTAAGCAATGGGAACAGAAGGTCTAAAGGCCAGAAAATGTTTTCTGTGGCCTGTGGTTTGTTTTCATGTTACGATTTTCAGAACATATAGTTGGCTTCCTAAATTGATCTCTGTGTGTGCAAGGCCTTGCAGTGCTGCGTAGGAATTCGGTTTTCTGAAGTGTTCAGAGCCTCTTCAGGCCTGACAGTTACTTGTTTAAAGTGATCACATAAAACATGTGTTTTTTCTTTTTTGTTTTGTTTCTTTTTATTGTTAGCTCTGCAGAGGCTTTGACAAAAGGCACTTCTGAAGGGCCTTTGTACATTTTCCAAATGTCATTAAAAATGTTGCGGGGCACATACAGCAATCTGTCTGCCTAAAATTACTTGACAGAAGTAATGACAATACCTTTGCTGAAATAGTTCTCTGGGACTCTGGTGGTGGGTGAGAGAAAGCCTGAAATACTCCCAGGATTTCCAGCGTGCCTCCTGGTGTGTGAGAATTCCTGTCACGTACAAGGATGTCAGAGGGTTTTTTTTTTAGGGGGGAGAAAAGCAACCCAATGAACATCTTTAACAGGAGCTTGCCTGTGTCTGGTGGAGGTTTTGCAGGCTGGGTTTAATTTTAGTTCTGTTGGTGGGTCTGATGCTGGCTCTGCACTGCACTGAAGTCTTTCTTTAAGCATTACGTGAAATTTCATGAATTGAGACTGACTTGAAAAGAGGATGCAGCCACACTTGTTAGTTACTGAGCCTAGGGGAGCACACTGCATCTGTCGGTTCAAGGGTTTTTTTTTTTTTTCTTTAGCTACTTTGTAAACATTTCCTTTAAACTTTATTTAGAGAAATCAGTATGTGTTCTCTGCAGTAAATAACTCTAAAATGTTCTGTAGAAATACGTTTAGGACTGCTTGCTGTTTTCTATCTCCTTGTGCTGAAGTCACTTTAAATCCATCACCTCAGCCTGTAGAGTCATCAGGCAGAAATCTTCTTGGGAAGGTAGATGAGTTCTTCCTGCATCAGTTTTGCCTGAGCATACTGAAGACAGCCATGTAATAAGGTGTAGTAATGAAACCTGTTGGAATTTTAGAGGAGCACCTCATTCCTTTGATCTTGCTAACGAGCAATGATTCAAGTTCTACAGATTGTAAAGGATCTGGTGTCGCCAGCAAGACGGAGAACGGAGGCTGCCAGGAAAGGTAAGAGCAGCTCTGGGATATATTCAGTGTTCTCAGTAACTTGCTGTGAATCAGAAATACTGTGGAGTTTGGTTGTAGTTAAATTGCATCCTTGATACTTAAAAATGCTCTTTGTTGTGGCATGTACAGCTGCCATAATTCGGCTTAGAACTATATTAAGCCTAATTATTACCGTTTCTGCAACTGCCGCTTTCCCAGAGAGAATCCCAGTGACGTTTATTATGCTGAAAATTGAGTTTGTCAGCATCTGTAGCTGTTACTGTTGTATTAAAGATTTTCCTTTGTTTTTTGTTGTTGTGGTGGTAACAACATTTTTGTTGTCAGGAGAGCTCAGGTTATGAAAATAGCAGTTGTATTCTGTGTAATTCCATCAAAATAGCTTTTAGAGTCTTAATGCTCTAAATGAGAATAAGCAAAAACAGGCTTCTTTAGTGCACATGGAAATGAGAGACTGGGGAAGTACACAGCTGCACTGCTGGCTAGGTTTTACAATTAGATTATTTCTAGATTACAACCAACTTCAAAATCCAAAATGCCTCTTGCAAGTGTATGAAAAACTACTTGATATAATCAATGATTGTTTGAATTCAATTGATGTTAAATGCTGTTCTCATTTACTTCAGTGTGTTGAACATTTGTTTTTTCTTTTCTAAAGTAGTGCCATCTTTTGTGGTATCTGGCACACATATCTAATGAGAAACTGATTAAACACTTATTTGGTCTTTTACATCTTAATTATTTGCAACTGCTAAATATTTGGTTTGTAGAGGAACTAAATAATTTGTAGGGATAACTTAAAAATTTAATTCCTTTCTTACTATAATTAATTTTCTAGGACCAGTTTATTTTGCATTGAATAGATTATGAATAATTTAGGATTTACAGCATCTGCCTGTTACTGTGTAATTTTTCTGTTTTGCCCTTATGTGTAATGTGTGGCTATAGGCAAGTACCTTTATTTCAAACCAAATAACATCAGGCTGCTCTAGTTGTAACAAGTCAGTTAATGAAACACCTCTGTAAGTAAACAAAAGGCATGAAGGTAGAACTGGGCTCAGCTTTCCCTCTTATTCTGAAAGAAAAAAAGGGCAAACTTCCTAATTACTTCCTTAGATTTTGTAGTGATTGGTTGAACATCCTCCCCAAGAGTTGTCTAATTTCATCCCGGTGAATTACTCAACTTCAGCGCTGTTCACTATTCATTTTTGATTTGTGCAGATGGATGAAGGGGCAGAAGTTCTACTTGTCTATTCTGCACGTACCTCACAAGTCAGGCAGGATTTTTATAGAACTACTGGAAGAACTGTTTAAAACACTAAAACCACTAAAAATACTTATTTACAGGAACAGATTCAATGGAATTGAAAGAGAAAGCTTTGAAAAACATGAGGTAATGCTCTTTCTCAGTTCTAAAGCTTTCAGGGTTTTTTTCTATGTGTTTTACACCCTTGGTGAAATACATTAATTTTGGTCATTGTTTGGGTGGTATTCTCAAGCTGCTACTAACTGAGCTAATTAGGTGTTAGCACTTACAGAACCTGGGGGTGCATTTTGACAAGTAATATTAAGTTCTTAACATTAAAAACATTCAAGTATTCTGAAGAAAACATTTACAAAAGATGCAAAATGCTGACAGGATTTGGTGATCGATACAGTAATTTGAGTAGGCATTAGGTTTTTTTCTTCACAGCATGCAACATTAGGCATCTGGTGTACATGAAGGGCTGTATTCTGCAGAAATGACTCATTCTCAGTATTGTTCTCAGTAAATAGAAAAATGGACTTGTAAAGAAAGAGTTGCTAGGAAGCCCACTGTGAATGTGAGGTGAATCCATTGAGACGTGGGGGTTGATGTGTGAAGTGTTTACCAAAGTGCTTTCAAATTGGTGTTACTAAACTGTAAAGATTTTTAAATCCCACTCCTCAGGTGCATCCTCCTCTTTTCCTTTAGGAAGTATTTTCATTAGAATTATAATTTCTTGGGAGGTAAATGTTGCAAAAGAGCACAGTGTATTAATTGCATATTTCATATGTAGTGTCAAGTTAAAAACTTCTTAAGACTGAAGGTCCTAACCAAGTAACTGTTTTGATAAATAGTACATAAGGCTGGGGGGGAAAGGATTCCTCTGCCCTCCAATTTTCCCAAGATTTATTTTCAGACTGAGGCTTATAAGCACAGTTAATAGCCAAGTGAGTGTCTTTTTGCATCCATCATTCAATATCAGAAGCTTGTTATAAGGTCTGCAGTAAGCACAGCTACTGTGGAGATGAAAATTCAATCCCTGCAGAAGAAATTCCTGCAGAATGCCATTTAAAAGAACCTATTACTAATGGTTCATGAGTTGAAATGTGGATTTAATGGGGTAGCTGAAGAGCCTGACAGAGTTGTGGAGTCTAATTTTGGTTTTTGATGGGCCAGTCTGTTTTCATTGTGGCCGTGACCTATGCCACAGGTTAAATTAAATTTAATTTTCTGTATCATAAGAGGTTGATAAATAGGTGGTTTACAAGACTAAATCCCACAAAAACTCAGGCAGTGTGAGCATGAGTGTCCACCTTGTCTCCCAGTGCAAGACCTGCAGTTCTGTTTTCTTCTTCAGTCTTTGGCTGCTGAGGCTGACATCAGAAAATCCTTCAGGAGGCCTGGGAGTCTTGCTTAGTGGATACGTGAAGTGAGCTAAACAGTCGGTTTTGATTTATAATGTCTCACATTCCCATACTTGTTTTAATCTCATGGTGTTTAAAAATTGAATTGTTCAAATTTTTTAAGGAAAAAAAGTTTTAAAATTGCTTTCCATAGCAATTATATGCTTCCCATAGTCTTCCAATTGCAGGGAAGGTGAGTATGTAGAGTTTGTTTTTTTGGGTTTTATGGGTTTTGTTTTCTTAATTATTTTCTTCTTTTCTATTACTAAAATCCTGGTTGAAATCCAGGTTGTTTTGAATTATAGAAGAAATACTCATGTTTACTTCTTTCCTCCCTTCTTCCTCTTACAGATGGCTACTACAGATTAAGCAGAATTTAATTGGCAACATCACCTTGATGTTAGGATATAAAAAAAGACATTGTATTAAAACACTTCTAGCAGATGGGACAACTACATTGAAATCACAGAATTAAAAAGGGATGCAGTACTTCAGTGTGAGAGAGAGAAACCTGAGAGAAAAATTCAGTTAGATACTATTTTTTTTTTTTTTTATGAAATGCAAGAGGAGGCATATATTTGGTCACCGTACTGTTCAGGTCTATGAGATGTGTAAATGTTGAGCCAGCCAAGTGTAACTGTTTAAATTCTCTGGCAGTAGATGATGCTTGGGAAGTTACTGCCTGGATTCAGTGCAGACAGTGCTGTGGTGGTACCTTGTATTTCAGACTTAGACTTGACAAGAAATGAGCAGTGTTTTTTTTGTCTGTTTCTCTGGGCGTGGACTAAGTTGGTTACTTGCAAGATGGAGAAAATAAAATAAAGGTCCCAAATCAAGTAGTCATGGTGTTTTCTTGTTACCTTTGGTGATAGTAGAGGAAAAGTGTACTCCAAACAAATTGATTCCATTGAGGCATCTACTGAAATGGGAAATTTTCTTCAATCCCTTGATTTTTCTGTTTGTTGAAGCATCTTTGCAAGAAAGGCTGAGAGTTTTGTCTCTTATGGGAGGTTCCAGGGTTACCTGAATTTCTTATTTTATTTCTTCATATAATACTATTGTAATCCAGGTGATAAATGCTGGATTAGAAGTAAAGGTTTCTCTGGACTTATATAGCTATTCTTGAATTACTTCATTTTTTAAAGGATACTGGCCAGAAGAGCCAAGTTAATAAAAAATGAGCTCTTCAGTGAGCTGGAAGCTGGGAATTACTTTTTTTTTTTTTTTTTTTTTTTTTTTTTTTTTTTTTTGGTCATTAAATATGAAATTCTGCCCACAGCAGTCAAGATTATGTATTGTTGTCTGCAGCTCATCAGTACAGGTACACAGCTTCAATTCTTCAATTCATAATTTACCACGGCAGAGTTCCTAGCGGTGTGACAGAATTTAACTGTAATTTCAACAGTTCTTCTGACATTTTTTGTGCTGAAGTTTCAGCTGTGGTTTTACAAATAACGAATGCTGGCAGAAATTACTCCTTCTGCCTTGCCTGTGTTGCTCACTTGGCCTCTTCATCCCAGTTCAAATCCCCACAGTGCTTCAGCTGCATTTGTGTAGCCATGCAGTGGTCTGGAGTGGGAGACTGTACTTTTCATTCTTGTTGAGCCACTGTAACCCTAATCAGTTTAACTAACCCACCTGCTGGTGCAGTTCCACAGAGGTGCTTGTGAGCTAAAAGGAGGAGCCAGCAGTGGGATGTGAGTGAATCCATGGGGACAGCCTTCCTTCAGTGTTACCACTGGCTGAGGCTAATGGGAAGTGCTGGTGGGACTTCCTTCTGCTGGGGTGCCAGGAATTCACCTCAGGATGATACAGACACAAGCAAGTAATAATACAGCTGCATCACTGTACAGCTGGACACACAGTGACTCATGCAGAGTGTTTTTATCTAATATACTCTATTTCTGTGGCTGGCATTCGCTATGTTTCACTTTAAATAGTAGTAACTTTCATGGATTACACATACATTGTGGCTTTTCTATTGAATTTCTTATCCTGACATTTTATTGCCTTTTTACTTAATTTGAAATTTTATCCTTCTCCCTTGTGTGATGCCAGCTGCAGTGATTAAGAAAGGTCCTGGTGCTGCTTCACCATATGTAGCTGTTAATGGCTTACTTTAGTGTCTCTGTACTTGGTTATTAGGTAGGTAGCATCATTAAACAAAGTCTGTAGATGTTGTATCTTGGGAATTGGTCTGTGGCATTACAAAATTAATACAGACAGCTAGAATTCATTTAGCTATGGAGGAACTACAGAGAAAAGCAGCAGTACTTGTTCTCTTTGTGCAGTAATGTTAGTCACCTGCAACGGGCTAATTTACAAGCAGGTAAGTACAGCAAAGGCAACTCATCTTCAGCTTCCTACTGTGATTTGTTATTTTAGTATGTCTTGGGATTATTTTTGGGAAGGTGTGACCCTAAACCCATGAACCGTCAAATGTAATATTCTCAATAATCCTGAAATACGATTTTTGTATTCTTATTTGTAGCATGTGGATGGGAAATGTGGAAGCTTAACATAAAATATTCCTATACAAGAAGGCTTAAAAAAGAAGGAGGAGTAGGGGAACAGTGGAGTAGTGTAATAGGGAAGAGCACAACAGTTTTACGGTGATGTATCTGCTAGATGGGACAAAAATTCAGTTCTGTGTACATCAGCACAGCTGTCTTGGCATCACTGAAGCTAGTCTGACTTGCTGTGTGTGGGGATCTGCAAACCCTGTCCTGGTTTCACTGCAGCAGGGTGAAAAAAACAACTGAAAACAAGGTGGATTTGTTGGGTTCCTTGAAAGAAGATGACAGTTAATGATTCATTTAAGTTTTTGCTTTACATTTGGGAAGAGTAATGAGTTACATGGTTTTGAGCTTGAGGTGGTAGGATGAGTATATTTGGCTCTCTGGTTTCACTGATACTCCAGCTGTGAGACCAAGATTCTGTGTTGCCTGAGGCATTTGTCCACTGTGTGTGCTGTAGAGCCAAGCTCTCAAGCCTGGATCTGAACGTGGTGAAAAGGTGTTTGTATCCTGTGCCTTCTCTACTGGCTCTTGTGCTTCTATCAATATGTGAGTTTTACAACTAAGACATTTTAATTTTGGTTTGGAGACCTTTGAGAGAAGGCCAGGAAGCTCTGCCTGAAGGATCTAGAAAAACAAGCCTCGTTCTCAGTCTTGCATTTTCATAGTTCAGGTGAACATATTTTTCTGATCTTGATTTTGGTGGGATGGCAGTTGTCCATATGCTGTTTTCAAGCATGTAGAACTTTTTTCTTCTTGTTGACTGTCAAAGGGTAATGCTGATGTTATTTTACATGAGCAAGTATATTCCTTTCCCTGAAGAAAAACTTGTGCTGTTGAGATCTGCACACTTCAAGCAATGAGGGATCATCTGATTTTTATTTTTTTTTTCTTTAAATGTGTTAAGTTCTTAAGTTTTCAGTATTTTATCCTCATGCTTATGGAATTTGGAATCCAATGTTAAATATGAATGTTCATGTCCATGTTTGTTAATGGGGAAGCTGGTACAAAACTTATTTAAAAAACTTGAAAAGGTGACAGGTTTTTTTGTTAAATTGCAGTGGATACGATTAAGCAGTGGTGCAGAGATAAATGCTAATATGTTTGCCTGTTTGTTTTCAATAACTTAAAATGTGGTGAATATTTCAAAGTGACAGGGTCCCAGCTGGACATTTTCTACAACAGATAATTATAGCAGCTGGGTGGCTTAGAGAGTGCTTTGGTATATATTGACATTCACAACTTCCCTGGACATCTTACCTGGCTTCTTCAAAGTATTTTTGTCCTGTTGAGCTTCTAGATCTTTTGGTATAGCTTGTAACTATAACTTCTCCAATCAGCTATCAAAGCATTTTTTTTTAGTTAATCCTGTCTAACAGCAAATAAAAATATTGTTTTTTCAGTGGATTCCACTATTTTGTCCATTTCTTTGCAAATCCAAGCAGTTTATTCTAAAGGAAATTATCTGCCAGCATTAGTATTAAACTATCCATAAAAATGTTAATTTGAACTGAATTTCCAGATCAAACAGAAAACTTAATTCATGTCAGTTAATTAAATTCTTGGTGGAAATGAGAAAATAAGTACACAGATGCCCAAGACTGCTGCTGTCTTCTTGCTAATAAAGCAGCTAACAAAGCATTTTTAGCAGTACCTGGAGGGTGCAGGTCCTTGGTGAAAATAATTTCCTCAAGGAACATATTCTGTTCCCTTCTGCTTCATGTCCCAGGTGATGCAGGTTTTTCCCCCTACTGTTATTACAAACAAATAAAAAGGAAATAGATGTGCAGGCACTTGACTGCACACTCTTCTCTCCAGGAGAAGAGCACGATCCCCATGTCAGGTGTCATGGTCACTTAAGTCTGCACCCCAAGCCGGGGTATAAATCTTGGGACCTGCCACAAGGACTCCATGTGTGCAAGTGGGCTTTGGTGTAAAATGAATCTGGGCTGACTGGCCACAGCTCCTGGGAGCAGATTGTGTGCTGGAGAAATTAATGGATATTCAGCTTGTGGACTTTGGATACTCTTGTTTGCCCAACACCACTGCTGGGTTGAAGGTGTTCTCTACTGCCGCTGGGAACAGCTCAAGTGTACACTTCAAATGGAATTGGCAGTTTGAGCAATAACTCTGCAAGATAAGATCTACCTGTTCCTTTAGTCTCAGGGTGTTCTGAAGACCTTGGGGTTTTGTAGTTTTTAAGCAAGGTATCACCATGATTCACAGGGTTGAAACCGAACATCCTTGGAGAGTGAAAGTTGTGTGCTGCAGCTGGTATTTTCCCCTCCTTTTCCACTGTGTGTGTGGTAGTTGGTTTTGTTGTTTGTTTGGTGTGTTGTTTTTTCTTTGTTTAACAGTAACTTTTTGTCTGGTGCTGTTGTGCTTTCTGAACAACACATTATCACAATCTGGATGTTCCACTCCTATGGCACATTAGTCACAGGACCATTATAGTCTAATGCAGATATTAATGAAATGTAAGTGGAATACTAGCAAAAGCAGTCTCCTTATTTCCCTGTGGTTTAATTCATCATTGAAAAATAGGTTTCTATTAAAGGATCTAAAAATCAAATGTCTTTGTCTTAGCATTCATGGTATAGTGGTGTAAGTGATGGCTGCACCTTCCCTTCCTTGCATCACTGCAGGCACCACTTATGTCTGAAAAAGGAGTGTTCAAATGTAACCTTTCTGTCTATTATTTTTCCAAAAGCAAATAGCAAAGTCCTGTAAATTTTGTAGGCAAGTCAGATTGCAAAAAACTTTCTGCATTTATCAACTGACAAATATTTTATTCACTGGAAACTGAAGGGGAAATTGGTTGTGGTTTTCCTTTTCTTTGTATTTAGATTAGACATTTTTCTTTTAAGATGTACCTAATAAACCAAGCAAGATGAATATGTAAGGATTTGGAGAGGAACATGAGTGTGAACAGGCAAGTTTCACCATATCACTATGTGCTAATTTTTCCCCCCAAATATTTTGACTATAGGGCACTCTCCAAGCCCTTTTTTGCCTCCACTACTTAGTCAGAAGTGTCTTACAGAGGTTAAGGCTGAGCTTCAGGCTTATTTTTTAGAAATAAATCCTTCAAAGTTTTAATTAGTAATTTTAGTTTACTGATTCCTGTCACAGTTAGAATGGAAGTGAAGCTTTTGTTACTAAACCTCATTTTTGAGTGGGGAATAGCAGGAGTCTGAAGGACATGGTTATAATGCAGTTCACAGGTCTCAACTGGAATGTGAGAAGTTGCCTTGATCTGAGATTTCCTCTTGCTGATAGAAAAGGAAATACTGTTTGTATTAATGAAGGGACTTTGGTAACTTGAATATGCTGTGATCTCTCCTAGAGAAATATTTTCTGTTTCATTTAAAGTCCCATTGTTTGGATTGGTAGAACAATTCTTCAGCACTTTCAAGTGTTGGATGTTCCTGGGTTGCTTCCAGGGCTCCCTTCCAGGGCTCCCCAATGTGCAATATACTGCTGATTTCAGGCATTGCACTTTGCTGTGTGATGTGTAAATGGCTGCACCATTGCTCCGTGTCCTAATTTTTCTCCTTCTATAAAGAAAAACCTGACTAATCCTTTTCTTTTTCTGATGACAGCTGTATGTTGAAAAGACTTTTAAATGTTTTGAAAAATTTCCCTGTCTATGCTGCAGCTGCATCAAGTCTTGAAGCCACCATGTCACATCACTGGGTAAAAGAAAATGTGTTCACAGACTGTAGTGTGGATCACACATTGCACAAATCAAAGATATGTTTTTGTCAATTCTGTGCCGTGAATTAGTACCCTGGCTCAGTTTTGAAATACGTGGGATGAATGCTAGTCTGGAGCTTGCCAAATCTATAGATGAAAAAGCAAATAAGCTACTCCAATTCCCACTACTGTTTAGTTTATAGGCATTGGAATGACCTTCTAATCTGTGCAGTGATAATTGCCTGTTTTACATAATGTGTAAAGCTTTGCAGAGGAGTGTTTGTAGTGATGGAACATGTATTAAAAATCATTGTCTGGCAGCTAATAAGAATGTAAAGCTTTTCTATAAATAGTGCAGATAAGCTCTAAAAGGAGGAATGAGCAAATATACTTAGGCAAATCAAAGCACAACTGTGCTGGAGCCCGGGCTGGGCATTTAACATCACAGTGGCACATGAACTGTGTCCATGCTGTCAGGGAGTGTGGCACTGGAGGCAGAGATGGAGAGAGGAAAGCTGGGAATTCAGCATTCCTCTGTGTTTCGGCAGTTTTTTCCAGGCTGGATCAAACCTTGGCCCTATCCTTTGGGTAGAACATGACTTGGAGGTAGGAGTGCATCTCCCAGACAGTTGAACCTGGAAGGAATCCAGCTTTGCATACTTCCAAGTCTCTTCCCAGCACAAAGTAGAGAACAGTAAATAGAGATGATGTGGAGCTTTGCTCCAAAGCGCTCTTCCAATTTAGACTAAAATGCTATTTATAGAATTGCGTGGAACATCAGCAGTCTTTTATCCCAGATTTATGATCTTGGCATTGGATAGAATAGCCTAATGAGGTTTTTCTTGGAAATAAGTGGAATTTCTGGTAGGCTTGATATTTCAGGGGCAGAAAGGGGATCAAGAGACTATGCACTAAAACATTGAAGACTGGCATTTATGACTTGGGTTTTTATATGCTCTGCATCTTGAGATTAAGTGCTAACTTAATGGCAAGGTTTCTGTTTGGCCACTTTTGGTAAGGTTTTGGTAGCTGGGGCTGCAGAGGCCCGGAAGTGTGAGAAGAGGCCAGGGTCTGCCCCTGGATTGGACACAGCCAGACACAGCTTGCTCCAAAACGGGCCCATCCTTGGCCAAAGCTGAGCTCATCAGTGAAGCTGGTGACACCTCTGAGATAAGATAGTTAAGAAATGCTAAAAACCACAGTGCAGCACTTGTGAGAGAGGAGAGAGATAAAAAATATGTGGGAATCAGCTCTTCAGACCCCATGGTCAGTGGAGGAGCAGGAGGAGGTGTTTAAGCACCAGAGCAGAGACTCAATCATTGGCAGCTCTGGAGAAGACCATGGTGAGGCATCTGCAGCCCATGGAGGGAGCAGAGATCCACCTGCAGCCCCTGCAGAGCCCACGTTGAAGCAGGCTCCTGGCAGAAGCTATGGCCCTGGAAGAGGAGCCCACACCAGTAACAGGTTTTCTGGCAGGAGCAGCAGCTCATGGGAAAGGCCCCTGCTGGAACAGTTTCCAGGGACAGTGTCCCTTTGCAGGGACCCCATGCTGGAGCATGGGAAGAGTGTCAGGATTAAGGAGCAGCAAAATTCAAGTGTTATGGGCTGACCTATACTATTTTTAATTGCCAGTGAATTGGTTTTCCCAAGCCAAGTAGGTTTTTCTCATGAGTGTAGTTGGTGAGTGACCTCCCTGTATATCTTGATCCATGCACTTTTTCTTCCTTTCTTTTCCCCCAGTTGGGTAGGAGGAATGAGAGCAGGTCAGTGGGCACGTGGCAGCCAGCCAAGGGTCAACCCACTGCAGCAATGCTGAGGACGTGGACAAACTTAAACTTTGCAGGCCTCTGTTCCTGTGAGTTCTCCCTAGTCCAGGTTCCCTGCAGCTGCCAGTGAGGACAGCATGAGCAAATCCAGCAGCTGGACTTTTCTGTCATGGGTTGCTGTGCACTCATGTGATTCTGTCTACCAGCTCTGCCCAGAGCAGTAACTTCCAGCAGAGTGGGAGACAAAGAGCAATGATGTGGTCGACAAGCACTGTAAATCCAGGACTGGATGTCTGAATGATGTCCTCCTGCCTTTTCCTCTATGTTCTCTTAATGTACTCCTAGGTGAAATCTGTCTGTTTAAAAAAAAAAAAAAAAGTTAATAAGCTTTGTAACATTTCCAGCTACTGGTGTGTAGTAATTGCTTTTGAAACAATATTTACTGGTATGCCAGTGGACATTTTTGAGCAATTTTGGCTGGTAAGTGTTAGAAATTCTAAAGTCATTGCTACCATTAGGAAATGTCAACAGATTATCCCTTGCATCCTAGCTGTGATATAATTTCATGATATGAGGAGCTTGGAGAAGAGATAATCGATTTAGGGCTAATGAGAATACAGTTGAATGTGAGGTGGTTGCAGGGGGCAGGTGGACAAGAGACCACAAGATTTATTTGATATATCTGAATTGTTCCTGCTGCCATCAAATTGCTATTTAATAGTTTGGTCTGGGCTTTGTTTATTTGACTAAGCTGCTGTGGCAATTTCTGATTCCTTTTTAATTTAAAACATCTTTTCTGCAGTATTTTTTATTTTTCCTCTCAAACCTATTTTTACCTGCCTTTTATCTGTCATGCAGCTTTCATCAGTTGAGTTCATAGATTTCTGATTAGTGGGAAAACCTTTGTTTCCAATTAAAAACTAAAAAAAAAAACAACTTAGAGTGTCATATTTGGGAATAATTTATTTTAATACAAAGAAATTAAAAAATGGCTCTAACATGAAATCTATTGCAGCTCTTTTATAATTTTAAATTATTTTTTTCCTCCACAATTAAAAAAACCCTGATGAGCTTCTTTCCCAAGTATTCTTTTTCATTCTGAGCCAAATGTGAAAAGTCCTTCGATTGAAATTTGGGCTAAATCCTACAGTCCCTTATGAAAGGCCGTAAATATTTGGTATTCTATTTATATGAGCTAAGAAGCTTGAACTTTAAAATACTGATGGCTGAATGATGTTTCAGGGAACTGTCTGATATTGGGCTAGTAATGACATACCAGTTTCACTGAGGAATAAGTTTCTCTGAGGTGTAAGAATAAGAAATTTGCCTTGCTTGCCCTGAAGTGGCCACAAAGCAGATGTAGCTGATAGTGACATCATTAACAGTGGCTTATAAATATGGCAGTTCCCTGTGTCATATCCTTATATCCTTAAAACTTGGAGCTACCTAAAAGGTGACTATAAAGTTTGAAAAAAGAAGCCAATTTATACCTTATTTATGTTCTTTTTGTGCTGGTAAGTCTCAGTTGTGTGCTGGAAAAAACTGTGCTTTTCAAAGTTACTTACAGTTCATAGACCCTTCACACTAACTTGTGCCATAGCCTATTCTTCTCCAATTTCTTCTATTTCTTCTTCATCTTATTAAGAATGTGCAGTTGTTTTGCCTCCATGAGTTTTTCTTTAGGCTTTTGGTTTTTAAATTATTTTTTCTTTCATTTCAGCAGTGCTTGTGTAAGCAGAGAGATACCAAATAGTGCTAGGAAATAGAGGAAAACAGGTGCAAGGTGGTGGGAAAATCGATACTCAGATTTGTTGGAATGTTGTAATCCCATACCCCTTCCTGATGATGTGATGACTTCTGCATACTTTAACTTGACAGCTAATTATATTCTAGCAATTTGGTACTTCATCCTCTTAAAATGTCATTCCTTTGCTAAAACATCACACTTCCTCCCCCCTGCTTTCTCTATTCTGTTTTCTTGTTGTTTGCATTTGTACTGTCATTAGGTGTGACTTCTAAATTCTCACTACTCTGCTTCTCAAGTCTCAGCAGGTGTTACATTACCAGAAGACAATGACACAGGTCACTGCCTCCCTGTGGGCTGTGTGTCAGGGTAAAGGTTGCATTGTTCAAGCTGAGCAGCAGTGCTCAGGCTGTACTTCATCAGCCCTGGAGATCTGAGTGCTGCAGCGTTCATCTGCATCCACAGCATCAGAATAGATTTGGACCTCTCAAACAGGAGGAGAGCCTCTCATTGCATTCCCACCAAAGATATTTTTTTTTATAAAGCCTGATTAGCTGAGTTTCAAATGCATGTATTTGCCTTGTGCCTTTGCTTAAAATCCTGTTTATCTGAGAAAAAGTGACTTAGTCTTTGTTGGAGATGGTGACTCAGTGAAACACCACCTGGGCTCAATAGCACCTGAAGAATAATGGCTGTTTGGGATATTGTTTTAATTGAGAGAGAACTTCCCTAGGGCGTGCAGCTGACTCATTTTTCAGAGAAACCTGTCATCAGTGTGTCTGAGGTGGCCTGACTGTTACCCTGGGATTAAGCAGCCTCTTGTACCTCAGATACAAAGTACTCTCTGAAGCTTTTGTTTTTCTACATTTATAGCACACGTAATGTGAGCCACTGGTTCCTGTTGTCAGTGCTTAGGTTTTGCGTGCTCTTCCAAAACAGTGGGTGGTGGCAAATAGAGTATGTATGAGTAATTTTATAGTGTTTAATAGTTACACCCCTGGATTTTTCTCTGCCAGGGAATAAAGTGAGCTAGAGAAGGAGAAACTGTAGAAATTCTGCTCACTGTTTAAGTAGAGTAAGGTTTATACTGATGACTAATGCACCCTAAAAGCCGTTGTCTTTAGTGTGTCTATACTAAAACAAATTTAAGTTGAAAATTATATTTCTTCTTTTTCCCCAGCCTTAAGGGAGACTGAGTTGTTTGTAAATTCTTTCAAGAACTTGCTGTCAAAACAAGAAGTTTGTTAAATTTAACAGTTTCAGAAAGCTCTAAAACAGGAGAAATATTTAGTATTTTTCATTCACTTTCAGAGTCGAGTGATAGCAGATGACAACGTGTGCTGAAGAGGGAAGAGTTGATGAGAGGCTGTTGGATTTTCATCCAGTTTGAAGCCCTTGGACTGACAGCTCCTTATCCTTCCAAAATGTTGTAATTGAAGGAACATTCATTATGTTCATCCTCTTCATTTCCCACCTGATTGCTAGGCCTTTCAGGAATATGTTTGCAGAGATGGTTTTGGTTTACTGCATTACAGTTCCTTGCTTCAAGTAGAGGCTTTGGCTTTGTTTGTAGTAATATCAGAAATGCAAAGCTGTCATTTTAACATGTACTGAAGAAATGTCATCAATGGTATGAGGGAACCACAATTCATAACCAAAGTATGTTTTTCCCTTGCATCTAATTTTGGGTTTGACTTCACTGATGAAAATTTCACTGAAGAATTGCTGAATTTCCGTGTGAGGTCGATGGATTTCAGAATGAGTGTTGCCTCTCATGGGAAGGTTTCCTGCCTGAGCACTGTGTTTACCTCTTCAAGTCAAGAAAATGATTTAAAGGCCATATAGGCTCATGTAGAGCTTTGGCCTCTAAGTTTTCTCTCTGCAGCTGGTTTTAGTTTGAGCTCAAAGCTGTTGTCTTGTGAAGGTTGGGTTGTTTGGTTCATGCCTGGGTAACCAGTCAGCCCTGTTGCTCCTGGTCTGTCTGAGCTGCACAAATGAGAACTTGAACCCTCCCCAGAGTGCTGGATATCTTAATTGCGTGTCTACAGGCACAGCAGACAGTGGGTGGATGTGTGTTTAAATCCCAGCTGGTGCTGTTCCTCCTTCTCTCTGGTGGAGAGAACAGCTCATGTCTGCCCCAGGGAAGGGTTCTGCAGTGGGTCTGCTTTTCCCGGGGAACAGGATCCTGTTTGCCAGGTGCAGCTCCACAGGCTCAACCAAGTTGTGACTCTTCCTGTGGATTTTGATTCTGTGGGGGATATGAAATTCACAGAGGTTGAGAGGGATCTGGTTGGGAATGAAATAGGTTGTATGGACTGGACTGGAATCCATAGAATGCTTTATTTGTGTATTGTCCTAGAGCTAATGCTTGTAACCTGGAATAGGGATTTTCAAAGTCTGCATCAATGTTTGTATTAGATGAAGTAGGTTTTCTCAGTTTACTGAGTTAAAACTGCTTTTAAAAAAAATTTCAGTTAATTTTCTGCTGAGATAGGAGCATCTGTGACAAATAGATTTTTCTGGGTTATGGGTGGTTTTCTTTGGTTTGGCTTTTTTCTTTAACACAGTGTAGTGATTTTAAAGAAGATCATCATTAGTAGGTTCAGTGCATTATTGACTTCAGCATAACAAATGGATTTTTTTCTTGATGCCTGTGTAGAAGGCTTAGACTAGAATTAACATCATATTTGTTTTGCGGTAGAAACTTGTTAAGGTGTTAACACCATGTGTTTGTAGTTCTTAATTTTGCATCAGTACTTAAATGAAAGGACTGATTTTGAGAGAAGAAGCATTGAAAACTTGATGGTGGGTTTATGTTACTGAAGTACCTCAGTGCTTATCTTCTTCCAAGCCAATAAAAGAAATTGTTACTGATATGCCTGTTCATGCACTGATTATTAAAGTTATTGTTTCTGTGCAACAGCAGTATAAATTAATAATTGTCATCATTACATCAATGCTGGATATTTGTAAAATGTTTTCAGAGTATCCAGAGAATGAGCCAAACAGTGCCTCTTGCTGTAATCTCTTACTTGAAGGAGATTTATAACCTCTGAAAAATTCTGTTCTGATCCTGTACTGTCCTTTAAAATCAAAGGTTCAAACAAATGCCTTTTCATTTTTGTTTTATGGTCTTTTTCTATTACAGCTTTATGGCTGCCTCTCAATGTTGTCTGTACTTAAGTGGAGTCAAAGTTTGGGGAAAAAGACCAAGACCTTTTCTGGCACACTCTCCTAAGTTTTAGGGATAGATTACATCTAAAATCTAATTTAGGTGATGGATATAATAATGTAGGTAGAAGGTTTTTTTCTTTACTGGTACAGTGTTCTGTAGATACACAGCCAGAAAGTTTGTGATCTTTTCTCTTCCCCCTTTCTCCTCGCCTTTGAGTTGTTTTATCCAAACTCTGAAGTTGTTTTATATTGACAAAGGTTTTAACTGATGCAAACTAGATGGAGGCAAACAAATTCATACTGGTATTGCTAATTAACAGCATGAATGCAAACTGATTGTGATTTGGTGGGTATGGCACTGGGATTTGTTGCAGCTGCTCTGCTGGGTTTTCCCTCAGCTTGGGGCTGGGACCAGGGACACAGGACAGCCTTGGAGGCCCTAATTCCTGTTTCGCATGGGAAATGCCATGGCTATTTACTTTGTTTTGTTTACCAGCCCTCAGTCAGTGAAACTGAAAACAACAGAACCTTCTTGTCTACCACTCACTTCCTTTTCTCCTAGCAAAGATGAAGAAACTTCCCTCGTTTCTGCTGCCGTTTGACAAACTTGTTTACCTTTCATCTGGTTGTCTCTTACTCCTCCAGCCTTTCCTATAACTGCTTCATAAACGTAAAAACCATGGATCTACTGCTGCCTTAAGATTATTATCTTAATACTTAAGATTATTTCAAATGTTCAGAGAAGATTTCAGCATTTTTCTCCTCTTTTAAATATCACTTTAGTTTTTAATTAAATGAATGACAGATACTGTAAGCAGCCAGTTACTCAACTCTGTGCTGTGTAGACATGACTGATACAAGCAGGCAGGTATCTAAGTTTGCCTTTCTGTGCACTTACTCAAACTTATCACAGAGCCACCAAGAGAAGGTTTACTGTCATACAAGCTTCTTGGTGTCATTCAGACGTTTCAGAGGATTCCCTTAGAGGATGCTATTTGTACTTAAGGTATTATTACTGCAGTTAAAATGTTTATGTGCTCAAAGATGAATAGCTCAGAGACAGAGTAATTTAAGAAAGCTGTTCAGCTACAGTGAACTGAGTTGTAGTGTGTAACTCAGTTTGGGTTTCTTTTGTGAAATACTTTAAGTATGATAAGATTAAAGTTGAGCAGAGAAGGGCCTTGCAGCTGCTCTCACTGTTAGTGTGGTTTTTGGTGGTTCCTGCAGTGTATCCCAATGGTAGATGGAGGGATGCCTGAGATCCATGCTCTGGTATGGATCACAACAGTCTGTCTAGCAGCCTGTAATATCTGCTGTCACTCGTGTAACATGCTGTTGCTGGAATAAAGCAAGAAATGGTTTTTCATCCTGCCACAACTTTCACAATAGTTCAGATTCTATTTTCTTGTTGTGTATTGGGCTGAAACTGAATTTAAAGCTTGAGAATGGATGCTGAGGTCTCCCCATGCAGAGGCTGTGCCCACAGAGGCAGAGCAGTAGCACCTGGGAGGCTCAAGTTCAGATGTGAACAGAGGCTGCAGGGAGGTTTTCTCACACTTTTGGGCAAGGACTCATCCTTTTGCACTTCATGTTGTCTCTTCCAGGAGAAGGCAGGAAAGTCAAAGGCTGGTCGTACGTGTGCAGCTGGGGAGTAAAAGTGGGCCAGTGAGGTTTGGGCAGTGCCTGTTGAGCTGAGCAGCAGCTCAGTGCCAGCACTGATCCTGTGGGCGCTGGGCAGGTCAGGGAGCTGCTGCTGGATCCCCATGGTGCTGTTCAAGTTCTACTCCTGCCACTTTGTCAGAGCCAGGGTTTTTCTGAGCTGGCTTGGAGCTCTTTAGTCTTGTTAAGTGGCAGAATAGCATCTATTACAAAAACAAACCATCCTTTTCTTCCCGTTGTAATCAGTTAAATCGGCTGTGTAATTAAATGATGAGCTGGACTGTGGGTATGTCAGTGTATTCAAAGCCAGTCTGTGTAGAAGAACAAATCTCTTTATTTTAGCCCATATAAAATTATACCAACACAGATAAAATTTTGTAACTAGACAGCTATTGTACTTTCTCTAGCCTTGTAGAAGAAATAAACCAGCTTGCTCAAAAATTAAGAGCTGCCCTCTTTTAAAAAACTTCATCCAGAATCTGTATGAGTGTTGTCTTGGTGATGTTTTAAACCGGGAATAGACTTCACATAATTAACGCTGAATTTAAAAATATAAGTATTGTTTGCTTCATTAATTTTGACTAATGCAGAGAGAAAAATGATTAATCAGAAGACTTACCATAATTAGTGCAGTGTGGCAACTGACTACTGAAATATAGTCTGTTAACGTGGGAAGCATAGCTCTTGTTATGAAATGTTCTACTTTGTGTCAGAATTGAAAGTATTAGAACCATTTTACTCTTAAATTGATACTGCAAATCTTAGTGCTGTGAAAACATTCATATTCTGCCACTAATTATGATGTTCAAAACAGGAAATCTGAAATTATGTCGGAAATAATGTCAACATTTCAGAGAATTTTTAAATGTTGTTTTGATTTATGTTAGTGGTGTATCCTGATATATGGCATTGGGAACACAAAGAAGAAATTTATTGCAGAGAACTGCTGTGTTCAGTCTTGCTGAAAGATGGTTTTGCTTGTGTGTTTAGTAGCCTGTCATGGTTAAAAGAAGTATGAGCAGTGTCAGTGTAAGAGAAGGGATATTTTAGTTCTCAAAAGCCTCTGGGAACTGCAGTCATAATTTACTTTTAAAGTACAAGGGATCAAAAAAAAAAAAAAAGGCATTTTCAGCTAAATTTGCTTATAAAATCATAACCTGTACCTGAAAAGCCACTGGTGTAAAAGGATGCCTTGACTTGTATTAGGTTGAGAGTAAAATTCCTGAAATATTTCTGCTTTTCATCTGTCAATACTGCTTTTGAGGTCAAGTGTCTGATCTTACCATATAATGCAGCAGATGATTTGCAGCATATTTTATTAAGACATAATTGTAAAGGCTAGGGCTAGTGCTGGGAAAGGTCATGGATTTCAGGGGGAGTGTGGGAGTAATACTCATGAGCTGTAGATGAAACAGATTATATGTTACAGTGGGATCAGTTCTAGCCACAGTAGGAGTTCTAAGAAATGTAATCTTTTGGTGGAAGACTGTAAAATGATTTGCATGTAGTAGAAAACCTCCTGTGTTTTCCATGAAGGCTGTGTCTGTTGTTCCATGGCTGCTGGGTTCTAACATGTTCCACACACAAGGCTCACTGTGTCCCTGGAACAGCAGGATGCAGATCTGCTTCCATCACCCCTGGAACAGCTGCTCAGAGGTCTGGCATGGCTGAGCTCAGCAGTGTTTGTATCTCCTGAAACACAAACATGTAGGTGAGTGACCACTTCTTCGTGGCCACAATGCTGCTCTTTTCATAACACTGAGGAAAGAGAAAAACTGTGATGAAAAGGCCAGATATCAACTACACCCTTGGGAAGAGAAGAACAAAGGATGAGTTAAGCTTAGACATAAGACGTGAGCTAGTTGTGGCACAAGTCAGACCAGTCTTTACATACTGGCAAGCCCCAAATTATATCCAGCCTGAGTTTTTACATTTAAGTCTATTAAGAGCTGCCATAAATGTTTCAGGTTGTGTTGACAGAGGTCTGGGCAGAAGGGTGGGTTGTGTGTTGGTTTTGTCCTCTTTTTCTTTCAAGAAAGGAGCGCTGTTCGAAATTGGGTTTACTCTTTCCAGTGTAGCTTGTTGAAAATTGGCAAGTATATTTTCTTCTGGCTTTGCGACTGATTATGTTAACCTTCAGCAAATTAATTATCTTCTGGCTCATGACTGTACACAACACTTTATAAAATGGAATTATAGTAGAACCCTGCCAGATCTTGTCACTCCACTTTGTAACCCTTGTGGGAACTTTCATAAGGCTCAGTAGAGAGGTGATGACATGAGCATTGCATTCCAACTGCAGCTTCCAGCTGGTTAGGTGTAGGCATTGCTGATGGAGTGATCTAATTTTAAGGTGTAGTTATTTACATGAACCAAACAGAAAAACAAATTGCAAATTAGGACTAATTAAATGGCCAAGTTGTATTTTATTAGAGTATATTAGTTTTCTGTTTTATTTCTGTTTTATTCTGAGTTTTGTGCTTTCATTGCTTCATTAACTAAAAGTGTTAGGCTGTGTTATTAAAAATAAAATGATAGGCATATTGCAGTAATTGATTAATATTGGTAGAGTTTCTGTAAGCCCTTTAATCCATTGTTGCTTAAAAACAAGATAGAGTATTTAGTTTAAATTCTATGCAATACATAGACTCCTAAATTCACATGTTATGTTTTGACATAGGCTTCCTCTGTGGAATATCACTTAGCAGGGCTGCCTTGATTTTCCTGCTCTTGCTTTGAGTCCTTTGGGGATCTCTTCAAAATTGATTTGAGAGGGTTTTTAGTAGCAGTTAATTCTACTAATTTCCAAAGTGACCATTTTCCATTGGTGAATGTGTAGTGTCTCATAGGGGATTTTGCAGAACTGCAAGAGCTCTACCATAGTGAAACTTGGTATTTTTATTAAGATGAGAGTTCAGTCACATTTCTTCAGGGAAGTTAAATCTTTACTTTCGTATTTTTCACTCATTACTCCTCATGCTGTAAAACTACAATAGTGTCTACTCTGAATGCTGATTATTAAGAGGGGGAGGGTACACGTGTTTTGCTGCTGCAGTGGTATTTTTTTAGTGCAGAGGACAATGCAATATATTTATTTTACGAAGAGTTTTACTCTTTTAGATTTTCTTTTCTTTGGAATAGAGAGAAATTTCAGTTAAGCCAAAATCTTACCCTTTCTCTGTGTAAGTCTACTTGAAAAACACTCCCAAAACCAGACATGCTAAACTTGAGAGATAGAAGTATCACTATAGATATCTCTAGTATATCTATACTATATATATGTGTGTGTCAGTAGTATGGTTTTTTGGTGCCTGGTATTGGTGTGTTCTAGAAGAGCAGCAGTGATGTTAAAAAGCAAGTTGTTTTCAAGTGGTGAAGGGGTGAGAGAGTTAACCTGGGACAAATGCTTGTGTTCTTTGTGTGAGTTCTTTTCATCCTCACCACAAATATGCTCACAGATAAGGAAACAGAAAGTAGCTGGTTTCAGTTCAGTAGTTCTGTTATGAGCGAAGTGGAAGATGATTTCTGTGTAGCAAGAGGATTGCTGTTGTGTGTGTCAGCAGTAAGAAAATGCTGCTTTTGAGGGAAATGTGCCTGGTATTGGACATGGCACTGGCTTAGTCTAAACTCATACTGATTCCAGAGACTAAACTATTGACACCTGGGCTTGGGTGGGATCCGTGAGCAGTAATCAGTGATAAAGACAAAGGAGCTGCTGCTCATTTCCAGGCTCGGTGCTCTGCCAGACGATATGAGGAGGAAGGTTAAAACAATTGAAGGAACTGTTCTTTTTTCAGTCTCTGGGGAAAAAAGAACAGTCGAACACGCTTGATCAGATCTCCTGTTCCTGGCATTTTAACACTTCTCTGAGAGTTAAAACCACGAGAAAACCACAAAAGGGTTGAGGCTGGAAGAGACCTGTCTGGTCCAACCCTGTGCTCAAGCAGGGCTGTGCAGAGCTGGTTGCCCAGGACACATCCAGACAGCTTATGAGCATCTCCAAGGGTGGAGAGAGATTCCATAGCTCCCCTGGGTAACCTGTGCCAGTGCCACTGATCATCTTTCAGCTGGCTTCACGAAGTGTCTGGTAGTGTGTGTGCCCTGACTTGCTTAGGTTTGGATGTGGAATTGGCTGGTTCCTGGCTGCAGGCATCACAGAGCAGCAGAATAGAGGCTGTGTGAGAGAGCATGTGTGAGGGCTAAAGTCTGGGCAGGAGAATGGCTTCGTGTGTTTGTGATGAGATATTTGGTATGGAGATCTGGTTTTCAGGTTTTACTCCTGAATTTCTCTACTTTTATCAACACTTATCAACAAAAATGTTGTTGCCAACTCCTGCCATCCTAGGTGTTTCAAGTCCTCAAGATATCTTGAACAGTAAAGGAGTTTTGATCAGAAAATATATAAAATATCCATCCTTTAAATAGGGGTGCCTGTTGCAGAAATCTAAACTGTATTTTTAGAGTGACCTAGTTTTGTGGTTTCTTAGGTAGTAAGCCAGAAAGAGGGTACTTCAAGCCCCATTTCAAGTAAGTCCTTTCAGTAAGATGCTTTCCCTGCAGCACTTGGAAAACACCAGTAAGAATTTTTGCCCGAGAGTATAACAGTGATGTGTTACAGGAGCCCTGGCCTCTGAGGCTGTTTGTTCAAATTCTTTTGTTTATTATGAGCTGGAATGCAGGGCTGTGGGCTGGGCTGGAGAACACCAGCGTGGTGCCTTCGTGACACTTGGCATTAACAAATGGCATCTTTGTTCCAGCCGCTGCAGCTCCTGGAGCTGTAGAGGGGCTGTGTCTGGAAAAAGGAGCACGTGTCAAGTGGCTCAATTGTGTGGAACAAATGCAGCAAGTGGAGGAGGACAACTTTTACCCTGGTCATTTTTGATAAACACTGGTTTAGAATATGGTCTAGAAGCAAACAGATTTACTTCATGAAGACTAAAACAGAGCTCTACAAGGACTTGGAAGAAAATGAAAATGACAGTCTAAAGACTGGTAAAGTGTTGTGTTAAATTTTATGTACTGGTCTTTAATTGTTTATATTGTGCTGTTTTACTTCTCTTTCATTTCAAATGAGTGATAACTGAGTTTTAAATACTTAATAATATTTAAGGGATGTTTAATGGTGGAAGAAACCTAGCTCAGTTAACTTCTGGAAATATGTATTTCAGAGAAAGTGTTGCTATGCAAAAGGGATTGTTTTTCTAACTAGTTCATTTTATGTTAAAAGTTGTTCTCTGTGTTAGAAGTTCTCTCTGCATGAAGAGAAAGTATAATAAATGATGCTTAATCCCTTTTGTTCAGAGCAGGTTTAGTACTGATGTGCAGGTATTTACCAAGATTCTTCCTTTTGAACATTGTGTACCCAAAACAAAATACTATTAAGTGTGCGTCATGGCTTTTATTTTGTTGTTGATGGGAATGAACTGGAAGGAAAATAAACAGCCTGAGTATTTAAGGGACTTGCTGCTATGACCAGAGACTTTGTTTATTGCTCTGATATGTGCTTTGAATGTGTAGATGTGTAGCAGCTGGTGGTAGTGCCTGCAGACAGGAATTTGTGCCAGTGCAGCTCTTTGAGCAGTGGGATGTATAATGTGCAAGCAAGCAAGAATTTTAGTAAAGTAATGGGAAACAAATTAACATTTTCAATTCTTTTGGGGTTTTCAGAGTGCTCTGCTGTTGGAGAGACGATGGTGGGTTAAAGGACAAAAAAAGAAGAAATCACTTTTTGGAGTTTGGGATAAGGTTACACAGGATGCTCTTAGTGTATCGTGTCTCAGCCCCGTGGAAAGAGACATCGCTTGTGAGGGTGCTGATCCACAGTGGGTGAGCCTGAGCCAGTGTGTGTGCTCAGGTGGCCAGGAAGGCCAATGGCATCCTGGCCTGTACCAGAATGGTGTGGCCAACAGGACCAGGGCTGTGAGTGTCCCCCTGTACACAACACTGAGGCCACACCTCAAATCCTGGGATGAGTTTTGGCCCCATTGTGACAAGAAGGACATTGAGGTGCTGGAGTGTGTCCAGAGAAGGGAATGGAGATGTGACAGGGTCTGGAGCACAGGTCCTATAAAGAGTGACTGAGGGAGCTGGGGGGTGTTTATCCTGGAGGAAAGGAGGCTTAAGGGGGAAACTGCTCACTCTCTACAGCTCCCTGACAGGAGGGTGTAGCCAGGTGGGGGCTGGGCTCTTCTCGCAGGTAACAAATGACAGAGTGAGATGAAACGACTTCAAGGTGCGTTGGAGTGGTTTAGATTGGATTAGGAAAAATTACATTTCCAAAAAGCACTGGAAATAGGCTGCCTAGGGAAGTGGTGGAGTCACCATCGCTTGAGGTATTTAAAAGCGCTTGGGGACATGGTTTAGTGGTGGGCTTGGCAGTGATGGGTTAATGGTTGGACTCAATGATGTTAAAAGTCTTCCAACCTAAACAAATCTGTGATTCTTCTTAAATTTATGGCACATCTGTAAGAGGCAGTTTATTACACTGTTGCTGATGCATGAGCACTGCAATGTATCTGGTACCTACTGCTCCTTCAGTGTAAGGAACTCACTGAGGCTTTCAGTGGTACTCATTTCATACTACCTTCATGAGGGAGCTACTCCATGGTTGTTACCTTTGACAGGTGAGGTACACCCTAGTCATTTTTTAAGCTGTTTCAGAGAGAACAGCACTAGCGAGTTTGAGTAACCCCAAAGACCATTCCTATAAGTTGTATGACTACTTTTGTAAGGACTAGAGATGCACATGGAGATCACTTTAAAAAAGGCTGTGCCTTACTGGTTTGCAGTTCTGTAGCTGAACAGGATTAGAAGGCATGCAGGATTAGACAAACAATTCAAAATACAGGTACTTAGTAAACCTTGTAGAGCAGCAGCTTTTCTTTTTGTGGGAAAGACCAGTGTTTTGCTGTCTTGTGGCCATGCCTTCTTCAGCAGCAGCTCAGTTTTACCAGGCTGTGATGAAAGCCAGGTGTAACTATGGGCTCTGTGTTAGTCACCCCATCCAGGAGCAGCTGAGCTGCTGCCAGGCTGTCACAGGCTGTTCAACTCCTTGACTGCTGGAAACATAAGGGATAGTGCTGCCAGTTCCCTCTCCTTTATTGTGGAAAACTGAGCTACTGCAGGGACTGCAAGAGGGATCCTCAATGTTTAGCTCAGTGATTTAAATTAATACAAAATTGCATTATTGTAAATTCTTTTTCCTTCTACTTCTCCCTGCCCCCACCTTAAAATATATGTTTAGGTGGATTATAGGGGGTTCTTGGGCCAAGATTCTCTGGTATCTGTAGGTGACTACATCTACAGCTACTCTTCCTCCATGTGGAACAGAAGTGGGAAGACGCCATAAAAGCAAGAGTAAGGCAGGATTTTTTTTAGTCTCATTGGATCGTCAAACCATAGCTCCATTTCTTGTAAAAATCTCTATCCTTGAGAAATTTTAGTGAAATTCAGAATCTAATTTTTACATCTGTTTTCAGGCCACAATCTTATTTTTTCTTTACTAGTGTTTATTTTTACTTGGATCTGTTGTTTTGCTGTTAAATGTCACTTATGGCAGTTAGTCTCTTTCAGACAGTTTAGCATTCATTAATAGAACATAGTGTTATATATATTTTAGTTTGCATTATGTCTGTTACTCCTGAGGAGATTCAGGACACTTGGAAGTCTTCATAGTGAGAACAGCCATTGGAATAATATTCCAATAATAATTGGAATAATAAGGGCAGTGGTGGATTCCCCAAGACTGGACACTAAGATTTGACTGAACAGGGTGCTGGACTGTCTTGTCTAGGCTGTGCTTTTGCCAAGAAAGCTTGGACTAGATGGTCCTTGAGGTCCCTTCCAACCCGTCATTCTATGACTGATGCTGAGCAGGATTTTAGCCATGCTGCTTGTGCCTTGTAAGCTTGACTGGTTTTGGGGGGACTTGAAAGTGCTGTTTAGCATGCCATCATTGACAGAATGTATCATCAGGTCATTGCTAGTATTTTTTAGTTCAAATAAGCTCTCTCTACTACTTAATTGACTATATCTTGTTGACCTCATTTGAGATGGCATTGTTTCCTGTGTAATCTGTAATGCTAACTTTTACTTAGTAAATTTAATCATACTTGTATCATGTCTTTAACTGCTTTCACTGAGATAACACTGAACAAAACTGATAAGACTTTAGAATACCAGTTATTTGTTTTCATTTCATAGTGATGTATTTTCGTGCTGAATAATTTTTCTTATTCCCATACCTAGCTTTTACATTATCAGGAATCAGTGTGTAATTTCTAAGTTGGATATATTGAAATATTTCCTCTTATAAGAAAAATCATATTTAATGCTTATCTCCCAAAATAAAACCTCTTGCCCCCATCTCAAGCTGTTTTCTGAGTTTTCAGTATCAACGGATTAATGAAACATTGAACTATCTCAGTGCAGCTGGAAGGTTAGGATGATTCTGGCAGAAAGCAAAGAGGATTACTTTAAAGGCAATGAATATGATAATTTACACACTAAATGTAATTGAATTGTCATGAGACACAGAACATGCCAAACTTTGATTCACACATTGCTTATGCACAGGAAGGGATGGTAAGCCATGGCCATGTATTCAGCATAAATCAGGAATTTGGTTTCTGGTGCAAATACAGTTTGGCATTCTTTTAAGCAAAGCTTTAAACTTTTTCAGCTTACACTGCTATTCTGTCTGTGTTTTTGAAGATCTATGTCCTTTTGAGCACATTTTAAAATAAAAATAGAAACAATTTTTAGTTCTGTTTAAACAATGTATCAACTACATACTATGTGAATGTACTGACTGTGTATTACAATATTGTCTGCTTATATTTAGCCACACTCTTTCACTCTTTCTCAAGTTAAATCTAATCCCTTCTACTGGGAAATTAGGGATAGGACTTTTTATGTATTTCTTGAAGCTCAGCAGCAGGTGTACTTTAAACAAGGGAGCTTTTCCCCACAGCTGTGCATTGGAGAAGTGGAGATTAGGGTCAAGCAGTACTTGAAGTTGCTAAAGGAATGTCGGGTTTCTAAGGAGGTTAAAAGTTTGCTTTTTAAAAACCCATAATTGGTCTTCTGTATCTGTCTTACAGAAGGAAACACAATTTAATTTTGGTTACAATTCCTTTATCTTCTCACTTTAAGAATAAAACCAGGGTTCATCCACTGCTTTTTGTCAGTGTTGATTTGGTAGCTTTAGTGGACATCGTCAGTTCAGCAGATACGCTATGTCAGCTAGTAGAGATTAGGAACCACATTGTTGTAATTGTGCTGGGGGAGTAGATAGTGCTGGAATGTCCTGGCGGTGCTGTGGAGTTGTGTCTGTGCTCTTGGGTGTGACAAGGCTGGGGGAGGAGCTCTGGAGGGCTGTGGAGATGTGTCTTGCTCAGAGCTCACATGGGCAGCCAGGCTAACAGAGCCCTGCAATGGCTGTAAAGCTGTGCCAGAGAAAAGCAAACCTGAGACCCAACTGCTCTGTGTCTTGAGTCCTCTTTTGGCTTAGGAATAAAGGTGGATCCAGCATCTGAAAGCACAGTAGGAGCATTGCCCTGCTTGGACACCCCAAAGTCTGAGCAATATGAAATTACTCTACTCATGCCTTATCTTACAAGGAGGAAACAATTTGTCAGTGTTGCAGCTTAGAGATGTGAAGCTTCCAAATATAGCAGATTGGATTATTTATTTTTTTTTCTCCCTCAAATAACTGTGTAAGTACATGTGTGCTGGTTCTGCTGCACACTGGAAAAAATTACAGAGCTCTATGTATTCTTAGTAAACAGGAATAATATGATTAGCAAATGATGGTGACAAAGGGGGCCAGGTGAGGGTAACCAAGTGTGACTTCTGGGGATCATAAAGGAAAGCTTTGAAGAAGCAGCCAGACTTTCCCCGTAGGGGAAGCTTGGGACAAGCAGTGCTGTAGTCTGAATGCTGCTGCTTGTGTCTGTGCTGGGTCATTCTGAGGTTCTCTTAGCGTTCCCCTGAAGAAAGGTGGAGTGAAAACAAGCAGAGACCACGTTAAATCTCTAACAGATGGCTTAGAAGGCTGCCTTGGCAGAACTTCTTGTCTAAATGTTGAAAAATATGTAGGTAACCTTTATTAAAGAAACACTAGGTTTGAACGAATAATTGTGTTAATGTCATATGATAGAAAACTGTAATATCTGATCTGTTTTTCTATTTCATGGCCCAGATGGTTGGTATGTACAATTCCTGAAGTTCATTATGTTGCCATGAACTAGATAGTGCAAAAAAACCCACATGCTTGAAGTTATTTTTATAACAGTGTTAGATTGAAATATATTTGAAACCTTTTTCAAGCCTTTCTTTATCTGAAGTTCATTGCTTTTTAATAATCAAAATAATTCAACTCTTGAATCTTTCACAAACTTGTTAATTAAAGCTGATTTACCTCATTGATTTCATATAATTATATTTGGGATATTGAAGTATGTTCTGTTGTTGGATATTCCAGATAGCAACTTTTCCTTTCTTGGTGCTCTCTGTTCCTGTCCATGTCCTAGAAATGATTTCTGCTCAGGGAATAGGACTGAGCACAACTTGAACTCCACTCACGTAGTAAATGCTTCATCTGCAGTGTCCTCATGTCCAATGCTTACTCACACACTGTTTTGTTTTTTTTCTTGCTGTCAACCTTCCTGTTGTCGTATCCTTACACTTATTCCAGCTCTGGGTTGCCTGAGTTGCAGTCCTGACACTGTAAACAACATCCTTCCCTGTTTTCTGAGAAAAAAGTTTTAGGCAATTTCTAAGAAGCCAATGCAGCATTTCTTCAATATTCCAATATCTCTACAAATCCTGTAAATACTTCACAATTTTTTTTAATCCAGTAGTGAATGTTTCAGCTTTCTTTGACTATTAGAATGTTTGTGGAATTGCCAATTAGTGGTCTTTAGTACTTTCTTCAGTCTTTCAGTTAGTGGGTTGTGCAGAATTATTTTTTTTACTGTATTTAATATCTACATTGGTGGAAAATCAGAAATATTCTAGACTCAGCAATTAAGATACTGTGCAGTAACTGTACTTTGCTTTGAGCAGTGTTCAAGACATACACCAAGGTCATATTTTGCTTTGACACAATAGTTTTGGCATTTCTCCATTGAAGTAGGCTCCCTGAGGTTGATTTTCCAAGTATTTGGCTGCAGTTCTTTTTTCACAAGGGAGAAAATCTGAACAGCATTATTTTAATTCCTCTACAGGTGCAGATGCTGAGCAGGATGCTGCTATCAAACTTGCCCAGGAACGAGCAGAGATAGTTGCCAAGTATGACAGAGTAAGTGAACTTTTTAGTAATTTAAAAGACATTTTATAATGCGACTTAGTAATATGTCTGTTTAAAAACTGAATCATGATTCCAGCTAGCTGTTGTTTAAAATACTCTGTTGAGTACTAATCTGATGTTTAATGATACACTGGCCTCTGGGTGAATTAAACTCTCCCTCCACAGGGGTTATTCTGGATAATGACTCAATCAACTAATTTTTCAGGTGCATAGCAAGTTACTTTGGGACTATTTCAGGGAGTGTATTATATTACACTAAGTAGTGCGAGTGGGATGTTTAAGGATGCTCAATGTAACTGTGAGATCAGAAGGACTTTCATTTTACTTTTATTTATTCAGTCTTTGGTTATGGTAGTACAAACACTGGAATCATAGCAGAAAAAGTAAAAGATGAGTGACCTGTATTGTTTCTGATATTGTTGTGGGAAACTAAAGAAATGCCCTGGTCATACAACGTTTGTTGTTGGACCACTTGTCAGGAAAAGCCTGGCACAGAGTATGCCTAGAATGCTTACATGGTAGTCAGGTATTTTTGTAACACTTATGGACTTTTTAAGTGTCATTGGAGTACAGAGCAATAGCCTTGCTTGTAGAGTTCATGAAATGTTTTATGTGCCAGACTTACTGGTGGCTTGCATGGTGTGCAGTAAATGAGTGGCTCACCTTAGAATAAGGAAAAACCTGCTTATGTGTGGCAGGCTGTCATCAGGTGCTCTGCAAAGCTGCTCAGTCACTGCCATTCTCAGCTGGGCAGGGCAGAGAAAATACAACAAAAGGCTCATGAGTTGGGATAAAGGCAGGGAGAGATCCTTCACCAATGACTGTTGTAGGCCAAGCAGACCTGAGTTGAGGTAATCTGTTTAATTTATTATCAATCAAATCAGAGTAGGACAATAAGAAAATCAAAACTGGATCTAAAACATTTTTTCCCCAGCCCTCCCTTCTTCCTGGGCTTGGCTTTGCTCCCAGTTTTCTCTACCTCCCTCTTCCACCTGAGCAGAGCAGAGGATGGGGAATGGGGGCTGTGGTCAGTTCGTCCCATGTTGTTTGTGTGACTCTTTCCTGCTTGGGGGTTTGACTCCTTCAACTCTTTGCTTTTTCCAGTGTGGAGTCCCTCCCACAGGCTGAAGTTCTCCATTAACAACTTCAGCGTGGGTCCTTCCCATGGGCTGCTCCAGCATTGGTCCCTGCATCAGGGTCAGTCCTTCAGGCACAGGTGCTCCAGCATGGGTCCCCCATGGGGTCACAAGTCCTGCCACCAAACCTGCTCCAGTGTGGCCTGGGCCATGGCCAGTGGCAGGTCCTTACTGGAGCTGGCTGACTTTGTTGGATGTGGGGGAAGCTTCCAGCAGCTTCTCAGAGAAAGCAGCCCTGGAGCCCCCTGCTACTAAAACCAGGCCACACAAACCCAATAGACTTCATGTTGTGAGTGGTGGCATGATTTCATAGCCAGTAATCCGTGCATAGCCCATACCAGTAGAGTTGAAATGTAGTTAAACTTCTGCAAGCCTTTTGCAAGACTGGCATTTGGAGAGGAAGAATGGGACATGAATGAATGCATAATTGAGGCAAAACTCAGTGCTGCATTGTTTGAGAGCTGCTGCAAGTCAGCCTGGCCATTAACTCAGGACTGTCTGCAGTGCGTGCTCTTGCAGATGATTGTGCAAGAAAGATGGACTTGGGAAATGAAACGAGTAGAGGGCACTCTGGGGACCTTGATGGATTGTTGTGGAGTTTAACATGTGTGAGATTACTGTGACTCTGGTAGAAATGTATTTTGTGTATATCAGTGACCAAAAGATTTCCTGTGATGAAAATGCTGTTGGTAAGGGCTGGGATAGGTGTTCTGCTCTCCTTTTTCTTGGCTGGTTAGTTTAGGACTGGTGTTCTCCTCCCCTTCCTCTAACCTCCTGCCACCATGTCCCAAAGTGTCCCAAAGGTTATGCTTTTAGTGGTTGAATGCTCTCTTATGTGTCTTTATTTATTGTGTCGTAAAATATAATTTGGCTTTTTATATTTTCGTTTCTCCTTAGGGACGTGAGGGTGCTCAGATTGAACCGTGGGAAGATGCTGACTACCATCTTTACAAAGTCACAGATAGATTTGGCTTTTTACAGTAAGTAGCAAGATTGTAAAGAAAATAAGATTAAAAGTTTGCTACTATTAATATTCAGGCTCTTTATTGTATTACCTATTTGGTGAAAGTATTATTATGCCTTTAATAGATATTTTGGAAACTGCTGTGTAAGTGTTACTGCTGGCTAATTTTTCACTGTGCTTTTCAATTCAGTTTCTGTCTGGATTTTTATTTCTGTAATTTGATCTTGCATAGGGAGTGAAATGTTTTAAAATATTTTATTGGGAAATGAAAATTGATGGTCTACAAAAATCATATTTCAAGCTGAATTGCAGATAAATTTTTGTTGTGAATAACTTAGTTGGATGTAAACAATCTTGAAGTTCTTGGAAAAATTTATAAAAATTTTGTTAAAATGCTTAATTTTAAAAAGATTTGAACAGGTTACTCATGGTTGTATATGAGCAACAGTGTATCTCGGTCCATCAAAGATTAGTATCTTTCGGCTTCATATATTTTTTAACCTTACTGAAATCTTTGCTGATTTGGGACCTAATGTTGAATCGACTTTAAGTCAGAAAATGCCAGAGTCCAGATGCAGTTCCCCTACAGGTGCCTACTTTGTAACATAATTTGCTCCTTTTTGCCAAATAGAAGGTTAGAGTATTAAATTGTAATAGGACTTTTGTGGTTGGCAGATGTAAATATTCAGCTTTCAGAAACTGAACACAAGCTGACTTGCTACTTTTGATGATATTTGGACTCTCAGAGGTTCTTGGTGTTTGGCATTTTTGTTTGAATACATGAAATGCAGTTTAAATCCAGAAAAATCAGTGATAATTGGAAAACTTAGTAATCCCTATGTAATTCATAGTATTGGGAAGGGGGATGTGTATGTTCTGTTTTTAGGGGAACTTTTTTCCTTTTTTTCCTTCCTTTTTGCAATGTTTTTACAAGTTCTCAGTTAAAAGTCATCTTTACCTGCAGATTGCTTGTGCTGCATTGGGGTGAGTTAATTTGATGTGTGACATTCAAAGAGATCTGTTGTACACAAAGAGGTCCTTGTGTTGGTAAACCCCAGCTGCAGCACCATGTGCCTGCAGCTGTAGCATTCCTAATGGAGAATGGATGTCAGAATTATTTTGTTTCTGGGGCAGAAGTAATGGAAGCCACTGCAGGGTTCACCTCTGACTTTGGTATCCTTGTGAGCTCTTGAACTTTTCCTGTTACTTGTATTGTGATACTTTCGTTTTTATGTGTTAGAGTAGAAGATTGTTGCTCAAGTCCTCTCCCCTTGCTGCTGCTGTTCAGTCATTACCCCAGACCTCCTGCCCAGGAACATCTTTACTCACCAATGCAGAATTAATTCTCTATACAGTCTACTTCAAGGGATGAAAGCTGAAAGATTTAAATTACATAAAGACTGCACAGGATAACAGTGTGTGCAGATAATCTCTTACTAATTGTGCCTATTTGTAGCTTATCCATGTCTTGTTACAGGGCAGCTTTCACCTGGGAGTGCTCTCAAGGCTGCTTTATGATTGTTTAAGACAAATTCAATGTCTTGCAAATGATGTTTTTATTTTCCTGAGAAGCAAAATCTCTCCTAATAGAAGAAATAGAATTAAGAGAAACCTATCAGCTGTCTTGTCTTGAAATGACAATTTATATTGCACTATAGATTTTAAAGTGTGGGCTGGGTCATGTGTGCTGTCAATCTGAGCCTGCTGTGTCTGAAACTCCTGTTCCATGAGAGTTTGAAATGCAGCAGGATGTACCAAAAGCCTCAAAAGTTTATCCTCACTGAGAGCCATGATTCCCTACAACCTCTCAAGTGTTTACAGTGTAAATTAGCAAACGGGCTGATGTACATTGAAGACAAAATCTAAGGGCAGTACCAAACCTAAAGCATCCTAGTTAAGGTCTACAGGGATTTGTAATCTTGTTTGTATTGACATCTTAAAATACTAAGAGAGGTGTCTTTTGTATCAGAAGGGTGCTAGGTGTGAGGAACCTGATACAAAATTAGGGTTTGTTTTCTGAAGTACAATAGGCTTTGGTTACTATGAGTAGTTTTCTTTGTCCTTGTCTGTGTCCTATTTGCAGCCTTCCTGGGCTCTGTGAAGGGGCATTCAAAGTTCAGCTGATTGCTGATAGGGCAGAAAAGATAATTTTGAGGGAATGAAGCACTCAGGCTGCATGTGTAACTTGCCACTGGGTAGGAGATGGGAGAATGTAAAGACTAGAGATATTTCAGGAGTAGTTTTGGTCTAGATCGGCAATTCTTCTGGTGTCCCAGTGTCCTTATTTGTGTGTTAAACTGGGAATTTGTAAACTTGAGGGACCTGAAGACTTAACACTTCCACTGTCTTCCTGCCATACCTGTAGGAGTGGGCTTAGGTTTTCGTCAGAGAGGACTGAGAGGTAGAGGGAAAGTGCTTTTTTATTTAACAGTAGAGAAATTGGATTGTAATTGGAAACAGATGTAAGAATTCCCTTCAAGTAAAATATGTCACTTTAACGTATTTATAAGACCCTCAGTTGATGTATCTGGCATCTTTGGTCAATTTGAAGTCATGTAGTATTTACTGTTTACAAGAGTTAGGTCCATCCTTACCCAATATTGTTTTAAATTTTTGTAGCTGCTGCCTTCGGAACACAATTCAATTTGTTTGCTGCAGTACTTTATTTTGCAGTTCTGCAAATGTATGTGAATGTTCTAGTTAACTTTGGATATTAAAAGGAAAGTGGTGTGGACAGGTTATTAATATAGCTATTTAAAACAAACACGAAAAAAGCTGAGTTAATACTTAATGAAATTAGGGAACAAGAAAGTGTGTTCAGTGAGAAGTACCAGAGCATTATAATAATGAGACTTATTTGAAATGAGTAAAGGGAAGTTTTAGAGGGAAGTTGGATGTGGGAAGAAGGCTTCCAGCAAAGCTAAGCTGTGAGATAACCTGTGGGGAGTCCAAAGGACTGTCTCTTGAGATGTTTAACACCAGAATGCACAAAACAAAATGCAGCTAGGAGTTTGTTCAGTGGCACTGACTAAATTGTAGCAGTAATGAGCTGCTCTACTGAAAACATAAATTATACAGCAGGGGCACACAGGAACCAGGAAGAGTGCAACTCTCATTATTAGCTAAATTGTAGAAAATTTGGCCTTTGCCAGCTACTGTTGTTTCAAGGCTATAAGGAAGTGGTGGGTTGTGGTTTATTTAAGCCGTGTAGTGTTGCAGGCAAACCAGACCCAACTTGGAGAATTGTTTTCATAATTTACTGCCAGATAACATGACATTCTGACTGCTGATTTAGATGCTGGGTAGGAACACTCCAAACCATAACACTTAACAGGCACCTAGAGGAAACACCTGTCCCCCCTCTGCCTCCAGGACAAACTTCCCTTGGTTTTTGTTGTGGGTTAGCCTTGAATCACCCCTGTTCCCTTGGTGAGGTGACAGGCAGTGCAGGAGCTCCTGCACACGATGACTTCTTTCTGCTGCTCCTGGTTTCTTACTTATTTTCTCCTTCTGCTCCTTGTGTCCCCACCCTGACATGGTGTTCCTCCCACTGGGAGTACATCTCCAGCCATGTTCTCAGCATCCCCTTCCATGTGTCTCTTCTGTCTCTCCAATTAGTATTGTTCCTCTTAATTAATACAGACTTGTTTATACCAAGTGCTGTTGATCTTCCTCAGTGTCACCTGATACACGTAGAATAGTATATTGAATTAATACATCAATTAGATAAATTAAATATTCCTATAACATTGAATAGCCTATTAAAAACCAACTCTTTTCTTTCGTAATGTTTCTTTCAGAGAATCCCATATCAGGGAGCTTGTCTTAGTATTGACAGAGAAGACCAGTATATTCTATACAATTTTATACAATTTTATACAATTTTAGGTTTTACCAACCTAAAAATGTTAAAAAAAAAAAAGGCAGCAATATCCCTTCCCAGAAAAACCTCAGGCATGCTCCTTATTCAATGCAATTTGTTTTCCAGTAAAAATCCTGCTGCTGATTTCATGGTAATGTAGGAATGCTGAGCAGTCAGGCTGATGTGAAAAGTGCCATTCAATTTTAAAACGAACATTTTTTCCTCTGAAGTCTAGCACCAGTGTCTGCATACACAATCTGCCAGTGTTTTGATAAGTTTGGATATTCTTTTCTAGAAAGTGCAGGAGATGGAGATGCAGGAGCTGTGTCTGCAGCTGATGGAAGTCCAGCAGCCCATCTCTGGGGACTCCCATAGGGCTCAGATAAGGCTTAGCCTGTAATAGATGACTTCTGCAATAAAGTATTTTAGGAATGGGAGAAATGCCTAAGATCTCTTCACAGATAGTCATAACAAAAACTGTTCGAGCTGTTTTTGGAAGTGGAAAAGGTGGAATGTGTTTGGTATTCATAAAAAGTCAAGGGTTTGTTTGCTCAGTTTTTCCTTTTTTCTTTTTTTTTACCCTCTTGTTGGATATGTTGTATCTTTTTGGTCAGCATTGTGTGAATGTTGACCCTGCGCCCTACAAAAAAGCAATTCTTCTCTGTCCTATCTTGGAATCTGGCTAAATTTTAAATTAAATGTCCTCAGTGTTTTTGGTGTGGACTGTTCTGTCATCAGCCCTTTTCTTTACCTTGTAGATAACTTCTGTTTGCATTTTTTCTATCATCAGTCATTGATAAGGGAATAACTTCAGGGGAAAGAAAATCCTGAAGGAGTGTCTGAGTGTCTTGAAGCTCATAGCAGGCATTCCAGTAATGCCTCAGGATCTGGGATTCCCCCCCTTCCCCCTCCTTGAATTATTTAGTTGATTTGGTGCTGCTTTGGAATGGTTAAGAAAGCTACTAAAATAATTATCTTATTCCTTGGGTGGTGACAAGTTCCCTACTACAACTAGGAATATTTTAAAATATATTTTATTTCTTTAAACTGACAGTTTATGTAATGTCTAAATTGATTTATCTATTTAGAAGTGACAATTTTGAGTTATTTTTATAGCTAAAAATGATTAAAGATCTTAAAAGAGTAAAAGAAAGCAAGAAATTCAAATGACAGTATTTTTGTAAGTAAATAAGAATTTAAACTTTAGCTGCCTGTTGTTGAAGCACATACTTAAAGATGTATTTTTCATTAATATATCCTTGTATTTATTTTTTATGAAACTCTCCAGTTAACTACAAGGACAAAGTAACTTGATTTCCTCCCCATCCTCCCTGCCCCACATAATGTTAAGGTTGAATGGTCACAAGAACATTGGCTGATTGAAGTTTGCAAAACAGCCCAAAATTTGTACGTGATCCTGAAGTAGGGTAGAAGCTGAGAACAGCATTTTGCAACTGTAAAGGTCAAGCAGTTTAAAGAGCTGATCCTCTTTGGGGCATTTCAGCACCAGGCCAAAAGTCAGAGCAGGATAAGCCAAATGGCCTCAGTGTCTTCTTAGAATGGCACAGAAAGCTAAAATTCGAGCAAATCTGAACAGCATCTTCCTGCCTTAGGTCACCACACCAGCACAGCCCTGGTCAGTGTACTCCAGGTCCTCAGGGGCTTTGTACTGAAAGTTGTAAAGCATTGAACAACATTCCCCTGAAGAAGAAACACCAGCCAGGTTCATTGGTTTTGGTACCTGTTGGAACTACATATTTCAGTATTTAAGTCATTTGAGGACCAAGCAAAAATACTTAAAAAAAATAAATGTCCCACACATTTTATTTTTAGCTGTAAATTAGGATTTATGTTATCTGGTTTTTTAATGCATCCTTGTGTGTCCAAATTTTACTATTCCTCACTGGGAAATACAGATTCTGACTTAAATACTATGACTAATATATTGTGGAAAGTGTTTTAAGTGTTCAGACTTAAGGTTATGAAGTAGAAATAACAGAAGAAACTGCAGTTTATTTAGTGCAACTTTCCAAAACCTTTTTTCTTTCTATTGTTCCCTGATGAATGCCAGTAACAGAATTGTTCTGCTAACTTTTAGTGATGAGCTGTGAAAGTCATAGCAGACATGACATCATTCAAAAAATTAAAAAGTACTTTTATTTCTTCAGCCTGCACCATATGAGTTATTTTCAGACCTTTTAATTATCAAGGCTTGTGTTAACTTATATTAGTAATTGTTATCTTATAGCAATAACCTGTATTGTCACAATTTGTGGTCTGACTTGCGTGACTTATTTTAAACGTGTTTTTCATTTTACTGCCTGCTCAGTAAATGGAAACTGGGGATGTATATTTGCTGTGGCAGATGCTGTTATGGTGATAAATATTCCAGGATCAGCATAGTGAGACTGGGCAGATTGGAGGTTTGTTTTTCAAGGTTGTTTATGTGGGTTTTTATCCCCTAGAGACTGAAGAGTGGTACAATAGAAGTGCTAGTGGTAGAAAATACAGATGTGGTCTGGCCCTCAGCCCATTCATGAGGGTCTCTCCAAAATTTGGGTTAGATTCTTGTGCTACTCTTACAGTAGCTCTGTGCTGATCCTAATGGAATTGTACCAATTCACAGCAGCTGAGAATGTGACTCATACCCTTAGTCTTTATCCCATGAGCCTGTTAAAGCAGTGAACATGCTTTGAGAATAGTCTGCTAATGATGGTGATTATCACATTTAGAGAGGTGCTTTTCAAACAGCAGAATTCATTCTTCCTTTTGCTGAGATGAAACCTACCTGCTCTTCCTCATCAAGCTTCACTCTTTAAAAAAACATAGTGCATTTTTATTAGCTCCAATGCATTTCTGCAGTATGCTCCAAAAACGTGTTAGGGGGAGTAAAGAAACAGAGAGCTCAGTCAGGGATTGAGATACTCCATTAAATGTTTCCAAATGAAACTATTCATTTTTTTTTTCTCCAGTGTTATTTTACCCTGAACTTCTTGATAGGGAACAATATGATCAGCAACCAGCTACCCCTTCTTGGATTCTGTTTCTTGCTAATTTGTACATAGCCTATCTGGAAAATAGTCCTTGTCTCTGAAGTAATTCTGTGTGCATTCCTTGGTATTTTCTCCTGTGTGCCTCTTGAACAACATGTCCAAGAGCAATAATTGTTGTGCAGCTCTCCCTGCTGATTTGGGTGGATACATGAGTGAGTTCTCTCCAGATAAGAGCTGTAAGGACAGGTCTCTGAGGGTTCTTGGCAGCGAAAGAAGTTATGCTGAGATGTTGGGTGATAACAGTTAAAGAAAGAAAGAAGCATGGTTGATGTAATTTGGTAATAATCAAAGTAGCATTCCAAAAATAGGGATTTTATATAATTTTAATTTCAAATTTTTAGTGGAAGAGTCATAGAATCAGGGTTGGAAGAGAGTTAAGACCAGCAGTAAACCCAGCATCATCCCTGTAACCCCATAATTACTAAACCACATCACCCAGTGCCAGATCCAGGAGGCACTTAAAACACCTCCAGGGATGGTGACTCTACCACCTCCCTGGACAACCTGTTCCAATGCCTGACCACCCTGAGAGTGAAACATTTTTTCCTATTATCTAATCTAATCTCCTCTGCCTCAGTTTCAGGCTGTTTCCTTTTAAGGCTGTTACATCTGCACATCAGAGTTCAAGGAAGGAGCTCCAAGGCTGCTAGAAAGGTTGCAAAGTTACTGTTCACAGTGACATGAAGCCACAATTCTTAATTTTCTAGGCACAGTTAATACTGCCAAACATGTTAAGTGATGTGGTGATGTGCTAAAAAGCAATGAAACGTTTATTCTTAACAGTTCAATTATAAATGTCAATCTTACTGCATTTTATTTATGCTGGTCATTCAGCAGGGACTTCTCATTTTCCCCTTCTCAGCTTTGTTAGACAGGGTCAAACCCTCTTGTCAGGAGAGTGGATAAACTCTTCCTTCCGTTGGGAAGAAGTGTACCAGGTTCAGCCTCTTTCAGCTGCCAAAGTCAAATCTTTATTTTAAAAAAAGTTCAGATCTCTCTTATTAGAGAAAAGTTGTGTTTCTCTTCCCTTTCTCCTAAATACACAAATATGCCTCATTTTGACTGTCTAGAATTTTTCATGAGGTGTTATAAAGATTTACCATGGGAACTCCACTGAATTCTCCTCTCTCCATTGGAATCTTGTATTATGTGCCATAGATTCTGCCTTCTCGTATGTGAGACACTTGCCTTGACTGATTTTGCTGCAGAATATTCACTGCTAATCATATTGAGGAACTGCTGTTAAAAAAACCCCAACCACAAATTTCAGCCCTATTTAACATTCTTTCTTTTTACCTTAATACACCCTGAGGATATTATCTTTATTTAAGGAGAGAAGTGGTAGTTTTCTTAGTTATTGAGATTCAAAAATGCCTTTTTTAGGTTCATCTTCCTAGCAGTAGACAAATCCTTTATTTTTTTTTTTTTGCATACTTCCACAGGGAGCTGCTTTTAAAATATTTTAATTGCATTTCTGTATGACAAAACCTGTTTTGAAAACACAGCAAACACACGATTTATCAGTTATGGAATTCTTGATAAGTTGAAATGAATCCTTGCTTACTGTGCAGTTGTGAAGTGGTGAGGCTGGTTCAGAGACCAGGGTAAATAGGTGATTTTATTTAAACATCCCTTACAATGGAAGAATACATTGGATGTGCTATAAAATTTGCTTAGTCCTGTCCATTCTGACTGAGTTTACAGCTCTGCTTCCATGATGGACAGTGAACACTGTTCTGTGGATTTGTCTGCAGTCGTGGTGGTGGTTGTGTTGCGAGCCTTTGCATTCATGCATTTGAACTTGTGTCCAAAAGCGTGAGCTGTCTGTGGCAATTTGCAGTATTTGCTTCCTTGAAGCAAGGTCTTATTTTGCAAGAGCGTGTGGTCAGAAGTGTTGCTTTAGAAGGTGTTTTGGTTGCTATGAGGAACTCTTCCGTGCCTTTGTCGTTCACTTTTTCTCACACTTGTTATTTTAACAAGTATTCTTTGTCAGCCTGACGGGGAAAAGTGGTTGTTTATTCCAAAGCTGTTTCATGAAAATTGTCTAAACCAGACCTTCTCTCTGGTGGTCACCTGGGAGCTTTACAGTTGCACATCACTTGTACAAATATATGCAATTTTATGTATTTGTATTTGTGGTAGGACCACCAGGAGAAGAAGGAAGTGCCAAGGTTACCAATGAATTTTTCTGTGACTTGGACTGTGCATTTAATTTCTTTTGCAACAGTATTTAAGATGTTCTTCTCTTTTAAAATTTTTTGTCTTCCCTTTCCCCTTGAGTTAATGTGGTGATCTAGTGTGTGGTTCTTCTCTTACTTTTCTTTCATGCATATTCTTCCTGTGGAAGGAATAAATGTTCTGTTATTTGCTGTAATTCAGAATGGTATGGTCTTTTTTTTCCTGCTAAATATGTGTCACAGTGTTACCCCTTTCTTAGGCTTAGCTTTATTCTAAGCTTATTCTTAGGACTAGAGTTGAAATTTGAATTTTAAATCCATTCTTTCAGCTGAGTTAGTCCAGGCTGTCACTTCAGCAATCCCCTGCAGATACAGAAGGAAATGAGATGAATGCAATCCTGCAGATTTGATGGCAAACACAAAAATAAGCTGCAGGATAATTCTGCCAACTAAGGACAAATAACATGGTTTTTTGTTAACAGCTGCTGCTACTTGATTTGAGTAAAAGATCACCCAGTGTGTACTAGGAATTCATGAAGTACTTCCTTGTATGAAAAGAGCTATTAGGTAGCAGAACTGAAAAAAATGATTGACTATGTTAATATGGTTTAATTTATGCAACATTTATAAAGCAATATGCAATGGTTTTGAGTTACTGCTTAAGCTCTAATACGTAAGTATGTAGCGTAATCATTATTACCTCATATATCTCCTACTAAATTTAGCATTTATAGAAGATTGAAGTAACTGAACGTAGGGAATGGCCAGAGTGTGTTTCACTGGCACAGGTTGTAAATGATGCTAAAAGGAAGGACAGTTTTTAGAAGTGCAAAGATGCTGCTACTCTTGACCCAATGAAGGACCCACCAGAATGGGATTTGAGACCACTGAAGTTTGTTTCCTCAAAGAAGCAAGTGTAGGTACATAATGCTTTGAGCTTCAGCGGTGGACAAGTATATATTCCTGGAACAATACCATCTTAGTTAATTTATGTTGAAATACACTTTGCATAGTTCATGAATTTTAATGCAGATGAAGCTGCCAACATGCAAACCATGGATCACTGTTAATTTATGGTGTAACCATAAATTACAGGAAGTAACCTTTGAGCACTACTTCAAAACAGGAGATATGTGTTTAAGGACAAAATCCTAGGTGTTTTAGACATTTATCAAATGTAAATTAGAAGCAAGGCATTCTCTTTCATTTGCCTTTTAGACTCTTGGGAATTTTAAGGTAGCTTAGACTAATTTTTATCTTTCTATAAAAACATGATTCTGAGAAAACATTTTTAACCTGTGTTAATTTATGTAAAATTAAAATGACATTACAAATCACTAGAAATGCTGATGTGCTCAATTTAAGCAGATTATAGATTTTCTAAAGGTATTCTGATTCCATGCTGGTGAAACTTACAAGTTTGTATATAAAACATGCCTTTTCACTAAAAACAGAGGAAAGCAGATATTTTTAGGATTTGGCAGTGAAAACACAGTTCTATGTTTTTTGCTACAAATTTCTTGATAATTTTTCATATTGGCAATAAAAGCAGCAAAATCATCTTCTTTCAAGCAGTAAAGTACTTTACTAAAAAAGTCACAATTTTGAGATTTATTTGAGTTTGATAAAACTTTGATTTTATATTATCTAGTCTCTCGCAGTGCACACTGCTTGAGACTTTCTGGACAGGAGCTACATGTTCATGGCACTGTGCTGTGCAAATTGGCAGCAACATCCACAGAATCCACAAATATTAATTGCAAATAAAACCTAGTCACAAAATCACATGTGGTCCAACCTTTTGCCAGCATTAAATTCTTTCTTGCAGCATGTTTCCTGATAATTATATTGTGGAATGTCACACTGGCTTATCCCATATGTTAATTAATTGCTTTGGCTTGCTTACGAATTTTAACAAAACTTCAGAAAGCTGTTTTTTAATCTGCTGTAGTCACTACCCCCATACTGTGCAGAGGTTGTTTGGTGAAAATTCCAAGTGGATGATTACAGTAGCAGAGCTCCAATTATTTTGAGACAGACTCAATCAAAATTGTGAGTTTGTAAGTAAATTGTGAGATAGGAAGTGAGCCATAGAATTTTATCTGTGAAAAACAACAGCTTTCTTACCTTCTTAATATTTTCAGAAATCTTTTCCATATATTATTGATTTTGAAAATAACACTTTTGCTTTAATTTCCTTTGAAAAGCTGGAAGATTAAAGCAGCATTCATAGTCAGGATTCCTCTGAAAATTACCTGTTGCAAAGCACTGTTGTACATATCCATAATGCCCCATATTGCCCTGACAGCTTTATGTGCCATGTATCAGACACTGAGGGGGAGGCAGACCTAACAGAGCACCTCATTAGTGTGTTTATTGCTGTAGAATTGGTTTCCCAGTGTGAATATACTCATTTTTTTTGTGCCTAGTAAAGCCATAGACTCCTACAACTCACTCCTGACAAATCACACAATTTAAAACTGTACCTATTTGGGCAGATTTACTTTTTCCTAATTTATCTGGAAACTGCAATGGTGCGAGTTGTTACTTCAGCAATCGGAGTTTCATACTGTACAGCAGAACAAGTCCATTTGTACTAAAGCTGTTTGTGTTCAGACACCTGTCAAGTGAATTCTTCCCTTCTCATACCTTACCTGTGCGTGATGACTCTTACAGATTTATTTCCTGTCACTTTTGGTTTTGAGATTTATACCTTACTAATGTTTTTGTGGATGTTTCCTCACAAATTTCTTGATCATGAAGGTTTCAAAATGATACAAATGACTGGTTTAAAAAAATTTTAAGAATACTTTCTTCAATATAATCCTCCTGGGAAATAGCAAGTATGTTTTCCTTGTGGATTTAAACACTTAAAAGTGCATCACAAATAACAAGCGGAATGCACAGCATTTGTTTCTTCATGATTAACTCAATGAGACCATGAAGATCAATGTTCTGCAAGAAACTTCTTCCACATTATATTTAAAATGTGTTGCCTGATATGATTTCGAAATACTTTTCATTTAAAATGAAACTCTGTGCAGTGGTACAAGGTGATGCTATTACACTTAGAGGAGAGCATGAGAATATAATTGAGTAATAGTTTGAGAAAACCTTTTGCATAGGTACTGCTTTGCAGGCTTTATGAGGATTAAACTTTTTTAATATCTCTGTTACACTGGGTTCAGTAATATAGAAATATTGAATGCAATTGAGTTTTTAATTAGATCACTTGTGTGTATCACAGTTATTCCCACAAATGTTTCATGAGAATAAGCCCCAAAGTTCTTAACAGTGCCCTGGCCAGTTCTGAAATAGAAATTGAGAAATAAAACTACAGCAAACCAAAAGATTTTGAACATTACAATTCTTCAGACAATTCAGCTTTGTAGTGTTTTTGGTCTTACTGTGGTCAATTTTTGCTATTTTTTTTCCTTCAGTGACAATTTTGTTGTCAGGCCTTGTCCAACTTGTAACTGTGAAGTAATGAATAGATCCTCTGGAATTTTCTGGGGTAACTGGTGTGTACCAAGGTTAATCATTGCACTAAATATCTTCTGTCCTCAACTGAAGCTGCAAAGGGCAGAGGAGGCTTTACATTTCTTAAACCTAAGCCAAACCAGAAACAGGAAAATGCTGTGATTTGAGTCAGTGGGGAGCATACTTGGGATTTAAATACAAATGTAGGAAAATAATAAATCTTTTGAGCGTTTAATGTAATAAAGTATTTCCTTGTGTTTGCATTGAACAAATACATCAAAGTGCTATTTAAAGATTACTGATTTAGACAGCAGCAGTGGGTAGGGGACTGTAAGCTTGTTAAGCCTTAGACTTTTCAATTTATTTCAATGACCGCTGTTACTCAAGGAGGCTAATTACAACACATGCTGTAATGGTCAAAACCATAGATCTGCATATTTAATATTCTGAAGTTTTAAGTTTTCTTGAAACATTCATGAAAACCTGGGTTAGCCAGCGTGGTGGATTTAAAGGTGTAAGATCCCTTCATCCCTTATAACATAATAAAAAAAGGCACTTTCAATTAGATCTAATAAGTGAAGTCTTGTCTTTGACCTTAGAGACCATCTCACCAGAAGGTGGAAGTAGTCCAGGCTGAAAGATGGGAAGGTAGCTTTGGGCTGGTGCTGCAGATCACTGCCAGTGAGGACCATGGGTAGAGATCCTAAGTTCCAGTCAGACCCTGGAATCCAGTATTTATATATTTCTTCCAGTGAGATATCTTTGAGGAACCTTGTAGTAGGATGACCATCAGGCACCTTACTGTAGTTGGGATTTGATCTTGCAGTGGTTTGCAGCTCCTAGACCTGGAGACAATATCTTCATCCCTTTCTCTTAGTGCTGTAACTCCAGAGGTGCTTGGCAGTGACAGGCAGAGCCCTGAGCTGCTGTTGGAATCCTGTGTGGCTGCAGCTGGGAGCTCTTGTCTTCATGGCAAAGCACAGACCATGTGTGGTGATAGTTAATTCCTGGCTCATTCAACAGCTGGCTTTACCTATTCAGATTTTACTTTAGTGGGGACAGCAGAGTGTTAAGATCTCATTTCTGCTGAGACCTTATTTTCATGACTTCAGTTAAAAGCATCCCTGTGACTCCCCTTTTGGATATCCAGGATTGTATGGTTCCAAGCTAATGATGTTAATCAGTTCTGTTCTCTCTGGATCCCCTAAATGAATATTACTTGAGCTATTAAAGGAAAACAGTCATCTTAGGGCAGGATATAGCTATATTATGTTAATATTGTTTACTATTTCCCATTATTGTTTGGTGAAGTATGCAGATAAAAGCCATGGAGAAATGCAAATTTAAATAGACTGGGAATGGTTGGAGAAGATGAATTTTAAAAAGAAATAATTAAGGTGTAACAATATTAGATTGGCTTGGCTGAGGAAGGAAGGGAAAGATGCGTCATTATAAAGAAAAAATAGAAGGTACAATAAAATAGCAGATTCATAGACATTAATTGATTTTGTGTCTGATCCTACCTAATAAAAGAAAATCTCTAAGGTTCTTCTGCATAGAAATCACACTAAATGGAAATATATTTATTTAAAATACCTTTAGGGGCTTGAGAGAGTTTTTGTGCCTGCACTGCTGTTCCTTCAGTCCTTGCAGGGTAGATTTTAGTCTTTACATATGTGAGTATAGGGGCACAGTTGATGCCATCTTGTTAGTGGAGAGGGAGATCTTCAGGAACTCCTGCATGTCCAGTGAGTTACTGAGCAGCCCCGGGCAATTAATTTGGCTTCTGTGCTGTTTGCCAGGTGCTCAGTGTGACTTGGGGAATAAAAACAGGGGGCTGCCTTAATATGCTGCTGTGGAATGTCAGTGTAGCTCTGTGGTATTAGTGCAGTGCTGTGCAGCTCAAAAAAATAATGAGCAATCTGAGCATAAATTTGATGCTGGATTGATTTAGTGTCTGCTTCCCAGGACATGAGGGCTGCCTTTTCCTACTCAGGGTGTTCAGCCATGCTTTTTTTTTTTGTACGTTGATAACTTGCAAAATTAGCAGAGAGTAATTCCTTAATAAATTACTAAAACTCATTCTCCCTTTGTGAAAAATAAGATTTGATTAATCTTTCATGTGATCAACTTCCATGCCAGTGTGAAGATGAGCTGTCAAGGGGTCCCACTTCAGCAGAGGAGCTGCTGTGGCCGGAGTGAGTCCGTGGGGATGCGGAGCTGTCAGATCCTTGCCTTGCACACTGCAGGCAGCACTGGAGGAAAAAGTTGGTTGTGTGTTGTGTGCACAGCCAGCTGCTGTGAAGGGCTGTGAAGAATGAGGCTGCTGTGGAGGGCCTGCAACTGGTACTGAAGAATTGGAAATTTTAAGTGATGTGAAAAGGCCAAGCAGTCTTTGTGCATCAAACCAAACAACAGCGCCCCCCCCCCCCTCCCAGCAGATTGTATTAAATGAAATTGTTTCTTCTCCTTTGCTTTTTCTTACCACTTCAAATAAGCTGAATTTCTAGGTGATATTTGATGTACAAAGGGTCTGCTTTCAGTTGATTTAGTTATATGAGAGTGTGTACAATACTATAATTTTGTTAACATTTACGAATAGCACTGACTAGAGGTTGTTTCTAGTGCATTAGATGTTGATCAAGAAGTTTTTTAAATTATGTTGTTGTTCAGCAAGAAAACTTCCAGATATTTGTTAAGTGCTTCTGAATGAACGAATTACACTTCTTGCAATCCTGCTCAAAAGCAACAGTCTTGGTTTTATAATTAGTTTCTGAGCTGTGGACTGGAAACTTTGACTTGTTTATGGTCTCTGTGAAGGTGTTGATGGGAGCAAGTTTTTCCATTAGATGAAGTGGTTCAAATGTATTTCTTTATTCTGTATTTCTTTATTCAAATATATCTTCTGAATCTGAAACAGTGTCTTATAAAAGAAATGAGATTGAATGCAATTCAAGTGTTTTGCATCTGTGTTCTTACACTGACTGCAGCCTTAACTTCTGTAGCCTTCCCCAAGGTCACCCTTGCACAGAGTGGATACAGGTCTAAAATACTGGTGTTTAATAGCTTCTCTGTAGAAAGCTATAATGATGTGGGTATGAGGAGGTTTTTTCATAATATCAAGACTCAGTAGGAATTTTTAAAAGTATTTCACGTTTCCTGTGTTTTAGTCCCTTTTAAACATAATTTTGTTGGGTGTGTTATTTATCTGACCTCTAGAGCAGGAGGGAGTTGCTTTTTACAATTGAACTGCTGTGTTTTCAGAAGTTGTAGGGGAAGGCAGGCTCACTTGGCATCAAGGTGGTCCAGTTACTTTTGAGAAGAAAAGCACAAATTTATTTGCTAAAAAAAGCAGAAGTCAGAGGCCTCAGAATGAAATGAAAGCAATGGAAAGTCTGAAGATGTATCAGGTCAAAGGTTGCTTTTCAAACTTTCAATTCCTAAACTGCCTTTTTAGGCTTAGGGTAAGAAGTGAGAAGACAGATTTTTCGTATTACTTACGTACCTAGTAACAAAACTCCTTTTTTTCCTCCTTGTTACTTAGAGTGAGATTTGTAGTTTTGAGAACATGTGAGTTAACTCTCCCAAGTCAAGCAAAGTCTCAATGACTTTCCTTGAGCACAGTAGTAAAGGAGGATGTGCTTTTTTTGTTGGTAAATCAGCTAACAATAGCATGGTCAGAAAAAACAAAACAAAAATAATTTGGGTTTCAGTTAAGTAGTACAGCATGGAGTGCTTTCATAGAAGAAAAAAAAAAGTTTTCTTAAGCTATGCAATGTTTGTCTTAAGTTATGCAGCTACTTTGGTCTAAAATCCTAGTTCTGTACTTAAAATATTAGTTCTTCTTTACAGTTCAGAATTCTCATTCACTTGACACTACAAATTGCTGGTGTAAGTGCTGACTTGTAAGAGCCTATACAGAAGTGATTTTGTGCCAAGACAACCAATACTAATACAAACTTTGTCTTTGTTTTCAGTCCAGAGGAGCTTCCGGTCCATGATGTGATGATAGAAAAGGTAAGTCCACTGTCCTCCAGGTTTTTTTACTAGTAAGTAAACATTTAGAGATTTACAGCTTTTAAAAATATAAATCCTTGTGAAATGAGTTGATGAAAAATTTTAGTGATTTGCATTTCCAAAGAAGCAAGTCCTAAGTCTAAGTCCCAAGAACTGTCACAGATCTCTGGGTGCCCATTCGTTCTTACATTTGCTCCTGTCAATGACAGGGAATATTCCTCACCTATTATGTTGCCTAGTGAAGGAAATGGAGCTACTTAAGAGCTCACACCCAGCTCTGCCCTGAAAGAGTGAAAGCTGAGGTCCTGTGCCAGGAGCTGCCATCAGCTGTGCAGGGGGATGGATGATGTGAGTGAGGTGGTGGCACCAACACCGAGGTGTGCACTGCGTCCTGAGGAGTGTGGGCTGCTCTGCTCCTTTAGGAAATGGTGACAAATATCCTGCTGCCACTACAGTAATGCTGAGATGCTGAGCTGGGTGTATTCTGGATGTACAGGTCCTGTTGGCAGCTGCTGTGGGTCCTAGCCCAAAAATCCTTCTGCTGCTGCAGGGTTCTGGAGAATTAGTTTGGCAACTGATGCGTTGGGAATGTGGAAAAATAATGGGAACTGAATTTCTGCTTGTCTGGGCCTAGTTACTGTTGGTATTTCCCCTTGGTCAGTCGGGTCTATTGTTACTTCCAAGACCAAATCAAACCAGAAAAATCAAGATAAAGTGTTTAAAGCTGTAAGTTTAAGTTAGCCCTCTTGGCTGCACAGATCAGTAGGATACATGGAAAAAGGATGGAATGACTTACTTCAAGGCAGCTCAGCTCCTCGAGTGTTAAGAGCAACAGTGCTTCTGAAAATTAATTATTTTGTACTTCAATTATATACTGAAGCTAGTAAGAGATGCTTACTGTAAAAGAGTAGAACTTGTCTCTTTTGTTTTGCCTTGGTTCATGTGTGGATTTGCATACATACTCTGAAATAGCTGCGTTTTCCTGCCATGTTTCATTACATTTAATAACACAGTGAGTGTAATGTATAATTTCATTTCCATCAGAAGGACACAGCAGGGGGGTGAGTCTCTGAGCAGAAATATTAGGCAGCTTGCAGCTACTGTGGTAGATGTGTTTTGAAGCTCTGATTCACTGTAGCTTTGTAGTTAGCCTTAAATTATTTGGGGGAAATAGTGTCTCAGTTCTCTGTCCCAAATTGTGTTTGTGTGTCTCAAAGTGTCAGCACAGGAACTGTATTTATGGAGTCGGTGTTAGATTGCAAGTCCAGTTTTTTAATCATCCAGTGATGCTCCTGCATTCAACTCCTGGTTACACTCCTGATGGTATCCTGACCTCTGCTGGTCTGAGCTTTATCTGGCTTCTATCAGCTGGATTTGAATCTTTGCAATTTTCAAGATGCCATTCATAAGGATTACTGTGTTATGTTAATGTGGGCTATGATTAAAAGCTTTCTGTACAATATCTTTTGAAGTCACTTACTCAGCAGAATTGTTTATGCTTTCCTTTTGCCTTGTGAATTTTAAAAAATATTCCTAACTCAAGTTTTCATTTCATTTGCAACTTATGTAAGGGGTTGATATCCTTGTGAATTCGGAATCTGTTCTTCAGATACAAAAAAACCCTTAGGCTGGGATTCCTGTATGTGTATTTGTATTTTTGGTCATAACACTTTCACTCTGCATTAACAGTAATTACTCTTTTTGGTGCTTCGTTTACATTGCTGCACATTTGATGCCTTAAATGCGTCAAATCATTGTCCTATGTTATGAGCTTCTTAACCTTGAGATGAATCATCCAGCACATCTCAGATAAAACAAGGGGAGGAAAGATTTCCTGGGGGTGGAAAGGAGAACTGACCTCAGTAAATCTGTAGTCTGTCTCTGACTCTGATTTTGAAGTTCTATGAAATGGTTTGTAAGTCATTTTCAGTTAGGTTTTGTCATTGGTTTACTTGATTATAAATTCTCTTGGGGAGCAGTTCAGCAGGTCTTGGTTTTGTCTGAGGCTTTTGCTGAAGCATTGCTTTAAGCCTCAGCTCTCCGGGAAGGTGGAGTGCTGCACACGAGAGGGCTGCTTGCCAGCTTCATGATTTTTTTGCTTTCACTAGTGCATTGTTTACTGACATGAGAGACGGAAACCAGCTCTGCTTCAATTAGGGATTCTGATACACCCAATGGCAAAAATGCTTCAAAGTGTAAAATGTACTCAGAAGACAGATAAATGGATTTTTTTTTTCTTTTTTTTGGTGACAACTACATGGAACTTGTCTGAAAGAGCAGCAGCAGCATCCCTCTGCTCTGCAATGGGCTGCCTCAGATCTGTCTGTGTTTTCAGTGTTGTACCTGTTAGACATGAAAGTGAACATAATTCAGATAGGGAAAGAAATAGCTAAAAGTTTTCAACAACTGAACACAAAAATAATTGCTATTTTGACTACAGTAGCATCACTTGAGAATGGGTAAATTCACACAAAGACATAAAAGCTTGAACAAATATACAATTGAAATGAGCTTCTGGCTCAAAAGACCAAAAATCTTGAAAGCAGATCAAACATACAAACATAAAGTCTGTGGAAGCAGATAGGGTTTTATTTTTCTTACCAATTACATGAAAAACCTGTTAAGGGCAGAGACCTTTCCTGACTTCCTGTTATTCCTGCAGCTTAAACTGTGCCTAAAGAACAGCTGCTTTAAGAGATGTTGAAAACACTGATTTCTTAAAGGGGTTACAAGTGTGAAGGAGAATCAGAAACAGTGTTGTGAAATCTTGGGAGCAACAATTTTTCTAGCCTTCCCCTCTAACATAAGTCTTAAGAAATGTCTTTTTGAAAAAATTTCAAAGGCAAGTATTTGAGATATTACCCAACACGGCCAGAACCTGAACAGGAATGTGGGCAGTTGATAGCAACATGAGTAGATAGATAAGGTCGAAAGAGTAGAGGCACTTCTTTTCCCCATAACATTTTTATATTTGTGTCAGGCTTGCAGAATTTGAATTCAAACAAAAATAACTTAAAAACCCAAGCTAACTTATTTCCAGGACATTTTGTGGACCTGTCATAGTTGGGGTGGACCTAAACTTCATTGAGTTATTCTTCTGGTAATGCAAGGCTTTGGGCTTCTGGATTAAAAAAATTCAGGAAGTTAAAAAAGCTCATTTTATTGCAATGATAGACAAAAAAAGAATGCACAAATCCTGATGGGTAAAAGCTAGAAGTAAAATCAGGATTCTATTGGGACAATAAGTAATAATTTTCTTTTATATTTCCCCCAACATTTTGGATGCAATTGACTTTATAAATACTTAATGAAAGTGTTAATAACTTTTCAGTATCCAGCGGAGCTTTAAAATTAAACTTTTACATTGTTACCAGATTGAATCACTAACCATATGAATATCCTTCCTGTCTTTATTAATCCCTGGATTTGAAGTTGGAGGTAGAGGGGCTGTCCTTTACAATAAAACTAAATACTTGTTTATATTCAACCCTGAAGAGAAAGCAGTAGCCACACACATACATTTTTCTGCTTTAACCTTTCCAGTCTGGATCTTTTGCTCCAAAGCTTTATTGAGAGAGCTGAAATAGTCTCATTAAAAACATGTAAAACCACACAGCTAACTATTAACTTTGTAGTATAATCAGGGACACTTCGCAAAATGTAAAACTGAGCTGTAAAAATAAGGGCTGAAAGTGTTATCGTTGGAGCTAACAAAATACAGATTTTTGGTCGTGTAGTGCCAAAGAGCCTTGAGATTCTATGGACTAAGATGGCTGATTCCAAGTGCTTTTTTGGTTCCCAAATTCGAGAAGTTGATGGCAACTCTAGCAATATTTTCATAGATAGAAGGGCAGTTCCTAAGCTAGTAGGGCTGTACTTGCGAGACTACTTAATGTAACTATTTATTTTGAGAAGATGGGGTTTGTTTTGGGTTGGATTCTCATTCTATCACCTTGTTACTGAAATAGTCCTCTCAGTAATAAATTTTAAGCAAATAGATCTTCAGAAGAAATCTTTGACATTAAGTTACAGGGTAATTCAGGTGAAAATGTGGCATGCCAAGGAGGACAATTATGGCAAGGATTTCTAGCTTTTAATGTCTAAAAATTAAAGCTTATTCTCACTTCTGCTGCTGTGCTGTCGCTCTTGTATGCACTTGGTTTTGTTCCTTTTTAACTCTGTGCCTTTTAAGAAGGGATGGTTTGTGTGATCACTTGCAAACAGAAGCTAATTATGTTTTTGGCAAGTCTGGGGAAAAAAGATCATTTCAGAGACAACTAACTTTTAAGTGTCTTGCAGCAGAAATTATTTGCCTGAAAACTGAGTATAAAAACAAATGGAAGTTGTTGTTGTTTGTTTTTTTTAACTTGCCAAATATGTGAAAAAGAAACTTCTAGAAATTTTGTACTTAGCCTCCTCTTAAAAAATACAGTTTGTCCATAGTTATGGATATAAGAGTTTCTGCTTGGTTTTTGGTTGGCTGGTTTTTTGGATGTCTTAAATGAACTGATGTTACTCTTTGCTGTTCTCAGATGACTGAGTAAAAAGTTCATAATGCTCTCTTAAACTTTTTCTTGTTATTTTTAAAAAAGCATAAACAACTTAAAATGCATTTGTTTTGGAGATACTAAAAATTTCTAATTCCTTTTCAGCAAAAGCACCTTGAAATTGAAAGAACTACAAAATGGCTTAAGATGCTGAAAAGCTGGGAAAAATACAAGAATAGTGAAAAGGTAAAATTCTGCATGCTTTTTTCATTGGCTGTCACGTCGGAAAGAACGTATGGCCTGAAATTAGATTGCCTGTGTTTGATATATGAAAAAAACAACAAAAAAACGCCAAACTGAAAGAATAAGGTTTTTTGTTCTTCCAAAATGCAATAATACCTACTAACCCAATTGTAATTACCCAACAAAATTGGTGATCAAATGCGAGGAATTGTGTTCAGTATGCTCATGTGTGCAGAATAATCTGTGGACAGAGTGGGTTATGTCAGGTGTGCCATTAAGTCCTAAATACTTTTACTTGCTTTAAAAGCTAGGTGGGGACTTCCACGTGAACAGTTTATTTGCTGGAATTGTGGTCTTGGTCATGTTAAAATTATGGAAGAATTTCAGCTGGAAAAAAACTTGCTGGAGGGGCCATATTCCCAACACTGGGTTCTGGGCGGGGGGGCTTTCATATCTGGTCTTGTGGCTCTTTTGTGGATAATGCACAGAATCCTGAAATCAGATTCCTTCTTCTCTTTGACACAGCTTAAGACTTGCAGTTTCTGTTGGGGCTTCTGTTGGTATTTTTTGATGCTGCTGTACTTTTCAGAGGACCAAGGGCAGCTGTTGCACATCCCAGGTTCCTGCCCAATGACTGGCCTGGAATGGCCTTACTCCCTTCTTGGCCTTCTGCTTAAGTAAATTATCCATGCCAAATTGAGACCTTAGAAGAGGGGGATTGAGACCAGAATACTTGTTAGCCTGATGAGCAGAGAGCTGAGATGCTGCAAGTAAAGTAGAGGGAGAAAGATACTTGGCATATCCCTTGCTCATCCTATCTGCTCACTACATCTGTTTTTGAGACTTTTTTTTTGTTAAAAACCAAAGCCAGTGGTTGATCTCTTTCTGGATATATCTCATAATCTAGAAAGTTCATTTCCTTAAAATATGATATGAATGCATGAAAAATAATTACTTGTTGTCCAAGTTTTTCTTATAATCCTACTTTCTGTCCTGCCATTTTCTCTGGGAGGAGAAACTAGAGGTCTTAGCTGTTGTCACTGTGTTTTGTTAATGTGGAAATAAGGAGATTTTGAGATCAAATATGTTTCCAAGTCAAAGGGACAATAAAAAAAACTCCGGTAACAGCTACTTTGTTTGCAAAGAGAATGTTAAATATGACCTTCAGGTAACACAATAACTGCGTGTCATCTAAGCTGCAGTGGTTGTGCTCTTCAGACATAGGTGACATCAGTCCATGAGACACTGACTTAAATAAATAATCCTCTCTTCAGCAGGCATGCAGAAGGTCTAGCAGATCAGCTGAACAGAAAGAGTTTCAGTTCATGTAACAAATTATAGGCTGAACTATAAATAGTGGCCGGAATAATTCAATATGTTCATAAAGGGATGAACTTCACCTGAGGCTAGGAAAAATGTTCACTCATTGTTGAACTCTAGTGAAGCACATGAGATTTAAAAAACAAGGGTGTTTTCATTATTCTATTTCACATTTTATATGCTTAGTGAACCAGAAGATACAGAGTAAAGAATCAGCTGCCTCCTCCCCCTGAGTATCCAGTGGAAAGCCAGACATTATTTGTCACTGCTCTTTATGGAAAGCCTGGCCATGTTCTCAGAGTTGTGCAAAACTCACAATTAAATGCAGTTTTTATCTGGAAGTGCATTGGAAGAATGCACCAGCTTTCCAAGCTCACATTCTTGAAGCATGGAAGGGATAGTTGCAGGAACAGTTCCTGAGTCTTATCTTCTGTCTTCTCTTTACTGGATAAAGTGATTAATGCTAGAGGAACAAATTCTAAAGAAAATGAGCAGTCTGTGTGTTACAAGACTCAAATCACCTGACACTGCCATGGTTTCTGTGCAGTCAGGCTGCTCCTGAAATTAGTGTTCTTTAGAAACATCACTGAAGGGAACATTGCAGCAACAACAATAGTAATAATGTTATAGGATTATAGATTGTAATTGTACTGGTGGCTTGGTTTTGGAAAATGGCATATTTGAGACACGCTTGTGCTCTTAAATAGGTAGGAAGGGAGACTTAGAGAAAGTGATGGTCCCAGGTATACAGCAGGGACATATGTACAAAATACAGGACTTTGGACAGACTGTGATGAGCCTTCATAATTTACAGCTGAGAGAGCTTTATCTTGAAGGAATCTGTTCATACTGTACACATACTGTAAATGAATCAATATATTTGATTCCATTATCCAAAACTGGCATATGCTTAATTGCAAACTACAGTTTTCATTCAATACTCTTGCAGAGCTGCCTATAGGCTGCTTCTCAACCTTTTTTTTTTTTTTTCTGTCATAACTTCACAAGGAGAATTAATGAGAAAACATTAACCCACTGGTGTGTGCATTTGAGGTGCTTCAGTTTACATCTTCTCCTGGTCTTGACTGCTGAAGAATATCTCAAGAAGTAGATGAGGCATCTGGGAACATCACACTGTTTTCCCATTAGAACTCTTGTGCTAAATATTGTAAAAAAAGATGGGATGGGGAATAGAGATTAGGAATGCATGACCATGAGGAACTGGAAAAAGATGGAAGAATATTGAGACCAGAAATGTGTCAGGCTCTACCATATTTGGGTAATAGTTTAGAGGTAGTGAAGTATGATTCAATAAAGTGAGCCCATGTACAGCTCCATAACAGTGTAGAATCACAGAATCATAGAATGGCCTGGGGTGGAAGGGACCTTATTGATCATCGAGTTCCAGCCCCCTGCCATGGGCAGGGCCACCCTCCTCAGAGCCCTGTCCAACCTGGCCTTGGACACTTCCTGGGATGGGGCAGCCACAGCTTCTCTGGGAACATGTGCCAGCATCTCACCACCCTCACAGGGAAGAATTTCCTCCTTATGTGGGAGGTTTTCTTGTTGCCTTTATGTCCTTGGCCAGATTTGATCTCACCAGGGCTTTAGCTCTCTAACCTGATCCCTGGCTGCTCAGATGGTCTCTCTGTATTCCTCCAAACTGCCTGTCCTTGCTTCCCCACTACAGGCTTCCTTTTTTATGTTTGAGATTGTCCAGGCACTCCTGTTCATTCATAAAGGCCTTCTGGTGCTTTTGTCTGTCTTGCTCTTTGTGTATAAAACTCCTTGATTCCTGTGTGGTTATTTAGGCATCTCTTTCAGTGGAGTTGCCATGGTTCTTACAGATACCACTCTGAAGTGTATAACTACCCTTGTGTCTTTGCTTGATTGATATTTGTCAAAATAAAGCTTTCATCTCCCCATCAGTCATTTCTTATGCAGGAAGTGTCACAGAGCAGCAAAGTTTGTGTTTCACTGTGGTCCTTCTCTAGTTTGTGCTTTCATTTCCTATTTGTATTCTACTGCTTAGTAGTTCAGGGTACAATCAACCACCCACAGATAGTAAATCCTTCCTGGCTTAGTATGATCATAACTTTCAGGAAAGATTAAATAAAACTGTTATATGTTGTATTCCCATTTGAGTATTTCCACCAAAGAATTTCTGTCTTTCCCTGTCTGCCTTCATCTATCTGTGATTGAAGTTGCCTAAATTGAAGGGGAAAGGAAGAAGAGAAACAATCAGGGTAGCTGCCATTTCCAGCTGTTCTGGCATTCACACACAGTATAATAATCAAGTCTCCAGTTCGTTTGGAGTCTGAACACAGAGCCTTAATGAAGAACCCTCTTTGCATTCCTGAGATTTTTGAATGAGATGGAACAACTCTTCTATTTGCACTTTTTCTTCCTTTTATGCAGCCCACAGAAGCTGGAGAACCTCTAAAGGCAGCAGCCTTTATAAATATATTTTCTTTTCATTATAAATATACTTTCTTCTGAGACTTCAGCTTTTAATTCTTAGGCTTCTCATCACTGATTCTTTTTGAGGTGGCAGAGCCCCTTTGCTGCTTGTGCAGCTCTTCCTGACAGCTGAGAATGTTTTATTTTCAAGAAAACCAGCTTTATATCTTGCAGGAGCAATGGTGCCAGTTGCCACTCTTCAGGCCAGTGCTGTGTGACAGTGGCCTCGTTTCTTGTCCAGAAACCAGTTGAGTTTATGAGCTGGAGAGATGGGGGCCAGACAAGGAAGGGGAGGTTGTATGTTTTCCAGGTGTTTTTGCATGTTGGACATTATGGCCTTCATTGAGATGATGTCTAATTTTTTTTTTGTCTTCTTACTTTATAAAGGTTTTAGTTCATTCTATATATTCAGTGTATAGGCCCAATTTATTTTTGCATGAGAAGCTCCTTTGAATTCCCAGGTGCTCAGGCCTCATTTAGTATCAGTTTCTCCTACCTACTTCAGGATCAACAATCTTATTAATAATTGCAAGAGTTTGACTGCTCCTTGGCTGAATATTAGCATAGATGTGCTACAGAACTTAAACCTGTATTTTTTATGTATCCTGTGTTCATACAATTATATGTATTGAGGATCACTTTCTTTTTTCTGTCCTGTACTGATGGAAATATCCCAGGTCCTATAACCCTAGTCTTTGAATGATGAATGTTTTCATGGATGTGTGTTTTTATCTGAACTCTGAGTTTATGTATTTGTGTTTTGTTTTGAGCAATTATCTTAAGAATGCCTTAATCTTCACAAATTATTTAAAATTAACTCAGTATTTCATCTTCTCAGAAGCAGAAGAGAAAAGTAACTTCCTGAATTTTCTATTTTCTGTTTTAAGTATTAATTCGGAGAGAGCAGAAAAGTAGATGCGAGTTCTGCAAGTATAGAGATACAAGCATCATTTCTCAGCAGATTTTTACCTGGTATTACATAAGGGCATAGAAGACAGCAGAGGGCACTAGCATGGTGCTTATGGTAAAGACATTCAGCTAGTTAATAATCAGTGTGCTCATTTATTTTCTTTAACTGTTTGGTGAATGAATGATTATCAGAAATGAATTTTGCAGTGCACTGTGTGTGAGTCCCCCACCACTCCCCAAGATGCAGCATAGCTGTGTCATTTTCACGAAACTGCAGCATTGCACAGGGTCACAGAAAGGTTGGGGTTGGAAGGAGCCTCTGGAGGTCACCTGGTCCAGCCCCCTGCTCGAGCAGGGCCACTTCCAGCTGCCCAGGACCACGTCCTGATGGCTTTTGAGATTTCCAAGGTTGCAGACAGCACAGCCTGACTGGGTGACCTGTGCCAGTGTTCTGTCACCCTCACAGTGAAAAAATGCTTTCTGATGTTTGAAGGGCCTGTCCAGTGTTTCAGTTTGTACCCATTGCCTCTGGTTGTGTGACTGGGCACCAGTGGACAGAGCCTGGCTCTCTCCTTTTTGCACCTTCCCTTTGGGGTGGTGCAAAAGCCAAATTGATAAAATCCCACTGAGCCTTCTTTGCTCCCAGCTGAACAGTCCCAGTCCTCTCAGCCTCTCCTCATGGCACAGATGGTCAGTCTCATCATCTCTGTATCCCTTTGCAATGTGTCCATGTCTGTCTTGTGTTGAGGAGCCCAGAATTGGACTCACCATGCTGAACAGAGGGAAAGGATCACCTCCCTCAACATGTTGGGAATACTTTAGTCTGATGTAGCCCAGGATACCATTGGTCATCTTTGTTTCACGTGTTCACTGTGCTGGCTCCTGCTCAACTTGGTGTCCACCAGGACCCCCAGGTCCTTTTCTCCTGAGCTGTTTTCTGGCTGGTGACCCCTGGAATGTTCTGGTGCCTGGGATTGTTCCTTCCCGGGTGCAGGACTTTGCACTTCTCCTTGTTGAACTCTGTGAGGCTCCTGGCAGCTCATTTCTGCAGCTTGTTAACATCACTCTGGATGGCAGCACAACCCTCTTGGTGTATCAGCCACTCCTCTCGGTTTTCCCTTTCATTCCATGAAATTTTTCACACTCGTTTCCATGTTCTTGTTTGTGCAGTGGAGCCTGTGCCATGAGTGACATTTCTCTGTTCTGTATCAGATAGTGGAAGTCTTTGCTCATGTGTTCTGCTGAGTCTGGAGGCAAGATCTGGTAATGACTTGGGATGACTGAGAGCGTTTTCTCTGCCTCAATAAAAGAATAGATGGAACAGCAGAGTCAGCTGAACACAGATCTAAAATGGTTTGCAAGAAGCTGTGAATGTTATTTGGGTTTATTCTGTCAGGTAGTGCAACAATTCAGAACTTAGCTACTAAAAATGTTTGCTTCCCTCCTGGTTTTTTTGGTTTATTTTTTTTTTCCCCGTAGCTGTAGTGGGCTGATGAAACTGTTCACCTCTTTGTCCTTTCTGCTCTTTTAAAAGTTATGTTTGCAACTCACTTTTCAAACTTTTCTGTGAAAAGCACTTCTACAGTTCCCTGTCTCAGTTTTTACTTACTGCTTTAAGGGCTCTTCTAGTATTTGGCTGTTTCAACCTAGGCAGTGCAGAAGATGGGAAAATTGTAAATTCCGGGTCTCCTCTGAAACTGGAGGTTCTGCTCCTTCAGTTCTGTTTTCCAAAAAACTCCTGAACAGCTCCACGCTTTGGATGGATGGCTTGAATTGTTTTAATTCTGTTTGGATAAGAAGTTATTATAAAGGCTTATTTCTGGCCTTTTATATTCACCTGACCTTCTCCCAAAATATTAATTTATACAACAACAGTAGCCTTGAGAAATTATTCTTCAACTGGTTATCTTCATTAATAACCTTTTGTTCTTGGAGATATTTGAAAATTAGTTAAAACATTAGAATTAGCTGACAAACATGTTTGTTGTGAAGGTGCTCTGTTGCTGGTCATGGGTCTGAGGAATAAAATACCTGTCACTGAGGACGTAGATCGCTGCATTTTTTTCACCATAGTTTTCTTCCAAATTTCCAGGAAAGCTATTGCAAATTTGTCTCATTCTACTTTCCGGTAGACAGGCTCATCTCTTCCTAGGATGACACCACTGCAGTTGGGGGTGTTTGGCTTTCAAAAGACTGAATTTTCTTCTCTCCCACAAGCAGGTACCCTTGTGTCTGGCTTGACACACTGAAATCCTGTGTGATCTGAACTCAGGGTATCCACCTGTAGAGAAGGCTGCTTTGGAGCTCTGTATGTTGTTCTTCATCTTTATAGATGAAACTGTACTGGCACAGCTGTGCTCACACTGCAAGTGTTGCTGCTTTAGCATTCTTAGTATTAATGCAGCAAAGTTTTCCTTATGAAGAACAACATTTTTTTGTGGACAGCCTCTAGGATGGCTGTTGTATCTTATACAAGTTTATGTTTTTCATTTAAAAAAGGAACCAGGGAAGAAACTCATAACCTTACTTGTGCAAGAATTACAGATTCTGCAATCCAGACACAAATCCTTGCTGGCATTAAAGACACCTTTAAAGAGCCAATATATTCCAAATGGCAGGAGGTTTGCAAATACACTGCAACGAGGCGTTCATTCATTTTCCAAAACTGGAGATGGGAAATACGTGAAAAGAAAAACAATCCTGTCTTTGAGGAGGACATTGCTTTTAAAATATTACTTCCTGCAAACATAACTTCTGTAAAAATGTTTAAATGAAGTGGTAGCTTTGTCAACTGAAATTTTTAAGGTCTAACTTCCATTGTAGGATAAACATGAAGAAAAACTTGGAGAGTGGTTGTTTGTGGTTTGTTCTCTTTTAAACCTAATTGTCTCCCTGTGTAATCATTAAAATAATGGTAAAAATGTAACTTCAGACTGTTCATTTTTCACAGGTTCATTTTCTGTGTCAGTCTTTTTAATTTTCCTTGTCTTAGATATGTCTTCAAAAGATAACACCTTTTTGTGTTCTTTTGTTGTTTTGTGGTTTTTTTTTTTTTGCAAATGTCTTAATATGCATGTAGGAGACTGATTATTAGTTTAGAGATAGAATGTGAGATCTGTTAGCTTTAGAAATGGCACATTCTGATTTTTTTTGTGATCTCAGTTTATTTCCTTGCATACATACATTTGAGCATATTGTCGCAGTTTAAGAAGAATTCAAAAATCAGTTCTGCTCTTGGGTTTTTACTGATAATTTTTAAAGCTTTGTGATTTTGCTGCTTGCATTTTTCTATTTCTATTTATAGACTGTAATTACAGTGGGTTATTTGTGGCTTATCCTCAAATAGCGTTGCTAAGAATCTGATTTTTGGTATCTAAATTACAAAATTTGCTGAGCAAAGGTGATAAAATTTTGATAGACCTTCCTACATGCAAAAGTCCTGGCTTGAAAACATCACCTGGGATGGTTTGGCCTGTGTGTCTGTTTTGTCCCTGTGCCTCTGGATTCTGTCAAGAGGTCCCAAATTGCTGGACACGTTCCTCAAAACACACTGGAACACTTTGTCCCCAGCAGGTCATCCCTTTGCTAGGGTGCTTGGTATAATTCAATTTTTATCTTTAGCATGCTGTGCATCACTTTTCCTTTTATTCAGAGCGTTGTAAATTGTGCTGCATTTTTACCTTCTTTTCTTCTTTTGCAGTTTCATAGGAGAATTTATAAAGGAATCCCACGGCAGTTCAGAGGGCAAGTCTGGTCTTTGTTGCTTGATGTTCCTAAGATGAAAGAAGAAATGAAAGACTTTTATAATGTGAGTTTGTAGAATTTCTACTTAATATTAATTTAAAAAATCAGATACTAAAGCTACAGGCTTTATTAAGCCTTTGCTGTTATGCAATGTTAAAAAATAAATTAGAAATTACATTGCACTCTATTACTTGCTTTAGCTAGGAAAAAGGCTGTTTATTCAAAAGCTGAGCTGATACTGAGTCTGAGTAGATGAAGAGTCTTGTGAAAGAAGACTGGTGTTGGTATTGATGTTATCTAAATTTTGGTATCTGTTAACTTACTATTTCTTGCTCTTTAGTCTAACAGGCTGCTTTTTCTGACTATTGTATTTTAAGTTCCTCAGTAAGACTAGTGGGAGATCCAAAGGAGGTGAAACAGAGGTTATGCTGAATAATGTAGTTGTGGGAAAGAATGCCGAATAAAATTAGAAGCATTTAAAAATAGGTGAAATAATCTTTGGGAATTACTAATGTCATCCAGTGCTCAATGCAAAACAAAGAAATATTTGTAGTTCAGACACAGAAGTAGAAATAGTTTCTTCCCCCATTATCTGATTTATTTGTGATATACTCATCTTGCTGCTCTCTATTTTCCTATTTCCTGAAGTGATATTAATATTGCTCACTGCAATTGTCACAAACTGCACACCTTAGAGTCAAAAGGATAATGCATGTTTATTGTAGGTCAAACAGCTTCTTTCAGTTCTCTTTTCAGGGGAAAGACCAGTTCTTAACCTTCTGTCCTTCCTGTTTCTCAAACTTTTGGTACCTTTCTGTTCTCTTCACAAGTGAAGCTGCCATGATTGCAAGGGCTCAGGGTGCTTCTTTTCCTATATTCCATCAAATCATAGGTGTTTAAAACTAGAAATTTTCCCTTTACTGCTTTTCTGTCTGTCTGGGGGACAAATAATTCTGAGTATTTAGTTTAAATCTGTTTAGTTTAAATTTAGTTAAATACTGAAAGGTGCACATAGCTGAGATCGTGGTTAGTGTTGTGTTGGTTCAGTGACTTACAAGTAATTCCTCATGTGCCTAAAGCTTCTGGTTGCGTTCAACAGACTTGAGGCATGTTATTGTTCCCTTTGTTATTATAATTTTTGACTTTACTCTTGTTTTCTTGCAACCAGAGTCCATAGAATTTTGCCTTTTGACTGTCTGTGGTATAATAGTCAGAAGTAATGTTTTAAAAATACTATATTGAATCCAGGGTCTTGCAAACTCAAGTTTTATGGACGGAAGTGAAAGTAAATGAATGAGAGTCAAGAGAAAATTATTGTGAGTGCAAAAAATAAGGTGTCAGTCTAAACCTGTGCAGGTTTTGTAAGTATTCAATTACAGAAATGGATTTAATTATAAAACACTAAAGCAAGTGCTAAAGTAGACATATTCTACAGCTAAATTAGATTAGAACAGAAAGACAGAGGAAATTATTAGAGCAATGTCCATTATCTATATTTAGATAACTGGCAGCTATGTAGCTATTACTTCTGCTAGAGAAAAAGACAGGAAAAGTATGAAGACCACACTAAATAACTTGCTTAAAGCCTGGTCTAGAGCACTTGCATCTCAGGTTCTTGTTCCTGAGTAGCAGAATTAATTTTCTGTCCTTCTCTAGTGCTGTGCCTGCCTGAGAAATGGCAATAAGAAATTTGAAATGCTGAAACAGCCTTAAATATGGGTAGGGAATGATCTGCCAAAAAAAATGCGTATTATGGGATTGGTCTTTCTACATCTTTACTCTGTGACTGTTTCTGACTCATAGAATTTGTACATGTATATGCTTATTTTGGAAGTTAAAACTGTTAATCTTGTGAGTTGCTATTCTGTATTGTTTTAAATTACATGATGGCAATTAATTCAGTATAGCTGTACAGTCAAGCAGGTTTCTGCTTTTATTAGAGTTCACAATTTTAAACTTCTGTTCTTTACTGTGCTCCCAGAAATTGAAGTGTCAAGCACGAGGGTCTTCACCAGATATTCGGCAAATTGACCTTGATGTGAACCGGACGTACAGAGACCACATCATGTTTCGGGACAGATATGGTGTAAAGTAAGTAAACTTTATTCCCAGAGATTTTAGCCTTCTTCTGTATTCTGTATTCTTCTTCTCCCAGTATCTAATTCAGAACCCAATAAAGCAGTGTTTTTGTATATGAGCATTTAATGATTTACAACTGTAGGATAATCCATAATGCTTTTGGATTTCTTCAGAATGTTTTGTTTCATTATTTTTTGCTGCCACTAGATGAGGAATATTAGGCAGCTGTCATCCTTAAAAATGTTTCATAGTGAAAAAAGTGGGGATACAAACAGTATTGTTGCTTGCTTGCAGCATCAGCACCCTGCTGAGAAGAAGAGGGTATTTTCCCCCTTCTGTCTCTGTATTCAGTTTTTAATCTCCTTTTCTTGCCAAGGCAGATTTTATGGTGGTCTGCTGTTCTCAAAAACTGGTACTGAAGAGCTGTGGACTTTAATGTGATAATAAAAGAAACATTTTCTTACATTATTTTTCTAGATATTTTGTGGAAAAATCCTGAATCGGGAATTTCTCTGATGGCTGTAAGGAAGGAGCACAGAGCAGAGATTCCCAGGCTGAGATGGTTCTGTGCAGCCAGTGCAGTTCAGATCCATTTGTGCAGGGCTGGCAGTGCCTGTGCTGCTCAGGCCTCTCTTTGTTCTGTGCACACATTTTAGATGTCAGCAGAAGCTCATTGCCTTGTCAGTTTGGGGTTAACATAAGCAGAGCCAGCTCCAGTCCCTGTGGCTGTTGTAACCATGCCCTCAGAGTCCATAGGAAAGCCTTTGGCTGCCTAAAGCAATTTCACACTTGGAATAGATCTCAGAATTACTGTACATATATTATGCATTTCCAGCAATGCCTCGATGAAAAATTCAGAAATCTTTTCACATAGCAATGAAATAAAGTCTCCGTGGTAAGTCAATTGCTTGATTGACTTTTAAGTAGACTGTATGTCTTTGAAGGTTCATTCTTTTACAGGTCTTCAGTGCTACCATCTAGTGTAAATAATACTGAAATCACCTTTATTCTGTGTATGGAACTGATTGAGCTCCTACACTCAGTTTCATATGGTCAGCTGAGGGTACAGAAGGCTCCTGTGCACACTGGGGACCTGTTTGTTTGTCATTGTAAAATGAGGCTCCAGCTTAATGTCTAGTACCTTGTTACACTTTTCTTTGGTTACTGAAGAATGGCTAGACTTTAGTTCTGCAAGAGGGTAAACCAAAATGCCACAATGTAGATGTTTTAGATGTTTCTGGCTTATGCTTTCTTATTTTTTAGCCTGCTAATATCTCTTTCCATTCATTGATTAGTAACAGGGAGAAAATTTTACTGGACAGAAAAAGCACAATATGCAGAACTCTGCTGTTAAATTTTAGCAGTTTTACTTGTAGATGAAAGCAGGCATTCAGGTATCCAGATTCTCTCCTGAACAGGTGGTAAAAAGTAGCTGTGAGTTTGAAAGTTGATTTTGAGAGCTCTCCACCATTACTTTCATGTACAGCTTAGAAAGAGCAGAGTTGTGCTGGTTTGGTGTTCTTGGGTTTTTTTTGTCTGGCTACCTTCACAAGTTAGACTGTTTTACAGAAAGCAGGGGACCTCTACAAAGCTCTTTGTAATTCTAGCTCTGAAGTACCCAGAGATCAACAGAGGGCTGAGCACAGGATGCTGAGCCAGAGTTAATAATGTTTTTCTGCAGTTTGACAGTAGCAGTCACTAGAGCAGACTTTAATTTTGGTGCCAAGATTAAGACACCTTTGTGGCTGCTTTGTGTATTTCTCATCTTCACTTCTACATCTCTGTTTGGAATCAGTAACAGCTGTTAGTGTTCTGCAAGCACAGAAATCAGGTTTGGGGAGTTTAAATTTTGGCATTCAGAATAAATTAGTGTTTGAAATGTCACCCGTGCAATGTTTCACTTTACCTGTCTGTAAAAATGATGCTGTGCCACCACTCACTTCTAAAGTACATTGATAGTTTTTGAAATATTTCAACATGTAAAACATCATAAAGGTGCTAATTACAAAATAGGCTTGAAATCAGAAGCACTTATCATTGTGAAGTGTGGTTTATCCTGTTCTTTAGTGCTAGACAAGTTATATTGGGAAAACATTTCCAAAATCCAGTTCACTACTTCTATGTTTTTCTGTTTTTCCAATAGATAATACTATATTTTTTTTCATTTTCTGCTCTTATTTCTCCAGGCAACAATCTTTGTTCCATGTTTTAGCTGCGTATTCCATATATAATACGGTAAGCTGTGTTCCTTCACACTTAAATCTGGTTTCTCTGAATCTGCTGTAAGATAATAACTTGCATCTCTTTCTCTCTAAAAAAACCAACAGACATTTCAGAGACCTTTGGAAGTACATAGAAATAAATTATTTGTTGACATATTTTGAGCTGAAGTTAAAATAAAGCATCTGAATTACGAGTTTTATTGGACAGACTGAAATATGCTTACAATTTGGCTGAAGCCAAGTGTTGTGACTAATGAGAATAATGAATTTGTGTTGTGCTGGAGTGTTATGTGACTTATATTTCCCCACATAATATTTTCTGTCTCTCTTTCATTTGAATGATGGGGAGGAAAATACTGCAGAAGGATGCATGTTGGAGTCCACAGGTGTATTTCATAACCTGAAAGGTTCTAAAAATTTGGAATTAGTTTAAAAGGTTGCATCTTCTTTACATAAGCCCTTTGTCTTGGCTGCAGTCCTGAATGGGGATTTATTAGAGTGGAGTTTCCAGACTCTCTATAAGGGCTAGAAGCTTATGTATTTTGTAATGTCTTTTGGCTGTATGCTAAAAATAGAAGAAAAAGAAATGTCTTCATGTCCACATTTAACTGTGGTTTTAATGCAACTGTCCCTTTATTCCTTGGGCCCATTTTGAGCATTTCTGTACATCTTCCATTCTAAATCCATCAGCAACTCCCTAGACGTCAATATAAAACATGTTAACTTTAGAGGAGGAAAGAGAAATTAAAACAGTTACTTGAATTAAATACTGGTTTGTTTGGATATTTTCAAAGTTCTAGGAAATGTAACCTTTCTGTCTGACCTTTTATACCTCCTATAAAACATTGGACTGGTATTTTCAAGTTGCATGAATAATTATGTTTAAAATCAATCATCAAAGTGTAATGATGAGAATATTATAGTGAAGTTTATATTTTGCACTTCTGTTGCTGTATTTTTCCTCTTAATATGTGCCAGTTCTTATGCTTTGGTTTTATCTCTAGAACAAAGTTGTGCTAAGAACTTGTAAACCTGAAAGAACTTACTCAACAATTAAGTAATTGTCCTTACAAATATTTTATTGATGGGGTTATCTTTGCAGTTGAATGATAGTGACAGCTAGTTCCTGCCATAAAATTAAAAATTAATAGCAGAGGAAGTACTCAAGTTCAGTTTCGGAACGATAATTTTTTTCTTTGGGTTTATTATAGTTGCTTGCTATTGGGCTGCTAAACTTGAGCAAGTTTATAGTTACAGGTCACTCTTGAAAAATCCTGTGTTTATCAGATGGTGCCCTGGCTTTAAACCAGAAAAAAGCCAGATACTCTCACCCTCCATAAAAACCCCCAAATTACAACTAAATGAGAATGTATCCATTCAACAAAAAGATGATACAGTGACTTGAAAATATTAGTACTGACCAAGGATTTTGTTCATCAATATTGAGTTCTAATGAGCAATCAATACTTTCAGGTTACTTTTCATTTGGAGGGTTGTGCATCATCCTTTCTATCCATCAATATTTTTAATGTTTAAATACGAAGTGTGTTTGCTGAGAAACTTTGCCATCAGGACAGGCATTATCTTTCCTCCACTAACTCAAGGAAAAGCTAAAAGCTCATGATTATGAGGCTTTTGTTTCCAGCATTTTAATACTTCCACTCTATGATTTTCAGGAAGTTGGATACTGCCAGGGAATGAGCCAGATCACAGCTTTGCTCCTGATGTTCATGAATGAAGAAGATGCCTTCTGGGCCTTGGTGAAACTTCTCTCTGGTCCAAAGCATGCTATGCACGGTACGGAGTTTCACGTCAGTGTACTTAGGTTTCAACCTGGCCTATTTAAGCTGTAAATTATTTGAAAATGAAACTATTCTGTTCTGATTGGTCAAAAATAAAGCATAATGGGAGCTTTATACTTGGGGGAGGTATTGAATGTTACTGGAGCTCTCATCCATAAGAGAGAGTAATGATTTTTATATGTGCTATCTTTCAAATAGTTCTTAATGAAAATCAGATGGTTTCCTCTTCTCTTATTCTCTCAGGGAATGTAACCAATTGAAAACTGGTTATGGAGACATCTATATAGTAATAAAATAGTAGTGGAAACCTAATACAGAATGTGTTAAATAATATTGCAGCTGTGCTATCGTTTGGCAGGACAGCAGTCTACAGTAAAAAATGGACTTGTGTCTAGGCATGAACTTCAGGCTCCTCAGTTTTATATTTACCTCACACAGAATTTCCTGCTCTCATGGTGTTGTTGCCCTTATGTTATTGGTAATTGTCTCTTCCCATGCCAGATTTTGTATGATCTATGCATATTCCATGGCTATTGGTATGGAACAACTCCAGGAATTCCAAAACCTTTGTGATGTTACAGTTCTGGTGGTTCAAAAAAGCTGTGGTTCTTGGGAGCCAGAAAAAGTAAATGTCATCCAGAACTTGGGCTTTTTAGCAAATTTCCAACAAGCTCTAGGTGCTTTTCCCTGCTGAAGAATCTCTCATTCTGTGACATGAATCTTTCTCATTCTTCCTTTCCAGGCTTTTCATTGTTCCTGGATGTTCTCCACCCCCAAAACAAAGGGATAGTTTGTTATTATGCAGTTTACACTTCTGCAAAGCTATCAACCTGGGGGGAGGAAAAAAGTGTCATAAATGAAATTTTGAATTCATCTAATGTCAAAAGATTTTCGTGGAGCTTTACCAATGATAACACAGACTAAAAATATCTTAAAAAAACCCCTATAGATTTCATGATAATCCAGACCTGTGCAACTGCAGCCCTGTAGAATATTGAGCTCCTCAAAGCTCACAGAAAATTCTATATGTTTTGGGGGAAGTAAGTCAAAATCAGCTCCTTATTTACCAAATTATGTGCATAATAGACAAGAGGATTAACATGGGCAGATGCATTGCTTGAGATGTTGCAGACCTTCCTCCTTCCCTCCTTTATTCCTGTCACACACCTGTCAAGTGATGTGAGAGGGAAGGAGGGAGCTTTGAGTAGCCCAAGGCTTGATGCGCTTCTCTACAGGGCATATGAACCATTGTGCCACAGCTTTATTATACACACTAAATTGTCTTGGCAGTGCCTGTTAGGCAAGTTTGCATTTATAGATACCTTGATAAAACTTTAATTATGACTCATGTGTTCCCAATTTATCATTTATTAAATGTTGCCAACTAGTCTAAGGTTCTGCTTTCAGCAGGTTGGACCAGATAATCTCCAGAAATCCAGTCCAACCTGGATTTCCTGTGATTCCTTGAATGCATCTGTTTTAAATGTCACTGTGCCTCTGTAAATATCACTGTAGATTCTGGAAAGGAAACTTTAAAACTGACTTAACTGATGACATTACAGTTTGCACTTTCTATATTCTTCTTTGGGCAAAGTAGCTTAAAGCACGGTTTGTCAACTCTTTAAAGCTTAAGTAATTTCAATTCCAAATTGCCAATATCCATGAAGAAAAACTTTTATACTTGCACTTGATGCCACTGATAGTTCTCTGAAATGGGCATCTCCCTATGGAAATCATGGGGATGGGCTAAGTAATTCAGTTAGAATCATATTGGCAAGATTAGGATGGTTAAAAAACTCCCCACAGGAGGTTTTTCATGTGTTTTCCACTTTTACCTGTGATACAGCAACCTGGAATACTTTCTGGGTATTTGCCCAAATTGCCAGACTGATTTCTAGTATAAAACTACTTGAAATCAAGATATTAATTTGGTCTCTCTGGTATTTCATATTGTATGGATGATGTGAAGCCTCTAAATGATAAAATACAGACATCTGACCCAGAAAATAATCTGCTTTTTTGGAAGCTCTTTCCATTGATCTTTCTGTAGTCTTAAAAATTCAAGATAATGAGTTGGTGTATGTAAATGTGAAAGAGCAGCCTTCCATGCAAAAAGAACTTTTATTGTCATTGTTGATAGCTAATTAGTTTTGATGTAGTCACTGTTTACAGTGAGAAAAACCAAACGCCTTACCTATGTTATTGAAATTTCCTAATACGCAATGTGACATTTAAGTATTGTAGAATTTGCGTTTGTATCTATTGAATACTAAACCTGTGTGAATCTGAGGTAGTAAATCTTGTGTCTTAGTCACTGTGCACTGAATTGCACAATTGGTAACTAGAAAGACTTTGCTTTTTGGTTTGGCACTTAAGTAATTTTTTTTTTAAAGTTGCATTGGCTACTCTGGGTCTGTACCTGTTCTTCCAGTTTTCATACTCCTTAAAATATATTGGAGTTTTTTAATAACTTTAACTCTGCTGATACCTCAACTGGAAGGGGGTCTTAGAGCTTTCCTTTTCCATGTGTAATCACTAAAACAATTAGATGAGGTTTTTTATGCCCTTTGTTTTAGTTGTGTGAGCTCACAGTCTTTACTTACAGGATACAATAATGATATTTATCTTGCTAGAATATCCTTCTTGTCTTTTTTATGGTCTTTTCTTCAATGCAGGCAGTTCTAGTAAATACCTATGCTGTTTGCCCTTCTATCATGAATTTTCTGGGCTATAATTTCAATTTTAGTGGGTGAGGGTTGTGATTCTTTGTTTTGGTTTTCTTTTAAAGAATAATTATAAATGTGGTTTCCACACGGTTGTATATGGTTTGACTAGTGTAGGACTGATGGATCTGCTGTCATTTGTCATTCTGGTCTAATAATTGTCACTGAGGGAATTGATTTTATTGATTGTAGCTATTTAGGCAGAAGTACTTGCACATCTGTATAGAGACATCGAAATATTGTAAGAAATATCTGTTCAGAATCAGTGATCTTATAGAAGAAGAATGTTCTTGGAGCCTTAATGGCTTTTTTAATGCCATAGTACAAACACCTGTTAAATGGTCAACTTCTTTTCTTAGGTTTTTTTATTCCTGGTTTTCCAAAACTGTTGAGGTTTCAGGAACACCATGACAAAATACTGAAGAAATTTTTGTCCAAACTTAAGCAGCATTTGGTAAGTATTTATTTCACTATTACAAGCAATGCTAATTTACTGCTTTCTAGCTTGTTTCAGTTCAGGTGAATCCACTAGATCAAGAGTACTCAAACCTCAGGAAAAAATGCAAAGTTTTAAGAGGCACAAGTGCTATTGTTTTCATTATAGACAAAATTACGGTGCATCTTGACAAAGTTATGATAAAATTGGATCCTTAGAGTGATTAATTTGGGTGTCTGTCTCACTTGGCATCTCTGAGTTAAGGATGATGTGTGGCTCTTCTATTTGGCCTTGTGTGAGATTCTGTAAGCAAAGTGATGCTAGAACATTTTATTAGGGTTTTTTGTATGTTTAGCTGTGTGGTTCATCTCTGGACAGAGGTGACTTTAGGACCAACCAGTTTTAATCTCTGTTTAAAAAATAACCTTTATAAGAAGGGTTAATGGTCCTTTGAAAATACTTCTATTTTCATGAAGCTACATGTAGAGTTTTCTCTTCTAATGCTTTTAAATAGAACATAATATGCCCTTTTTAAAATATTGGCTATATTTATTCTAAGATGTAAATTAATTTTCTAATGGGAGAAAAATGCCCTTCTGGTACGCATCAAGAATTTCCTTTTACAGTACATTGGTACTGCCAGTTCTTAAAAGATTGTGTAAGTGGTGCTCACTTGTAGCAACACTGTTTTCCCCGTCTCTTCCTGCAAGTGTGTCACTAAAATGAGCCCATGTTAACTCCTGAAAGACAAAAGTAAAGCCTGCACATAAACCAAAGGGATTTGACCCATTGTTTATTCAGTGTTTGTATAACTAAGTTCTGGAATTTGGTCCATAATTTTTGGAAAAGCTGAATCTGGCAAGCATAGAACATAATGTTATCCCACAGTTAAAATTCAGGATTTCTTAACTTTTCAGCTTTTCCTTCAGCTTTTCTTCTTACATTGCAAAGGACTTTGAAGAGCTCCATGAAGCTGCAAAGAAGCTTTAGCAATCTTTGACTGGGTGTCATACCTCCTGGATTATCTGTGCTCTAGGGGAAATTAGGCCCCTTAATCAAGAAATAAAATTCCTTATCAGCCTACATCCTGTTTGAGGCCCAGTGGTCAAAGAAATTGGTTGTTTTACAATCATTTCTGGTGGATATGTATTTTTGTAAGTCCTTTCAGCCTTGGGCATGAATTGTCAGCCTTGCTACAGAGAAATGAAAGACTTACTGGATCTAGTGCCTGAACTTGGGTTACTCCAAAATATTGATTTATTTTCTTGAGAGAGGATTTTATCCTCTGCTACCTCTGTCCCAAGAACATGAAAGAAGTCTAGGATGTATTAATGCTTCAGCACCTCCAAGTGCATGTTCTTCAGGTGGTGAAATTGATGAAGAAAAGTTATAAAAAAGAGAAATTCCATCTGCTGGATTGAAGTAACACTGTCTTACATCGTTAACTTAATTATTTATGGTGACTATAGACTACATTAGCCTCCAGGGGAAAATGTTTTTCTCATGGAGAGTGCAAGGCATTACTTGGATTTTTGAAAGTATTTTTCAACTTCTGTGTTGTTTGCAGGACTCCCAGGATATGCCCACCAGCTTCTACACAACCAAGTGGTTTTTCCAGTGTTTTCTTGATCGTGTGAGTATGTTTTTCTTTCTGTTGCTGTTTTTAATTGTGACTTGGGGCAGACTGTTTTCACATCATTGCTGATTCTGTCATTGCAGACTCCCTTTACATTAAGCCTCAGGATATGGGATATCTACATACTTGAAGGAGAGCGGATTCTCACTGCTATGTCTTACACAATTCTGAAACTGCACAGAAGTAAGAAATCTGTCAAACATTTGAAACCTAAACAGAGGTTCAGCTAGTTTTGTTCTCATTTTGTGTAGTTTGACCTTAACGTGTGAAAATTTCAGATTCCCATGTGCCTTATGCTGCTTCTGGCAGATATTTTTCATTCCTTATGCACAAAAAGTTAAAAATCTTTGCTTTATTAATGTGTGTGTGTTGTGGGTTGATCTTGGCTGGATCCTGGTGCCTGCCAAGCTGCTCTATCCCTCCCCTCCTCAGCAGGACTGGGGGAAGGAGAAAACAAGATGGACCTTTCTAGAGACCAGTGCACAGCACAGCACTGTGAGGGCAACTGTGGGGAAAATTAACTCCATCTCAGCTGGGCCCAATCCAGTGTGATTGTCAAACAGAAGTATTTGTTAGAGTAAGAAAGTTATTTTGACCTCAACTCAGTTGTATTACTGACTAAACAGTGGGTAAAATTGTGGTAGTTTCATGGTCGGGAAATTGCTTCTTAGCCCCCATAGGGTTTAAATGAATCAAAAAAGCACACAAAGAATCAAGACTGTGCCACTAAGTGCTGAAAAATATACATACAAATGCCTCAGCAACAAGGAGTCACCAGTCTGTGTCATTTTATACCATGTTTTGTCAAAAATGTAATTAAAATCCAGAATTTCTCTAGCCTGCCTGTGTGACCTTATCCTTCACTTCTTGACTTGGGTGAAGTAAAATTTGAGATTTTGAACAGAACTGTCTAAAGCATCTGTGCCTGGTTCCCCAAAGTGATTTGGCATCCTAAGTTCCAAGGACCCAAAAAGCTTTTGAGGGTGGATGTTGGCTTCTAAAGGGATTTGAGCATTTCTAAGGATGATGACACCTTGTAGCTCAACTCTGAGACACTCCTCCTGTGGGACTTTGGCTTTCTGAGTGAAGCCGTTTGACTCCCTGTAAATGCAGAGGTCTGCGTGGAGCCTTTAGAATCAATATTGTAATTTCCTTGCTAGTTTATCCTTCTTGAACTGTGGAGATGCTACCTCACTGTCTCACTGGGATGTTTTCATTAGTTTGTTCATAAACAACTTTGAAAACTGGAACAGGTTACCTTCTACATTATTGCACTTGAGAAAGCTAAACATTTAGAGGCAAATCATTAGGCTTAACATTTTGCTTTCTCTTCCTGATTTGCAAATAGATATCTACTTGATTTTTTTTTTAAAAAATTCACCACTCTTTTAATGGGAAGACCTGAGGAAAAATTCTGAGTGTGGATTTGCTTGCTTAGCAAGTACACAGGAGCTTCCTCCATGATCAAACACTGAGAGAACCTCACGGCAACAGAGGAGATGAGAGGGCTGGCAGCAGACAGATTCTGATTTGTTTTCCAATTTCTTGTCTACCTCAAAAACATGCATGGTATAGCTATTCAGTCAGTGTCATTGTGGAATACATGCCAGTAGCATTTTATTACAGCACCAAAACATTTTTTATGGTTTTCATATTGAAATTATACATCTAAAACTTTTGATGACATACAAATGATGAAAAAAGAGACATAGGTATGCAGTTACAGCCTTGCCATTCACATGGCCTTACTGCTGTGTAAAAAGGGAAAGAAAAAAAAAATCTGATAACTGTAAAATGACTTTCAAAATATGACCTGAATTTTCAGAGAGCCTGAAGCAGTGGTTCTGAAGTGTGAACTGCCATCATCATTTCACTGGGAGTTAATTCAGTTGTGAATGAGGGTACTGTAAACAGCATTTTTTAAAATGTTTTTCTGCTTTTCAGAGCTCCTAATAAGAGAGATGATGTATGTTGTACAGATCCACAGCAGTGGTTGTAAGTTGAGGATGCAGGCTGACAAATAAGGACCTGAAGCTGTTGGACATGAGAAGGCTGAAGGAGGGTGACTTGTAGTTAGTTTTCTGAAGATGCCCCTTTTTGTAAAACACCATCCCAAGTAAAGAATAATGTGTAGAAAGGATTTCCATGATGACTTGCAAGTGAATTTTTAATGTATTTTTAGTCCTCTGGTTTTAGAAATCTGTTGTCTGCCTAATTAACAAGTGTTTTTCATTCTACTTTGGAAACAAAAGCACCTCATGACTAAAGTACATTTTTGACTGTTCATTATCAAGACATCTTAATGTATAATGTGATATTTTCTCCTTGTATAGAGCATCTGATGAAATTACAAATGGAAGAGCTTGTAGAATTTCTGCAGGAGTCTTTAGCCAAGGATTTCTTCTATGAAGATGACTTTGTAATAGAGCAGCTCCAAAATTCTATATCAGAATTGAAACGAGCAAAGCTGGATTTACCAGTAGCTGGTAAGAAACTTGCACATATTCAGAGTTAGATATTTGGAGTTATTCACACACTGGTAATTTTTAAAATGTTAATTAATGCTGTTGAAAACAGTGCAAATGTTTTCCGCTTCATCACTGCATAGATTTGAGGAGTTTTTACCCAAAAATATTTTACAGTGCTAAATCACCACTTTTCCTTTCGTGAATTTAGTCTTCTTTGGTGTTTTGTTTGCTGTTTTTAAGGAAATGGCAAAGCACTGTGAAAAATACTATGTTCTGGTAATTTTATTAACTTGAATTTATAAAACCTTTCAGGTAGAGGATCAAATATCAAGATTTCAAAGTGTCTGAAACACTACATTGTCTGAGAATCCAGACTGTTTTGTAGATTGATTAGATGTCAACCAAACTTCAGGTCAAATAGCTGCTTCTGTTTGTCAAATCCAGATTTTTAATTTTTCACAAGTGATAGACTTGCTAGGTATTTAATGAAATAGTTTTCATTATTTCTTTTTAGCCTTTGTGCTTTTTGGTTGCAGATAAGAGATAGGTTCATGTGACCTTACTAATGAAATGTATAGGATCTCTTCTTTTTCTTAAGATGCTATTCTCCTTTCTATCCCTGTCTCCACAGTCTTTAATTAGAATTTTTCATGTGATTACTCAGAGTCCTTTTACTTTATCCTTGCTAATTGTAGAAAAGTATGTGAGAAAATGTTCTTTAAAAAATTACAAACATGGTAGAATTTACCTTGAAGTAACTTTATTAAGTTGCTGTGGTTAGCTTTCAGAAGTTAAGAAGTGTCAGAATAAAGGTTGCCTGTGTGTAGCATTGTTGTGATAATTTGTTCTTTCATTAATGAACTGAATTTTTCTGTTTCTGTTAACATTATTTATTGCGTGCAGTATTGGGCTGTGTCAGAACTCCTCATCACAAGTAAATACCTGTTTTATCTGGTTCTTCAGATCTGTTCCTATGGAGTACAAACACTTCCTGTATATTTGTTTCTTATTTTGGTTCTTCTCAGAGTTCCCATTTCTCTTACTCTCTATTCCTGTGTTTTGCACTGTTCCTGAATTTCTGTACAATCTGCCCAGCAGAATTTCTTCCACAATAGGTCTAAGTCTACTTTCTGCCCTTGCCTTTTCATCTGTTGCTTCCCGTTTCTCACCACATCATTCCCATTCTTCCATCTCCCCATCCTTTTTCCCCAAGCTGAGTTTCAGTCTTGGCTTTCTCTTCAGAAGAAGTTGCTCTTTGTCCCTACACTTCACCCAGGTGCTGTCTCAGTCATCTTGTGCAGTAGGGGACAGATAGGAGCAGCTGTATCCTTTAGCATCAGTTCCACACCACCATGTTACAAGGAGATAGATCATAGGAGTCCTGTCTGCTCAATCCTAAATATAGAATTCTCCATAGTTATGTTTAACCTTGAGGGGATTATCCCAACAACTTCAGTTGTTTCTATACACATAGATTTTTTAATGGATGTGGTAAAGTAAATTTCATCAGTGAAAGGTTCCACTTGAAACTGTGGTAGGGGAAGAATTGGGAAACATTTTTGTAATTAGCTACTTGATGGAGGTAGTGTCTTCCAGCCTAGAAAATCACATGCATGTAAGTCTTATTGAGATTATCTGTGGAAAATATGGAGTTTACTGGAAATTTTCATGATGCAGAAGGCAGAAAGTCTGTTCCTAACTTATTTGTTTTATGGCCTTTGTTTTGTTAGAACACAGAATGCCTTCAAGTGAAAGTTTGTTTGAGAATACTCTGGATTTTCATAGAAAATTCAAGGAGGGTTTAGGTGACATAAGAGTCGCCCCCCTTGTGACAGAAAATGTGAGACTCACTGAGTCTTCTTGAGGATACCAACAGCAAGGAATGGTGACTGTGTCTTCTTCCTGAGACACTCTGGCAGTGGGATGCAGTTGTTTGCTTTCACACTGTGCACACTTAGGTGTAACTTCTGATAGAGTGAGCTGACAGCATGCTAAGTGTTTTGGGCCACATTGTTCTTAATTTTGGTAGCTAAAGAAAAATCAGTAACAAAATGCCTTTTGTGTGTTGGGTTTTTTCCCTTAACATGAATGAGAAGGCTTAATTTTAAAACAGGAAGAACAAAGCCAAAGTGAAGTGTATTTTGGTGCTGGAATTGAGCTTTTTCCTTTCTGATTGCAGATTAACCTGGGCAAGCCTTTCTGTGTGGTATGTTTTTGCTAGGGGTAGAAGGGAACATTATTTAACCTTTCACAGACTAAAAATAAAATGCCTTCATCCTAATCCTTGGGAATCTAGTTGATTTGTCTGCTCTTTTCTCTACTTGAGTGAGGCTGCCTCATTTGTTCTTCGTATGAATTTCATAAGCCTTTGGTTTTATTTTTTAAATTTTCTGCACTCTCCTAATTTTGGTTTTATTAATCACTATCTTCAAGCAGTATTCTTTTTCATGTTCTGAACATTCTCTAGACATTCAGCTTTGCTCGTGTGTTGTGGCAGGTTGATTCTGGTAGGATACCAGGTGCCCTCCTCAGCTGGACAGAGGAGAGAAAACAAAACAAGGATAAGGAGGGGGAGAGATCATGCAGCAATTGCCATCATGGGCCAAACAGACTTGACTTGAGGAAATTAACTGAATTTATTATCAATTAAATCAGAGTAGGATAGTGAGAAATAAAACCTTAATAAAAACCTTCCCCTACTCTTCCCTTCTTTGTGGGTTCAACTTCACTCCCCTTTTTTTTTCTTCCTTCTCCTTCCCAGCAGCACAGGGAATTACGGCTGTGGTAAGTTCATCATACATTGCTTCTGCTGCTTCTTTCTCCAGAGGTGAGGACTCCTCACACTCTTCCCTTTCTCCAGGGTGGGGTGCCTCCCACAGGCTGCCAAAACCTGGCCATGCAACCCCATGCAAATGTCTGTCTGTCTCTAATCTCTTTACTGCCTTGAATTTCACTGTTTATCTTCTAATTTCATCTAAAACATATGAAACTATTATATGTGATACAGCCACAAAAAATACCAGCCTGCTCATTTAAGTATTCACTGTAGCCTGAGAAAATAATGTTTATTTTAGTTTTCTCAGCTGAAATCAAAGCACTGCTTCCTATCTCGTACTTTTTTTTTTACATTGAGCAAAAATTACACCTTGAAGAACTAAAGTAAAAATGTGTGTTAGGAAAAAGAAAAAAAAAATCTTCATCTTGCAGTTGCATCAGTATCAGTCATCCAGGAATAGCAGTGAGCTAATTAAGCTCAGTGGAATTTTCCATCTGGCATCCTTTGTTAGGCTGTATAGATTTTCCTGCCCTAGTAGGGTAAGCTGCAGTAGGATATTAAAAGAGGTAATAACTTTTGTGTTACTTTAAAGTGGATGTCTATTTATGTCTGATGTAGCTTTCTCTGGCTCACTTCCTCCATGGCTTCTCTCATTGAATTAAGGAGCTTCTTATTCCCTTCAGAGCAGACAAGGAAGGGACTTGTTTAACATTTTCTCATTGTCAAGCCCTTAAAACGTCCAGCCAGAAGTCATGGGTGTTAAGGGGATCTTGCTAATTTTGGATGTCAGTGATTGGCATTGTTTTTGCCAATACCAGGGCTGTTTTGCATAAAGAAAGCCATGGATTTTTTCTTCTTTTCTGTGCTGATTTCTAGTTGAGTGCTGACCAGTGTAGGGTAGCCCATACTTAACAACTGCAACATCCAGAGGGTGGTTTGCAAGTCCAGTGCTGTTCCTACAACCCAGAGTGGGCATCCCTCTATTCCTGTGGCTCTGGAGACAGGGGCTGTGTGATAGGCACACCTCTTACTGGGAGCTGTGGTTTCTGAGACCTTGGAGAAGGGAGGCTGTGACAGCTGTACAGAGAACCTTGGAGGTACCTCTCTGACACAGCCTCAAAAAGAAGAAAAGGCATTTGGTATTTTCTGGATTGCCTGGAATGTGATGAAGGATGTCCATGCTACAGCTGGTTCTTGAAGGGCACTCTCACCTAAATCTTTGTGACTTGATATTCACCTGGAGCCAGATCCAATGTAAATTCAACAAACTCTTCCTTAATTCAAGGGTGATGTTAAGACTGTAATGAGAAGAATTTTCTTGGTATACACCATTGATTTCCAAAATTCCTAGATGGAAATTATTTCCTTGTCTGTTATTTAAAACAGCAGCTAAATTCTATAAATGCTCACAAGATATGGATAGAATTTCTAGCTTTGCTGTAATTTTTTCCTGTAGGACTATATGAATAATGCAATGCTTAATAAACAATATTTATATATGGATAGATTTTTATAGTGTCTGACTTTAATAAACAGAAGTTCTTACCAGTGAAAGTTCCATATTAAAGTTCCATATTAAAAATATGTTGCTAAAAATAGTTTATTAATCCAGTGTTTTGTAAACAAGATAGCCAGGCCCACCTTCAAGGCGTGAAGCCCCTCAGGTCGGCTCTTGAGACAGTTTCTCACCTGTGTTTTAATATAAAGGTCCTGAAAAGGGTGGGCAGGGGGGTCCTGGGTTGGATTTTTATGACTGGAAGTTTAATGGACTTTGCAGCAGCTGAAGGCCTTAAATCAAAGAAAAAGGTCTTGTACCTTAATTTTAAAGCAATATTGGCAAATTTGGAATCTGCCTGTGTCACTGCATTTAACACCAGCTTTAAACTGCCAGTTCTAGTTTTGCCAATCTTTTCTGTATTCAGGGAAAACTAGCAAAATTTGAATCTTGCATTTGCCATAAATTTTAAAATGTTTATCTGATATTTATCTTTGCAGTTATATGTTATTAAATTTATTATTAGTATCTTTTATTCAATGATCTATTTTACGCAGTCATCAGTGATAGTGCAGAAATGTATACTACCTCAGTAATCTATTAAATAATGTCTGTTCTCTCCTGTTAATGAGCCTTCTGACAGCTAAAACAATACAAAGATATAAATCAGCTTGACTTTCCCGTTCCTGATGGTGTCTTTCTTTTGGTTGTGTTTTGTTTCAGAGGAATTTTGGATTTTTCTCTTGCACTTCAAGAATACACAAGTAGCTATTTCAGACAATGCACTTCATGCTTTAATCAACTAAACTGTTTTTTCTGCCTTGTTTCTTGTGTGATGCAACTACTTTGCAATACTAAATGAACTAAAATAATATGTGGAATTATACTAATATAGTTAGTATATATTCTTAGCAGTTTTAGACTTTGGCTTTGCATCATTTAAAAATTTTTACTATTTAAAACTTGCATGATCTTTAAACACATGATCCAGACAGTTGTGTTGGTCATTGTTCATATTGCTGCTTAAAACTGACTTTTCGAGGAATTATATTTTCTGGAAGAAATGTGGAATTAGGAATGTAAAGCAGTGGTTAATTTTAGAAATTAATTTTTTGCAAGGGCGCCTTACAGACGTGCATCTGGTCACCTGTATCTTCTGGTTAATAACCAAATCTGTTAAGATTTCTGTTGTTTATCTGAATGCAGATGTTTACTGTCAAAGCACTATAAAAGTGACACAGCTGCAAGAGAGACAAACAGTGCTTTCAGTTCTCCCTTCAAGTTGTCCAGCAGTATTTCATTTAGCAACTCCTTTGCCAATGATGGCATATAAAGGAAGGAGGAGCAGAGGTTGACTTTCAGACAGCAGCTTGAGTTTCCAGTGCAAGCACTTAAATTTTTTAAAAAATTCTCTTGGACTTGTAAACTGAAGAAGATGGGATGTCACTGGTCGAAAATAAACACAAAATTTCAAGATGTCATTTTAAGAGTTGTTTTTATGACCATTACCATCCTTGAAAATTGTGTTAGAACAGTCAAAGTGCATGTATTCTGGTGCTGAAATTAAGGACTAGACTGTTATTCACCGGAGAGAGCACTTAAAGCACTTTACTCCAATTACGTGTCTGCTACTCGATGCACGAGGCTGTTAGTGCCTCCTGAAGCAATTATCTGTAAAAGTCTTGTAGTGGAGATCGACTTCCACTGGGTGGTGGCCAAGGCTTGTTTGAGCAGGAGGAAGTCAAGAGACAAACTTTCTTTAATATGACTTGTATTTCTTTTTTGGAGAACAGTCAGATCTGCCCATATTTGCTTTGCTCCTTTTCGTGTCAGGGAATATGTTTGCCAACAACAAACAAGCACATGATTGTTCTTGTTTTGCTTAAATTGTCTCCCTCTACTTCCATTGCTCTCCTTCCTCACCCATTTTTCACCCTATTTCCTTTGTTATTTGCCTATTTTATGCTATACTGCATAGAAGCCAACTAAATCACTACCTTTCTTTTAAAGAAAAAATGGAAAAATCTATAGTTCCTGCTCTGTAAACTCTGATACAAGCTATTATAGTGCTTGTTTTTGGGAAAAGCCAGTAACTAAACTGTTTAGAAACCTACCCTGTTGAAGGAAGGAAGGAGAGAAGGATGAAAGTAGAGATATCCATATCTCACAGAAATACTGGCAACTTGGGAAGAATCTCATTGCCCAGATCACTTCAGAGGACAAATGGATGTTTCAGTGATTGTACAGGTCAAAAGAGTCACAGCTGAACTAGGCAGCTTTGTCTTAACTTCTAGTTTCAAAATGCTTTCAATTCTCGTCTGTAAACATCACAGATTGTATAGAAAAGCACTTATCCCAAAAGTACTTCTTGTAGAATTCCACATTTTCCTCCATTTCTTTGTCAGACAGATATGTCCAGACAGTAAATTAACTCAGATCTTGGATCAACAACACAAACAGATACTGAACTGAATTTCCTTAAAAACATTAAAATAAAATTTATTCGTGCTCAAATCTGAGGAGTTTGAACAGTGAGTGTAGTTGAAGTAGTAAAGGAGATGGTTGAGAGTTGTGTTGTGAGGCTTCAGGTGGATTTGGAGTGGAAAAATGATAAATAAAAGAAATGGGACTTGAAGGAATTGGTGCTTTTGCATGCCTGTCTGGCGAGCTGTTTGTGTACCTCTTCAGATAGAGATGCTTGTTGTGACTTGATTTCTTTTGTTTGCTTTTGCATTATGATTTCTTTTCCTCAGCTTTTTGCTTTTATTACCTTCTTTCTTTCTTGCTAGCATGCAGCATCATGGATTTCTTGCTTTTATTGCTGATAGTGGACTGGTTAAAGCATTCCCAAACACAGCTGGCATGCTCTCTGTGCGTTTGAGGAGTGTCCCATTGTAGTCATGTGCATGGTGGTAATTTGGTTATCCTCTGCTTGTTTATTTTGTGAACTTTTTTGGAACTTCAGGAGTTTTTATTTGTTGGGGATTTTTTAAGTTCTTGTTTCACTGGAAGTGGCAACTCCGTGTGTGTGTACCTGTGGGTATTTCTGTATGATCTGTACACTTCACTTAGAATTAAGTAGCCATTTTGCAGTTTCCAGAAATTTCCTTTAGAAGGTGATTGGTTTGCAAGAAGTCTTTTTGCTGCAACATCATAGATCCTTACACAATTCCTTTCCTCTCAGTGCTTTTTATGGTTGGAGGTAAGCAGTGCTGGGGCACCTTTGAACCAGAACAAGGCCTGTTCTGGTAGCCTTGATTCCTGAGTTGGTACCTCCAGCAATGTGGCCTTGCCTAGTTCCACAAGCAGACCTGGGTGTCTGAGCAACCAGTGCCACTTGTGTCCAAGGTCAAGTTAAACCACGCTTTGTGGATGTCCTGTGGCTGAGGTTCAGCCTGTGTTTCTTCTTTTCCCCACTGAGCTTTCTTCCACATGTTCTTGTTCTGTGTTTTGTTTTCCCTGACAGCACTAAGCTGTGGTGTTACCAGCCTGTAAACATGGTATCATGCTGTTAAAATGCAGAGGTTTTCTTCTAAATGAAATATTGTCTTGCAACACTTTCCTTGTTACTCAGGATGTGAATTATTGTTGAGTTCTAACAATTTCACTACAGACATGGCAAGATTGCTCTGATGGTCATTTTATAGCTGTGATTCATGTTACAGGATACATCATCTGCATGCAGCCCACATATGCCTGGTTGTATGGCGTTCCTTTACCCTGAATGAGAAGGAAAGGTGACACAAAGCAGCCTCAATAGAATTCAATAAAAATGTCTGCAGTATTCTTACCTGGGTTTATTAGAGCTTAATGGTAATTAGGAAACCTTAAGTGTGTGAAATTAAAAGCCAAAAATTCAAACAAACCCTACCTTTATTGTGCAACCAAGTTTATTTAAAGATCTCCTATTGCTCTGTAGGCATTTCTTAAAGTAAAAGCTTGGAGAAAATAAATCAGTTCATGCTTTTGATTACCCTGGGCAAATGAAGGAAGCATTATAGCTACCAGAGGAACTGGTCTTCAGATTTTTATATATATGACTAGAATATTTTAATTTCAAGTGTGGAAGAAAGTAAACACTCTTTCTAAAACATGCCTTCCATACAAGGACAGAAATTAAATAATTTAGTGATGTTGCAGAGCCGTTTTCTTGTGCTATTCCATAACTACTTTGGATCTCCTGGAGGCTATAAATGGATTAGCAGCCCCTAAAGATTAGTTCAGTAAGATTTAGATGGCAAGTTTTTGGTATGTATTTTTTATGTACCAATATATTGTTTCTCAATGCAGACTTCATGCTGTTTTCCCATTCAAGATTAGTAAGACTGAAAGCACTGCAATCTATGGTTTAAGTATCAGGAATATTTATTATGTGCAAAATTCACTTTTATTAAGAGACAAGATCTTCAGCTTTGCCTAACTGTGTATTTGAGGATGCACATGGAATTAAGTGATACAAGTGCCTCTTGCCAAACAGAAGCAAGTTCAGAAAGTGAACTCCTGTTCATGAAGACTAAAAGACAATTTTGGAGAGGCTGGTGCAGCAGTCAGTGTATTGCAGAGCTGTTAAATCACCTCTTTTACAGCATCTGTGCAGCTCCTTCCTTTGTCCCCTCATCTGTTCTTCCAGTGGTGGAACACTCCCTTGCTGCAGGGTGCAGGTCTGAGAGCCCTGTTCCAGATTTTATCTGGGAATAGTGGGGGCCCATATAGAACGAGACCAAACATCAGACTGGTAATTCCTAGAGCCACTCACTGGAGCCTAGTGCTGAGGCCTGGCCCCACCATGTGTGCTACATGTGAAGTGAGGTTTCTGAAATTATTTCTGAAGCAAAGGATAGGTTTCCATCTGACCTTTGGCCCTTACCAAGAAAAATTAAGAAAACACTAGTTTAATTGTTTGGCAAATCTAGTCTGTTTCTATTAAGTGCATTTATTTGGTTATTTTGTTGTGATGGCATCGTGTTCTTCTCTGCTGTCCTCCTGCAATGGCCTGGCTGGCTCAAACTCTGAGTTTTCTTTTTGTTTATATAGCAACAGATCCGTGCTAGTAGTTTGTTATGCTGTTCTAACAAATAACAGTGACCTTGGCTGCTGGCTTTCCTCAGTGTATCTGTATCATGAACCACTCATCAAAGATTGAGCTCCTGCTCATGCCTGTATAAATGAACATAGCTCACTTGTAACTACAGCACTTGTCAGGGAGAGGCATTTGTGTATATTCACTCCTGTGAACCCTTACAGACAAACAAAAATAATTTAAATTACAAATAGCTAGAAAGTGAGGTGCTAACTCTCTGCTCTCTGATGGGAAGAGATTCTACAGTCCTTGCCTTAGGAAGAAGCAGGGATTAGACAAAATTATTTTACCAACAGCCATTTTATATAATTTATTTTGAATAGCATTTAAACAAGGGTAGCCATTTCTTTTTTCCTCGTTATAACAAAGCTTCTCTTTATAAATAGATACACAGTGAATAGGACTTGTTTGATAATGTTGACTTCAAAACTTTTGTGTGTTTTTTTAAATGCTGAACATCAAATGAATTAAATCTAGGTTAATACATTTAATGATAAATGCATGACCTTTTCTTCTTATAATGGGAAAGTAATGGATTACACAATTAAATAAGTTATATGCAAATAGATATGATTAAATACTTTGGCTGTGATTATGAAGGGTGTTGACTGCTAAGGAGAAGGATTCAGTAGAAAATTTGATGCGAATTGTTCTGTGAGCAGCATCCAGCCATGAAACACTTCTTTATTGTTTCTGTATTTCAGTGTGGGTTGCTCTGGTCCCCACACAGTTGATGTTTACCACTGGCTGTTGCAATGTGATGAGCTCCAGTCTGGGAGAACTTCCCATTCATGTCCTTGTTCTGTAAATGATGCCCTTGTGTCCTGCAAAACCCCTCCATGGAACACTCAATTGAAATCATGACGTAGTCAGTATTGGTGTCAGCTGCTTCAGTTGTTCTGTATTGATAAAAAGCTGAACTAAAAAAAAAAATATTCTGTGTATAGAGCCTTTTATTGAAGGTTTTTAATACTGAGGGTGAAATTTCTAGGCAGGAAAGGGGTTAGGGGGAACAAGGTCTTAATTGTGTAGATGTTAAGGAGGAGCTCCACCCAAAAACTGAAGTGAGAGTTCAAAGATGTCATCTGGGAACTACGTGCATGTGAGGGAGGAGCTGATGGTGTGGCTTGCTAGAGGTGAGCATTAAAGGATGAATGACTGGAAAACAATCGATTGGGAGAGTGATACTGGGAGAGATTTTTAAAGTGGCCAAAGTAGTATGTTTAATGTAACAATGTGAGGAGGGTTCCATACAGAGTAGGTACTGTAACCAACATGTCATCTATAAAAATGTTTTTTTTTTCAGCAGCATCATGATAGAGCAAAAGCTTGGTGAGATTGCATCAGCTGTAGGAAGGAATAACTGATTGGGATGAGAGGCTAAAGAAAATCTGTATTTGGTGTCAGTGTTTAGAAGAACCTTTGAGGTGTTCAGCAGAATGGTGACCCAGAGAGAAGCCCAGTTAATTTCAGCTAATTGTGCTTGCATGATGAACAGATCAAAGAAGGCTTCTGCACAAATTTATGTGTGAATTTATGTTATTCCTGTTCTTGTTTTAGGTAAAGAAGATGAATTTCCAAAGAAGCCATTGGGGCAGATTACATCAGGACCTCTACTTTCTGTGCTAAACTCCACTCCAATGCTTAATGGACAGAACAGTACTGGTACTCAAGCAGCAAGGACAGAGGGAAGACCATCCACAGAAGAAGAACCAGAAAGTTCACCAAATAACCGAAAAAGAATTAATTCTGTGGAAAAGAAACCTTCCTTAAAACAGCAAAAGATTCGACCAATAGAGACACAAAACAGTTTGCCTAAGAATGAGGTAGATACCAGAAAAAAACCTCAGCCAACAGAGCAAGACAACTCGAGTCTATACAATAATGCAGCTGCTAATCAAAATTCTAATGCTACTTCCAATACAAGAAGGGAATTTGTACCTAAGTGGAATAAACCATCGGATATGAAAATAATGGAAAAGACAATGAAACTCACTGCAGAGGTGAAGGGGAGGCCAGTAAACCATTCTGTTTTGGGCCCCCCACCAAGTCCTGGAGAAATGCAGCCTTTGAATGTAAAGCAAAAAGTAAGGGTTTTGGATGCTGATGAAGGTAAGCGAGGGTCTAATGCATCTCAGTATGACAATGTTTCAGAGGATGAAGCTGAGAATGAGAATCTTGTTGAAGATACGCTTGAGAGAGCTCATCCAGAAAGTCCTAGGCATGTAGCATTTTCTAATAGTCCAAGAAAGCAAATGGAAAAAATACCAGCTCCATTAAAAATACCCAATAATTACACCTTCACTTCACAACCCAGATCTCCAAAATATGCATCTCAGTCTGATGGTCCATCTCATGGACTGAACATAAAACAACCACTGCCAGGTTATAGTAATCCCCCTACTTACTATGGCAATTCTCCAAAGCATGTTTCCAGTATAGGCAATGCAAGTTCTGCACCTCTGCATTACCATGGGAATCGACCCAGCCCCTCTGGAAGGCCATACCCTCCTTTTATGTCAGTAGATTATTCCCCAAATAAACTGCAAATGAATTCCTATCCTGCCAGCCGCCAAAATCCTCTTTCACCAGCCCCTGCTCAGACAGAAGTCATTCCTGTTGATGCTTACACCAGCAACTCGAGGTCCTCCCCAGGTGTCAAGTTCATCCTCCCTCCAGCAGATTATTTACCAGAGGAGAGAAAGGGGCCAGATGCTGCCTACATCTACAGACATGAACCCTACAGGCAGCCCTGGAGCCAAGACCTTAACAAAGGCCACTTGGATAATTTTCAGAAATACCAGCATTTTCAGTCAACACCTTTACAAGACCGCAGTCTTCCTGCTGTTTCTGTGGATAGTCCAGTGAGATACAGGACTTCCCCAGCCTTTGAAGAGAATGGTTCCCCACAGTACCAATATCCAAACCCATCAGCTCAAGCCCAGCACTATCGGAACAGAACTGATGGATTGTCTATGCATGAATCTGTGCTTCTCTGAGAATCTGGCTATGCTTAGTAAAATGGCAAGAACCAAAACCAGTTGAACAGTACCGTGTCAGTAGTAGTCCACCTCAGTTCTCTGGAATGTGAATGGTTCATGTGAGTTCAAAAATAATGACACTATTTCAGAGATGTTTCAGACTTTGGTTGAAAGCTGGTGGAGTTCTTGGACTTGCATGGAAGCTACTGGAAGTGATCTAATGCACATAGACATAGCAATAAGCTCATATACACCGTGTTGTTCATGCTGTTGTCGCTCCTTACATATTTGAATAACTTGTGTTACAATCCTTCTGCCTAAAACTTGTAACACACTGAAAAGTTTTATTTTGACTGACATTGTTAATGCACTGTACAGATGTGTGTGTGTGTGCACCTGTGTGAGTGTGCACTTACAGTACACAAACTCAATGGAAAAGAGCTAAAAAGTTTAAATGCATTTAACTTTGGGCAAAGCTTGTGAAGTACTTTTATTTCATATTAACTTTTCTTTGTAATTTATTTGAGAAACCATTCATTTTGAATGGGAATTTCCGTCATTTTTATACAGCTGCCTCAGCATCCCAGTATCTGTTCTGGGCAGGAGAGATGCTTTGGGATTATTAATTTAATCATATGTGAGAGTTAATTTCCTCTCCTTTGACTACTGTTTGTCGTTTTCCTCAGCAGGAAGGAGCAGGCAGGCAAAAGCAGAAAGCAAAAAATGTCTTTCTAATCTGGCTAAGAAATGGTGCTTAAATTCAGGGTAGTGTTTAGGGGTTTTGTAAGTGCATTGGAAGGGGAGAATTTGTACCTTCTCACCCAAACCTACCTTCAGAAAGTCATTCTATATGCAAAAGACTGGAGCACAGTGAGACTAATGCCAGATACAGAAATGGTGCTGCACCCTTCACTTTTTGCCATGCTGTGCTGTCAGACTAAAACTGGTTGCAGGGCCAAATCTCACAGCTATCAGAGAATTGCACAGCTCATTGACATCTCCGTGAAGTGCATGCAGGAATTTGAGCTTTGCTCCAATATTGATACTCCCTGAGCTATGTGAGTATGCAGTGCCCCTTCTCTTAACCTTTGTCAGGTGGATTCTGTTGTTTTTCCCTTTTCCCCCCCAAATTGCTGGCGGGTTCCTCTCTGTGATGGGGTGTGTGCTGCTGTGCTGTCAGGCTTGCACTGCGCGGTGTTTCACACTAAAATGACCCTGACTGTTGTTAACAGGAACCTTAAACGCCTGCTGATGTAAGTAATTCTAATTAGTGTTTGCAGCCCTTTCTCCTTTGTGTTTTCCTTTCTTTGACTGTGAATTGGAGGTGGAATTAAAAGCAGGTCAAATGGCACATGTAGGATGGAGTCCTGCAAGCTGCAGGACGTGCTGACCTCTCGCTGGGAGCTGAGGCAGAGGAGGGTCTCACCAGGAGAGGTCCTTGGAGTGCTGAACAGAGAGATTTCTCTGATACTGAAGTGCTAAACAATGGTATCAACAGCAGTTTGGAAGGTTGTCCTGTTCTCTTTTGTTTTCTAAGGTTTGTTAACTGAAAACGTAGAAATGGATATTATTTTTTTTTTCCTTTAAAGAATGAGCTTTAGTGCCTATTATTGCTGCAGGTTGGCTCTGTAAGTTTTAAGGTACAGAAGTAAAACAATTTTTACAAATGGAAGTAACATTTACTTAGTATGTTTCAAAACATTTTTTGTGTATATAACGTGTCTGATGTAATTTTTAATAACTGGGCAATTTTATATTTTGAAAATTGCGAACTGCAGCGAAGTAAATGTAGCCAAGCACTACACTGAAATCCTAAACTAAAATTGTGAAGATAAATATGACTTGGGCTTACTTTAGTTCTGATTGCTTACAGCAGCTTAAAAATGTATGTATATAATATTGTGGCTAAGTGTAATAATCTCAGTGTTTAATGATGGTTCTGTAATTCATAATGAAGCTGTACAATTTATTTGTGCAAACAACATGAGGCTCTGAAATATGTATCAGCATTAGTAAATACTGTAGATTTTTATATATAAAATATATACACACTATTTTCTTATTTCATCTGCAACAGTTTTATAACTGTGTACCCTATTTTGATGTGACTGTATTTTTAACATGTTAAAATAATAATAATTAAGCTTATGTTGTTTTGTCTTTCTTCTTAATTATTTGATTGGCTCCAAACTGGACTTTTGTTATTCTCAGCGAAAATAATTGCTTTTCATAAATGAATCATGTGTATATATATGATGCATCCTATTTAATTTGTACATGTTTATTTTTAGACTAAGCAATGTGGATACAATCTATATAGCGCTTTTGCATTATTGCAGAAGTGGCAAGATTATTGATTATAGTTTATTACACTGCTAAACCTTAGCCTGTCATTTGCAAAAGCTAGGAGCATAAACTGTGATCAAAATTTTCTGGTTTTGTTCTAATAATCTCACCCAATACCAGTTTAAAGGAGAATTGTTGGCATAAGGAATTTGCAAAGTTGCACTGATCGAAGTGCAATATAATAGTTTGACTGCAGCTTCTGTCTCTCACGTTTGGAGGATGCTATTGAGTTGGCTTTTTTTAAAGAAAAGCAAACCAGCATTGTGTCATCTGACTGTAGTGCAAAATACATTTTTATTTTCATTTAACTGGACAAACCAGACTCAAGGTGCTGCCAGATTTGAGTCTGTCATTTGTACCAGAATCAAAACCCACTTGATGCAGAGTGAAGTGAGACACAGCTGTGCTGGTGCCTTGCTGGTGGAAGGGCTCAGTGTCATGGATTAGATTTCCTCATAAGAGCTTTGCTGTCACTTTTTTCTTTGATCTGAAAACAGTGGACTGGTAAGTATCAACATAAAATATTTGAGACCTTTTTTTTCTTCCTATGGTTTCATAATTTTCCAAGATCTCTGCTTTGAGCTGTATAAACGGTAGGTTTCTTGTCCATGTTAGTTGTCACGCCTTTCTTTGTGGTTGGTGAGACGAATTCAGCGTAGAGATTTGGAGAAATAACACAGACAAGCACAGAAGACTAAGTAAGGAGACATGTCTAACTTCTGTATGGCAAAAATTTAGTGAAATTAAACTTAATTAGGATTTAAAGGGAAAAGACCTTGAGTATATGCTGTGGTTGCTTTTCCTTTCACTTGGATGCTCTGCTAGATTAGATCTAAGGACTTCAGTGTGGAACTGATGCATTTCAGTCTTGTGCAGTACAAATTGTTGTGGCCATGGAAGAAAGGCAGGAAGGCTCACTGGTACTCAACCTTTTTGGTGAGTGGGATGTGATTGCAGGATCCAGGTGCTTGCTTACCTTTATAACCAAGATATGTTACGCACTGCAAGTGAAGACAGAAGCCATTCCCGCTCCTCCTTCCAGGGGAAGATTCTGGCATCAGATTTGGTGATGAATCTGAATCTAAACATCCACTTGCCCAGGCAGCTAAGGGAGAGAATCTGACCTCAGGAAAATTCTTTCCCCAGATCCATCTGTGGCCAGTCTGTAATGCTTTAGGGAAAGCAGCACCAAGGAAAGAGAAAACCTGTTTAGCTAGAAGTCTGTTAAGGAGAGTATTCCCTCCTACACCTGCTGATGACTATCTAAAGCCTTAAAAGCATGATATTGTTTGCAATTGTTTCAAAATTATCAGACTGAACTGGACAATCCTGTTTTTCTCAGGGCTGGGATGTGTAAAAGCTAATTACCTCCGTAGTATCTGTCAGCAGGATGAATCCCTTGTAAAAGTAACTGCTCTATCCTCACTATCAGTTAATTTACAAGATAAATAGCCAGAGAGTTTTAGAAATCATGGAGGATACAGAAGAGAATTACCTTATTGCTAGTCAAAGATACACCATTGTAATAAACCACAGAATAATTCCAAAATTAGATGCAAACAGTAAACAACATTGAAATGTCAAAAGACAGAACAGCCTTCCAGTGTGGGGAAGCAAATCCAAAGCTTCCCTGAGGTACATACACATTTTCCAGGGAGATTTTTCTCAAGAATCCTATCCTGAATTTCACATCATCCTCAATATGACTTTGAAATGGACTTGCAAATTGCAGACTTTTTTTTTAATCTCCCCCTTGGGTGGCATTACACTGCATGCACAAAGAAGAATACTATTTAAAATATGCCATCAAACGCCCACCATTTCATTTCCAGCAGAGAACATTCTACTTTCAATACTTCAGTGAGAGGAAAATACAATCTTTTTTTGTAGTCCTTTAAATACTGCATTTTTGTAAAGTTCTGTAAACGTAGCATAGTTACAGTTTAGCAGCTACTTAACCAAGTATCGTTCAGGCTCCTCTTTAGATGGCATGAAGCTACTGCATAATTTGCTGCAGTTTCTTTTTTCTTTTGGGCAATGTTAAGACAATCCAAATACTTTTAGTGGCAGAGATGCAATGAGGAGATGGCTGGGCCAACAATTGAAATTGGAAATATAATTGCAGTCATTTTGGAATATCCTTTAAGTGGTTGCCAAATCCTGGGAAAGACACCATTTTCTGGGTTCTTTGTGCCAAGAGAACTTCTTACTGCAGCAGGGAACACATAGGTCCCTCTCCTGAGTGATTTGATTCTCTCTGCTCACACCAACTGTTTTTCTTCGTGCTTATGGAGGTAATATGTTAGAAGAAAATCAATGGAACTTCTAGAATGAATAATCAGAAAACAAAGCCATCTTGTTCTGATTTTTCTTTCTTCCCTTTTTTTTTTGTTTGTTTTACTGATTTTATTGTCAGCCTTGTCAAGGTGAGCCATGTGTGATGTGATTCTTCTTTCTCTAATAATGTGCCAGCATGTTTTTCAGAGGCTTTGTGATGCCTTTTTGCTGCTGTTTCTCCTGTATATCAGAGGTTATTGTTTGCCTCTTCAGCTTTTCCTTTCTAGATTATGTGCAAATTAAGGGAACAAAAATTATATTCTCAGCATTGCAGTTGGTCAGAAATTCTCCAGGAAGTGTAATTCCTGAGAGAAACCAAATTTGGCAATTGATGTAGGATCCTGTAGGGTGGAGACTTTTGTACAAGTCTGTGGAATCCAAAGTCTAAGGTTGCTTCTGCTTAGGGTCAAGCACCAAAAACGATATTACACACAGGCCAAGGAAGAATTTTTTGCAGAATGCTGTGTCCTGCCACAGAAACATGCCAGCTTGGAGCTACAGCTGACCTCCTGCCAGTCTAATATGTTTGATTTGGTTAAGTAAATAACCTGTTTCCTGGTAATGCATTGCTTTTGTCAGATTTTTCTGCTGGAAATGAGGTAAATTATTGAAGCCTGGGCTGGGAACTGAGGTGCCTGAGCTCCTGTCTTTAATCAGGAGAACTGAAGTTGGCTTTTGGTTCAAACCATCCACTTCAATTATTGTAAGTTCAGCAGTATCTTTTAGAATTATTTGTGGTCTTGTCCCTTAGGACTTGGTTTTTTTCAATAACAAAAGGTCTGTTAGATTACTTTGTCTAATCTGTGCCTTGTTTTGAAACATCCCTGTTCCCATATTTCCCCAAAGAGAGCTCAGATCTGGGAATGACACCACAGGTAGTAAGTGATCTCCAGTGCTACCATCAGGTGGGTTGGGTGGTATTTTCAGGCACACAAGCATTCAGCATGAAAACTGGGGTTTTGAAATGCAGGTAAGTGGAAAAGCTTTATTTGTGCAAGGTTCCCCTTGAACCCAGCAGCAATGTGTGTTTTATAGTAAAACTCACACAGCTTTGAAGCAGAAGGGCTGTTCTCAAACATGGTGATCTTAACTGCCTTCACCTTTCGGAGTGGAGTTTGGTACAAAGCTTGTTTCTAGCAACACCTGGGTTTTCTCCCTCTGAAATTTCAGTGGGAAGGAAACCACAAGGATTATCAAGTCCAGTTCCTGTCCCTGCACAGGACACCCCAAGAGTCACACCCTGTGCCTGAGAGCATTGTCCAAATGCTTGTTGAGCTCTGTCAGGCTTGGTGCTGTGACCACTGCCCTGGGGAGCCTGATCCAGTGCCCAACCACCCTCTGGATGAAAAACCTCTTCTAGTATCTGTTGGGAAGAGCTGGCTGAAGCCTCCATCATGCTCTTCCAAGTATCCACCCTAAACCTCCCCTGACACAACTTCAGGCCATTCCCTGTCACTGTCACCATAGAGCAGAGATCAGTGTCTGCACCTCCTCTTCCCCCCACGAAGCTGTAACTGCAGTGAGGTCTCTCCTCAGTCTCCTGCAGGCTGAACAGACCAAGTGCCCTCAGCCACTCCTCATGTGGCCTCCAGACCCTTCACCATCCTTGTTGCCCTCCTTTGGATGTTCTCTAATAATTTAATATCTCCCGTACATTGTGGATTGTGGTGCCCAACTTTGCACACAGTACTCAAGGTCAGCAGTATCCTGGCTGAAACCTATCATGGACAACTTGTGCTCTCAGAGAAGGAGGAGTTGGGTCCCTTCTAGAAGTCAGCAGTTTCAAATTCCTGGACACATGAACGTAACCTAGAACAAACTGGGTATTGTATTTATATTAAAGTCTTTTTAAAACAGTTCTCTTGGCCTCAGTGTTGCTTAGAGACCACTCACCCAATCAACCTTTCAGTCTCCAAAGTAAGTGACTGTGTTAGAAGACCTTTCTTTGATGTAATTTGTTCAGACTTATGTCTGGAGCTCCTGAAACCCTTCAGAGTGTTCTCCCTTTTTATTCCCCAGGTTTTACTGTGTCAGATTTTTTCCATCTGAGTTTTTTTTTCCAATTCTAGTAGAGATATCCACCTGTTTGCTTCTCCAGTGAATGAGTTTTCTTTCAATTCTTGTGTCAGCCTGTCATGAGCTTCATGCTTTGTGTCAGTTCATTGCATTCTCCAATCCGTCTCAAATTCTGTTGTCAAGTTGCAGCGCTGTCACTTTGCTTTGGAGAAAACACTGAAAAAGGGATGAAATACATGATTTGGAGATCATAAAACAGAAATTATGAGTGTAGAAGCCAATCATAAACACTTTGGAAAGGTCTATCTGGTGGTTGTGCTGTGAGTAGCACCTGAATCATCATAAGTGGTAGAGGTGCTTATCTATTACCCCGTTAATTGGAAGGGCTGGGATGATCAGTGGCTTTGCTGAGCTCTTCCCCCAGTGATAGCTGGCTTGTGTGGGAGGTTGTGTTCATGATTTGACAATTTGATGCTGGTCAGCACAAAGGAGCAAGTCAGCCTTTATTAAATGGCTGAACACAGAATTCTCTGTTAATATTTCATCACTTATAGTGAATAAAGAAGGCATAGTCTCCCCTTGCCATAGAATTCACAGCTTCTGAAAGTAATTTGTGGCTGCTGGAGTTGTACAGAGCTACACCCCAACTTTTTTGATGCTGTACATTGCGATTTTACTGTGTAATGTGTAAAAGTGCAGCACTTTCCTGTGGTGTACTTTTTGCCATGCAGTTGTGAATCCAGGTGGGCAGTGTCCATCCTGCCTGCTCCCATTGCTTTCTTGGTGGGCTCAGTTTATGCTGGCCACATCAAGTCTGACAAGGGAAGAAATTAGTCCCTTGTCTGCTCTAAGTATTCATGTCTCCTCCTGGGTGCTGGTTGTGGGATTTATTTGTTTTGTGACAAAGCTTTAGAATATATTCAGTTTTCACATCTCCTGGTCCTCCCAGCTCTGTCCAAATTATGCCAAATACTAAAGGAGAGGGAAAAATCATGAATTCTAGAGTTAAACATCTGTGGACTTGACCTGCTGGAAGTTGTGCAGCTCTGTCTGCTCCCCACAGAGAAAAGTTCTGGTAGCCGAACTTCAGAAAGGAACAAAATACTTTTGCTCTTTAAATGCCATTATAAAACCCCACAGTTTCAGTGACTGGGTGGGGTGTCATGCTGGGCACACATTTATCATTGTAAATGTTATGTCTCAAAGGCTTTCAAATGCTTTTCAGAACGTGTGATTTTGGGCACATAAGCAGATCACTTTTATTATAACCTTCATGTTACACTCAATAGGGTTGGTCAGGTGATGTTTTTCCCTGTTCGTTTAAGTGGTTTCTTACAGAGGCCTTTGAGTTCCAGAATAATGTTCTGTGCAACCCTGATAATTACTTTATTATTAACTGGAAGGCCAGAGTCCCTTGTCTACCTCCCTTTTTAGAAGTGAATCATGTTCTGATATTAAAATGACCCTAAGCTGAGATCTCAAGTTTCCTTTCCAGCTGGACTAATGGGGCTTGTAGGAGGGAAGCCAAACTTCCATGACTGCTAATTATCCTTGGATTGGATTAATAAAGGAAAATTACTTAAGTACCCATCCGAAGATGGAGAGTAAGCTGTACCTTTGAAAAGACTTGCCAGCTGCTAACAAGGTAGTTGAACTGGGTTTGGCTTTTTTAAAGATACCTTGGGTATATCCCCCGAGTACTGTGTGCAGAAGGATTCATCCTTGTGTACAGTTTGCTGAAGGCGCTCAGCAAAATCTTAGCTGGCAAGTTGGCCACCTCAGTAGATGTCTTTGGAGCTAAACCAAGGACTGTGTTTCCATCTATGAGCCTAACCCATGACCTGTGGAGGCCACTGGGGGTTTATAAGTAATTTTAAGGGGTTTATCTTCAGAAAAGGAAGATGAACTGTCTGAACTTCTGTCTTGCAATTCTCTTCTCTTTAAGCAATACAGTAGGAGTTAATTGCTATGGGGTTGGAATTGTTTCCAGCCATAAGAGCAAACAGTGCTCAGACAGTGGTGAAGGAGCATTTTCCATGATGGTGCTCCTGTGAAGGAATTGCATGCAATTATCTTAAATTATTGAAGTAGGCCAAAGAGTTGTGTCCAACCTCTCAAGTGACTTAGCACCCACTATTCTTTGTATAATTTGAGGGGCCAATGTCCATGTTGCTTAGGAAGGCAAGTAAGAACTCCTGTCTTTGTATCTTTGGCATCTGACAGATGCTCAGTTTTGCCATTAGCATAGCTGAGCTACTTTATAAAACCTCCCCAGCCTGCATCTTCTGTCTGACACTGTTGTTCATATGAAAAACCTGCAGCCCTTTTATTTTAACTCCTGTGTTAATGATGGGGATGCTTAGGGAGAAATTCCTTCTTTGCTTTTTTGCTTTTGCTGTGAAAAAATAATAAATGCTTGTCAGCCTAACAAGATTTAAAGTGCCTCCCCTGCTCTGCAGCATTTAATTCCTGAGGTGTCTTTGTAACTGCACTTTGTTGTGCTGAACAGAAAATTTCAAGTATTTTCTATCACATCAACTTGTGATAAGTCTAGTCTGACCTTTTGGACTTATTTTTGGCTTGGGGCATTGTTTTTCAGTCACTGCCTGCTTCCTTTTTCTCCCAACTAGGAAAGACCTACAGAATGCTGGTGGTGTTTTGAGGTGGGTATACCTGAACATCTCACTGCAGAGAGTTAACAAAAGAAAATGAAAATGGCTCTTTGAATTCAAAAAGCTTTATTAGAATGTCAGCTACAATACTTAATTATCTTAATTAGAATTCAAAGCTATGAAGAACATTCTTAAATATTTAAGCACTCTCTGCCCTTGTCCATTAAGTCTCTTCCTGTGCAGATCTTTTCGTCCAATCCTTAATTCAACCCAGCCATGTTTTTGGGGGTTATTGCAAGCTCCGAGCTGCGCCTTTCATCCACAGAAAGTTGTCCCCATGAGACGTTCACTCCCTGCCCCTGTCAGCAGGTTTTAAACCTCTCTGACGAGTCTTTCTGCTCTTGGCCCTTCTGTGCCAGACCACTCTCTGCCCATGGAGCTCTGTGCTGTGCAGGCTCAGGCACAGCCAGCCCAGGAACCTTCACCCTCTGCTGACTGAGCCCTGCCCACCCCAATCTCTGTCTCCTTGTCCATGGGAACTGAGAAACCACCTGGCACAGAGCCACAGCAAAGGCTGGGGCAGATTTGGAAGGGACTTGCCTGGTATCTGCCCAGCCTTCCCTGTTTCTTGATTGCAGCTGGAGAGTTCCTTCTGCCCTGGAGAGGAAAGCCTTCCATGGCAGATCAGTCCTCCAAGACTGTAAGTACAGGGTGCATGAGCCCACTGAGCTCAGCAGAGCTGGGATATTTATGTGTGAGAGAATTTTCTGTAAGCAAAGTGAAAAACCCATCAGTCTTTGCATGTTTGGTGCCTGAGATTAAAAATTTTGGGCAGGTCTTCATAACTGTCATTGATACATGCAGGATTGGCACTGTACAAACAGCTCTTCCTGTGTCTGATTTCCATTTTTCTTTTAAATTACATTTCTTTAATCTTTAATTTCACTCAGTATTTGGTTTTATTTTTTTGCATACACAGATGTGGGATGATGCTTTTGTCTCTTCTTTCAGAAGTACTGAGATAAGTTCGTTCTCTCTCAGTTTCTCTGTAGGATACCAAATATTTTCCTCTCTTCAATATAGATGAACCTCTTGCTCTGCAATACATTTATTAATTCACAACGAAAAACTTTTTTTTTTGTTATTTTAATGAGAGTCTTTTCTGTAAAGATGTTGTTTATAAGCATGTATTTGAAATGAGACTTTTATTGTAACTGCTCCAAGAGGACCCTCACAGCCTTGACATCTGAAGTCTTCCAGAAGAAGCTAAGTGGGCTCTGTGTTTGAAGTGGCAGCACAATGCAAAGATGTAGCAGGAGGGAAATGTATTGTATTAATTCTAACAAACTTCAAGAAACTTATTATATCTATGAAAGTTCTTCACATCTTTGGTTCAGAGGTGTCGGATATAAAGAGCGTTGAAATCAAGGACAAAGATGCCAACAAAGGCTTGTGTAAGATGGGAGACCCAGACCTCCTGATGAAAGTGAGACAACTTCTCTTGGGCTTCTTTCAGAGAAATAACAATAATAACAATAATAACGAGCCACTCAGCAACATCTCTGAACACAAAGGCTGAACAAGTCTCTGTCCTGAGAGACTGAAAGGATTATTTAATAGGTAATTAAACATAGTCAAGGACAGTTGTCATACGAGGTAGAATCTGTGTTTGTGACTTTGGTTGCCAGCTCAGGTCATCACTTGTCCCTAGACAGGCAGGATCAGGCTGTGAGTGCCTATTATATTTCGAGAGAAATTATTGACCTGCCTTGCCTGTGAGCTTGGGGTTTTTTAGCGATATTTGATGTGGGTTTTATGAGTAACAGAAACTTTCAAGAATGCATCTATTGTTTGCCTGTAAAAATAGGAACAAATCAAGGGAACTTAGGCATCTTCCTGTTCTCTGCTTCTAGCTGGCTCATCTTAAAACTGAGAACTGAAGAACCTAAATATTGTCTAGAAAAATAAATTTCCTGGGTAGAGAGTGGATTTACAAAGGCATTGACTTCCAAAAAGCATCTGCTGTCTTGTCTCTTGTCTCTGCAAAATATTGAGAATTTAACTGATGCTATTTGATTGGTGACTGTGATACATATCACAGCTCTTTACAGGTTTTTTATTATTTTTTAATGCCATATCCAAATACTTTGGCTCAATAAGTGTGTTAATTTGAAGCACCATGAAACTAAGCTTTTTTTTTCTGAAAGATCAGTTGAATCGAGACCTCTGTGACAGACAAGAATTCATAATGCTTAAGCTTCCAATTTCTTTGGAAATCTTCCTGGTTTCCAGAAGGATTTATTTGTATTTAGTTACATTTGAATCAATTTGCCTGTATTGTAATCCTTCAAAAAAACCCAAAGCCAAAACAACAAAAAAACCCCACCCCCAAACCCAGCTTCTTTTGTAAAACTAATTTCTGATCATCTACTGCTATCCTATCTGTCATCTACAGAAATTTTTACATGAGCATCTAGAACATTGATAAAGTATTAAATAATATTGAGCCAAGAGTTAGTCCCTGGGGAAATCTGCTGGGAAAAGCCCCACCAATTCCTATCTCCCACTAATGCGATTACATAAAGTTGCCTTTTGATATCAGTGTTTACAATTTTAACATTAATGTCCAACAATAAAGCTGTATCTGACACTTGGGATTTCTTTGTTGCAAGTTGCCTTCTTTATTATGCTGAATTCTTGCAGTTTATAAAGTTTTCATTGAATTTTGTACTCTCCATTATTACTTGTCTGTATTTTCAACCCGACTGAAACTCTTTGCCATTTCCTGCTCTGCTTTTAGTATTTTTTAAAAATTTGTACTTTAATCTATGTGTATTTTTTGCAGATCACAACTTTTTATGTGTCTGCTGGGTTTGGGGTTTTTTTGCTGTCAGGTGAAAGACCTTTATTTTTCTCCAGAAACTCTGTATTTTGTTAGGCAGCTGCAGGCCATGTCCAGCAGTGCTTGCTTGTGATAGATTAGCTTTCCTTTCTCTACATTATACAGTAATTTTTGTAGAATAGTTCACTCTGCTGTCTCACCACATCTGGTTGTGTGCTCCGATGTTAGTGTTAGTGTTTTACTGATCATAACCCTGAGTGTTCAAAGATCTCAGAGGACCAAGCCATAGGATGGGCACTTGCCCATGAGGAGCTGAATTAAAACCTGATAGTGATTTTGAGAGGGAAACAGCATTAAATACATTTCCTGTGCACCTGGGTAGAAGGTGTCTTCTCTGGCTGGTAGAGCTAGATAGAGATATAAGAAAATATTATCTATTTCTATACCTATTCCAGGTGTAAATATTTTAAAGACAGTAGTCAGGTGTATGGCTCAGCTAGCATTTATCTGGAAGGAATATTTTGCATAATGATTATTTACACCCTCCTCCAGAGCTGGGAATCCAGCTCCACTTGCCATTGGAATGCACAGACAGTGTTAACAATACTTGTGCCAGGAAGATTTTCCTACCCTCCTCGTATTGCCAAAGGATTTATTATCCTTTACAGCCAATACTTCATGGACTTGTGTTATGAATGTTTGTTGTTTAGAATTTGTCACTGAGGAAAGGCCAATTCCAGATGTGGTGCTCTAGATTTGTGATGTCGTGCAAAGCCTAAGTCATTTTTCATAATTATTAATATTGCTTTGGTGACAGTCCAAAGGTGAGTTGTATCTGTTCATCTCCAAATGACCCTGTGAAGATGAGCAATATTTGTAATGATTTTGGTCAGTGGCTTCTTAGCTGCTCTATGTAATTTCAGAGCCCAGCCAAGGGATTTACGTTTCCATAAACAGATCCCACCCGCAGACACTGTCTGAGCATGAGGGATCTGGAAGAACTGGCTGTTCCATCAGTGTGTCCAGAGTTTCCAGCACAGGAATCAGTACAGCTTGTCTGTGAACTGGGAAGGCACCCTGGGTGGTGATATATAAAAAGGACACAGAGCATTCCCTTTCTTTCAGAACATCTCTCTCTTGCTGGCGTTGGGTGATGCATTTTAGAGAGATTGTGGGTTTTTGGTCAGAAGTTTTTCTGAAATAATTTTGTTGAATATATTTCACTAGATGAATTAAAACAAAAGCCCAAAAAACAACCAGAAAAACCAAACCAGATGCTTCTCTCTTTTTTAATATGAACTTTAAAAATTTCTTTTGCTCAGAGTTACTGAAGGCTTTGGATTTGCTTTTTTTTTGGGCGAGGGAGGGGGCAGGGCACAGACACATGAATGGAGGAACTTAATTTTTAACAATAACCTTAAATATTACCAAGCTCAATCAAACCTTCTCAATGGGGATTGCAGAATTGAAATAGGGTTTTTAGACCTGCAGCTGAGCAGGCTTCACCTTTGCATTGGTGAAGCTGTGATTTGCTCCTGCTCCTAAATGAACTCTGAAAAGTAAATGTTTCCATGGGGCAGTCCAAACATAGGGCTTTTGGGGGGGGGAGGGGACAGAAATTGTTTAGATGCTCTTTTGGGAAGACTAGGTGCAGATTTAGCTACTGGGATGCAAAACCTTTAGGAACTGATAGCATCCACCTCTGGAGAACAGACTGTGTTGGGCTGACTTGACCTCTGCACACCATCACCTGCTCACTCCTCTGGGAGTACCTGATAGGGCCATTCCCAGAGGTCCTGAAGATTGGAGCAGAGAGAGAATCTCTGGCATTTGAGGCATAAAAAGAAAAGCAGGTTTTGCTGCAGGTCTTAGAGTGGGAAATATACCTGGAGTACTTCCAGTATCCCAGGGACATCCTGTATAAATTAATGGGACGTTGAAGGAATACCATGTGGGTGAGGAAGAATTGGCTACTTTGGAGGTTACAAAAAATTTAAAGCTTCCTCCTACCCCACCTCCTGGCATTTGCTGTCTTGCAGGAGAAAGTCCTGGGAAGAATATGCTTTAATACTGCCAAGGTAAGGGAAGATACCTGGGCAGTTTCTTCAGGATCCATCCCTGGAGACAAGCCACATAGTCAGAGCAGCAATGTGACTCCTCTCCTTTGCCAGAACAATGGAGGAGGAGGAAAAACACTGTTCTGGCTTCCCACTGGGGAGGAGTATTTGTAGTGTGTGTACTTAGGCACACAGCAAACCTGGAGTGGCTCAGTGGAGCTGTGTTGGGAGCCACAAGCTGCTCCCAAGGCAGGCTGCTCTGGGGAAACATCTTCCCAGCAAGCACAACCACTCAATGCTCCATCAGGAGCTAGAGGAAAGCTGGAGGATGTGCAGCATTCAAACCACCTGCCCAACAAACAGGAAGAGGAATCTTGCACCAGATGTGATGGAAAGCCAAGGAAAGGGAGACGCTGTGATTGCTCTGACCCATCTGTTTTTTTTTCAGACCTTTGAGAGGATTTTCCTTTGAAGGCATTCATCCTAATGTTTATATTTTCTGTCATCTCATGTTTCTGCTTATGATTATTCACAGCAGCTCAAGGGTGGCTTTAGCAAGACCCCTGGGTCTGTGGTCACTTTACTCAGGAGATGTTCCTGCTCTTGGAGGCAGTTTTGTGGTTCTTGGGGAGCTCACTCCTCCAGAGCAGCCCACTGGGAGCCCAGGTGCTTTCTGCTCCTGCTCTGTCAGCAGGGATTTCAGGAGATGGGTTTTTTCCCCAGTGAAATAGATTGACTACGTTTGACATTTAAATTGTCATCCAGAATTAACCTGCCACTGAGATAACAGGAGGAGGACAGAGCAGCTTTCTCTTCCAGCTATTCCCCCCTCCCTAGGGTTCTCTCCAGAGACTTCAGTTTCTCCTCTGTATCCTTCTCCCTCTCCAACTTTGCATCAAGCCAGACCAAAAGAGCAGCAATTCCTATATGAACATTCAATTAGTCCCATATTTAAATCTTGTCACTGTGACCTAGTGAATTATGCAAGGGGCTGGATACCAGAAATCAATTGAGCTCTAATTCCCAGCCCTGGCACCAGACCTCTCAGCATATTGCTATAGGCAAGTTATTTCAGCACATTTTCCATTTCTTCCCTATAAATTGCACATGTTAACATTAGGTGATGCAGCAGCACCATGGATGTACTGAGATATTTGGATAGAGGAATTACAGAAGCACATCCCACTCTTACATTGTAGCAGCAGTTGTTTATTTAAAAATGCATTCACAGCAAAACATTTGCCAAACACAGGATGATTCAGGCTTTGTCTCACTTCTATTAAAGATACAAGGTCTGGGGAAAATCTTTTGAATTATCACATGAAAGTTTAAGATGAACAGGAGGTGACAAGAGAGTAAAATACTCAGTATTTTCTATCCCAAAATGCTAAGTTATCACTTACATGCAGTCCATCACGATGGCAATTCGGAACCGTGGGGGTCCTTATCTCCCATGGCTCATGCAGAAATTATTGCATATGTTGTTGTCAAGAACAGAATGAATCCAGTGTGAGAAGCTGCATCAGCAAGAAGGATGCCATCACATGCAGGGCCTTAGGATTTTTTTGAAGTTTTTTTCCACCTTGATGAAATTTTTTAAAGAATGGCTTTGCAAAGAGCCAGTGCCAAGTCTACAGCGCTCTTCAGTGAAGAATTTGTAATGCAAAGGAAATTTAAATATGATAGAGAAAAAGGAAGCATTGTAACAGTTTACAAGACTTTCATGTTGGTTTCTTAGAAACATTAGGCGAGTACTTTGTCTCCTATTTGCTCTCTGTTGCTCCCAACCTGATTCTTCCCATCACACTGCACTCACAAGGTAATTGCTGCACTTTGCAGTTGTTATCCACTAATGGAGGAACACAAGTGACTTGTGGCAGAAACTTAAATGTTATTTATATAAAGAACTACTGGAAAATATCTACTTGTGATCAGTGTTTCCTGAATGGCTTAAAATGTCATCTGAGACCGAGTTCTGTTCAGCTGTTCTTCAGTGTGGTATTTTCATGGTGCAGCATTTGTGAAGCGTGGGAGAGCCAAAATGTGAAGGCAAAGTCTTTAAGCTGTTTAGGTGGCTGCATGAAGCATCTTGAAAAAAGCAGAAGGCAAGGAAGGAAAAATAAATTATATGGTTTACCTGTCCTTAATTTCAGTTAAAGATGGCAGCAGTGAAATTGGAAATGTGTTTAGCCTGATAACTTCCCTCTAACAAAGCATCCTTGTGTGGCTTCCAGGGATCCAAGTTCTCTGTCTACATTGCTGAAACCTCCTTGTGTCACACAGACCTTGTCTGCACATCCTTTCCCTCCAGCCCTTAGTGGAAACTTTCATCTGAATGTAAAATCCTTTGCCATGAGGTGATTCATTGGGTAGGATATGTAATACTCTCATTGGTCTCTGAATGTTTCAGCCAACTGATAAATAATCAAGAACCTTGAATGTTCCTTTCTGTCTGTCTGTCTCCTCTGAGTGCTTTGTTTGACTCGCAGTAATTTATGGTGAGTGCATTAAAGGCAATCACTGTAATGTCATAGACATGAATTACCACAGTACATTCTGTCACTTGGAGGCTTTTTCAATGCCAGGCTTATCCCATGGCAGGGTGTGTTTGGGCTTCTTGCTGTTGTTGTCATTTTGCTCCTCTGCATTTTTAAGTGTCCTAGTTAAATAGTGAGACTGACAAAAAAAATCAAAGTTTTACACATTCTTCCAAAATCCAAGTGTCATTCCCAATGAGGGCTTTTTGGGTTATTGTTGGGTGGCTACAGCCTCTTTTTCCCAACCTTATAATCTTAAGTCCAAACTTTTTGACCTTGATAACTTTCTAACTGGTTTCTGATTGCCCAGGTGAATGCAATGAATGTCTGTGGAGCCAGGTCCTTGAAGAAGAGCTCTGCCAATTGGGATTTTCTCCTGGAAGGTCAGTCACAGAGTCTTAGCCTAGGTTGGCCTCCCCTCCTTTTGCCTCCTGGCAGTGCTAGCATGTCAAATGATTGCACTCCTGAACCGTGAACTCCAAGGCCTGTGCTCCCACTGCTGCTTGGCAGGAAGAAGTGATTTTCTGTATGGAATTAAAGAGCCTCCTCTTTTCCTCTGATTTAAAAAATCATTTTAAAAAGGCTTTTCCACCCCACGTCTTCGGAAGTTAGTGCTACACCCTGCAAGGCTGGCAGCCTCTGAAAACAATTAGAAAGAGACCCTTGAAGGCAGGATCTGGACAATCTTGCAAGAGACATAATTTTAATCTCATAGAATGTCTTGGCACACTGGGTGAAAACAGGCTTTGTCCCTGGGATGAGAAATGATTAAAGCCAAATTCTATCTTGTGGTGATTATGGAACAGGCTAAAGTACAGTGCAAGGCATGGCTAAATTGGTTGTCTTAATCCATGGTCTAATGGACTCTAAAATATCTCTCTGAATGGGGAAAGGAGAGATCATCTCTTTGGGTGTCATCTGCATGCATGTCCAGACCACCCTGACCTGACTTACATCCCCAGGAGCCTTTTCTTCCTGCAGCCTGACTTTGGCCCACTGCCCCTCCTGGCATCTGTGGCTGTCCAGCACCTGCTCCTGCCTCCCCCCACACAGACACACACTCTTCACTGCCCTCTTCTCTTGTGCAGCCTCTCCCTTTGCAGGCAGATGGCTTTGGGCAGGACATCCCACCCTCCTGTCTCCCCACAGGATGCTGCTTTATACTCTGGCTACACACCTACACACTGCTGCCTCTTTTGGCAACCTTCCGAAAAGCTCTTCAAGGACAAAACCCCCAAAATACAAGGGATAATCTAAAAAGGAAAGTCCCACTTCCTCTCATTTAATCTCATCCTAACACATCAGAGTGAATACAAGCCATTGTACAGTAATTTTAACCTCTGTTTAATTTCTGCCAAGCCTCACTGCTTTGAGCTGGCCACCCCCCAGAGATGGGCTGCTGGGACCCCACCAGCCCTGTGAAGAGCAGGAGGTTTCACACAGGGATCACACTTTGTTTCTGAGGCAGCAGCAAAGCATGTTGCTCCTGGTTTTCATCAGAATCATTGGCCAAAACTCTGGAATTTTGCAAAGCTGTCTCAGGACAGAAAGCCCAGGAGATCGTTGGCACAGTATGAATTTACATATTAAGCATGCAGGGTCAGTTCCTAGGTGCCCAAGCAGAACCAAACACAAGAAATACTCCTGATTAAGACTCCAGACCTCTTTTGTCAGCACTGCAACCCCAACCCCATTACATTAGGTTCCTTTCCACACCTGAGGGTTGAGTGATGAAGGATTTGGGCTCCTTTAGCTGCCAGGCTCAGGTTTTATCCACCTTGTCCAGCAAAAATACTTCTCAGACACCCAGAAAACACCTTCATCTGTTGTTCTTCAACCTCAAGAAGACTCAAACATGCTTTGATTTCAGGTGAGGAATGTGCCTTTGTGTTGGCTGCAGGTTTGTTTAGATATCAGTAACAAGTGCATGCAAATCTGGGCACTGAGGGCATTTAGAGTGCTTTATAAAACAATAAATCACTAAAAAATGGGAACAAGGGAGCTGTTTTCCTAGCAGAGGGCTTGACTGGTGGTAGTCTGTGCTTGCAGTCTGTCATTCAGCCCAAAGCCATTTCTGCTGCAAGCTTGCTCTGTAGAAGTGGAGGTGAAATAAGGAGCAGAGGAATCACCAGCCATTTGATCTGATGGAAGCCTATGTCCAAATCTTGCATGTGTGGGTTCTTCTTTTTGTTTTTTAGAGTTTTTGTTTGGTTTTGATGTTTGGTTTTTTTTTTTGTTTGTTTTTTTTTTGTTTTTTTGTTTTTTTGTTTTGTTTTTTTTTCCCCCTTTGGTTTTTGCTTTTGTTGTTGTTTTTTTGTTTTGTTTTTCTTTTTTTTGGTGCATGTTTTTTGTTGTTGATTTTGTGGGTTTTTTGTTGATTTTGTTGTTGTTTTTTTTGTTGTTGTTTGTTTGTTTTTGTTTTTGTTTTTTTTAAGATAAGCTCAGACAGATCTTGGTTACTGAGATCTATAGCAGTAACTACATGGGGACAAACACAATCTGGAACTTTGCTGTTGTGGCTGTACCAGTTTAATGTTGTCTGGTACTCTGATTAAGGAGCTGTGGTGTTTAGAAGTCACTTGGCAATCAGTGGTTTGATTTTCATCATCTTTGTGCCCGACAAGGGTGTGAGTGAGGACGAGATGTGGCAGTGAGATAAGGAGAAGCTTTTAATTCATTTCGTAGGTGACCTAAATTCAGCCCCTGTGGCCATCATGTCAATCCCACAGTCCTGGCTGCTAGATTACTGATGTAAGTAATGGTGACACGTGTATTTATCGAATGTCCTTCTCTGTGGCTTCAGGAAGGACATCTCAGGGGGAAAAAAGTTACTTGGAGATTTAATGATACTTGTCATCAGTTCTGTTTTCCATGAGCTCTGGTTTATCCGAGCACTGAGAGAGCATCTGACAGCGTGTGCCACAAAAATGTAATGTGTTTATGTAATGTAACTGTGAGGGCAGCTTATGTTGTGGGAGATCAGACATCTCTTCTGCTGATGAGGCAGCAAACAAAAAAGTGCAGAATTGGTACAAGACTTACTGAAAATAATGCAAAATTCAGACATGGTGCCTGTTCAGAGATTGGAAATCCCAAGCCTTTGTGCAGGGTCAGAGCTTTTATCAGGGCTGTACAATCATGTCTAGCTTTAGGTTTCCTCCTGTACTGCAGCAGTTTTGGGAGGGGAGGTGATGTGTCCCATCTTCTGCTCTAAAAGAAGTGTCAGGGCTCCTGGGTCATGAGACAAAATCTGTGCAAAATGTCCTCCCCTGTGCTTCGTACCTAAGGAAAAGGAAAAGCTGAGACTGCTCAGGGAGCTTAAGCACAGAAAGACCTAATTTGCAGATCCCAACAGGCATGTACATGACATAGATGCAAACCTGCACAGTCCTGCTGAGATGACAACATTTGTGAGTGCAGCAGCAAAACTCCAGATAGCTGGGTAATTACAGTGGCAAAAATTATGTGTTTATGGCCCGTTAGGAGTCTCAGGTGATAAATGTTCTGTGGGTTACACTCCCACATTTGAGTGCCCACACTCTGTCCAGGTGTCCTGTGGTTCCTCATGCAGTCAGTGACACTTTGGGCATGGTGTGTGCAGGCTGCTCTAGTTCTGAATTAACTTCTCCAAAGTAATCCCAGTTTTCCCATCTCCTTTCCCCAGGTCAGCCCAAGCTCAGCACGGCCCAGCAGCACACCTGCCCTTGCACATGTGACTGAACATCTCCTGCTGTGTGTTTCATCTCCAGCACTGCTACTTCCTAAAGTTAGAAGCAAATAAAAGTCATGCTTCATGAAAAATAAACCTTTATCATTTAGGTCTCCAGCACCACTTGGTCTTCCATCCTCTCCCCTAACCTCTTCCTGGATAACACTTCCTGTGCTGATTGTGTTAGTGTAGCATGGAGTGAAGTACAGTCAAAGGCTAATCTTTTCATGATTGAATATCAGATTCCTCATTTCAAGAGGCTCTTACACACAGCTTTTTGTCAGACTGATGGGAGATGGAAAGGATGGAAGAGAACTTAAGGGAAAAGTACATGTCTCTTCCCAAGGGTTTTATTCTCTTTTCCTTCATAGCTTTTACATTATGGCAAATAGTATAATTTAGAGTTGTAATTTCAAAAAAGATGTTCACTACTGAGGAGGCAGCTTGACCAAATCTTCCTCAGAAGACATTTAATTGACAGTGTTTAGGACTGACAACACACCTGAGATGGATTGCCAGCAATTCATCCTTGAAGCAGAAGGAAAGGAACAGAAGGACAAAATGGACAGAAAGAAAAAACCTTTGAGCTGCAGGATCTAAAATGTAGTAAACATTCAACTGAATAATACTCATCCTGTGCTTCCTGAACCATCTTTAGAAGTGTATAAAAGTACATATTAAAATCCATTAATTGCTATTTTTTGCAGGATGAAGATCCAGGACAAACTCAGCTTCTCAGGGAAAGCCAGTCCTTTACCCCTTATGCAGAAGGTGGGATGTTTCCATGGGACAGGTCCTCCCAGGAATTTTCCATTCCTATCTTAAAACAACTCTCTGCTCTTTCTTCTTTTAATAGCTCTATGAATTGCTCTCCTCTCCCTACTCCCAAAAGAAAATATTTGCATGCAGGTTAGGAACGGTGGTGTCCAGAAGGGACCTGGTAGTTAAAAAAAAATATACACATGATGCAAGTAAAATATAATATAATAATACATAATACCTGTCTCCAGCCACCACCCAGTTCTGGAGGGTCTGACTTTGATTATGTCTCTCCTTGCACTTTATGAGTCCTCTCTATCTACATGTTTGTTGCTGCTCAGCCTCAATGGTTGTACTTTTTATGTTAGGTAAAAGCAGGAAAAGATACACTCTGAATCCTGGTTATTTTTGTTTATTATGGAAGGGAGGATTAAAGATAAAGATTCCGAACTTCCCTCTCCCAGAAAAGCAGCTTGGTTTTGCTTGTGCTGCTGTCTAGAAAATAATGTGGGATTTGGGATGTTTATGAGAATACTGGGCCAAACAAAGCAAAGGGTCTCTGCTTTGTCTCCTCACAGTTAAAGCTCTTGCTGAGAATTTGGCAGGTGAAGGGGGGAGGGACCAAAACATCTTCCTCTGCTGGTTGTGTGCCAATTGTATTTGTGTTTAAGATAGATTTTAACACTGATACCCAGGAGGAAAGGAGGATTCTGTCCAAAGACCCTGAGGAGATGCAGCTGCTTCCCTGCAAGCCTGGGTGAGGAGGCTCCAGGAGAGGTGAGCTCACAGATGTGTCCCTGTGTGCAGCACCCTCTGTGAGCTTGCACTGACCTGACTTTCTGCTCTGTGACTGGCTTTTTGTGAGGGTGCCCTGATCTCTCCCTGTCAGCTCAAGGCAAGGCAGCTTCTGGATTCACTCCCTGCAGTACAAAAGTCTCAAAACAAAACACTGTGTCACCTAATTGCGGGAGCTGAAATTATTTATGGACCTGGCCTTTGGAGTCAGAGCCTCAAACTTCTTTAATTACCTTTGGGGATCTGTGCACAGGATACCATGGTGATGAGAATAATATTTGGAATTCAAGTCTTGTCTAGTGTGCTTTAGCAGCTGGAATGGGCAAGCAGCTGATTATGACCATAACAGAAATAATGCCAGAAACCTGCATGCACAGAGTTTGGAGTGTTGGCTTTTTAATCAGATGCATAAAACTCTGGTTATCTTTCTTAAGCCCTTCTGGAAGCAAAATTTGGAAGGAAAGCTCCTGTTCAATATTCAATGTCCTTGTGCTGTGTGAATCTTTACCTATAAAGCTCCTCACCAAAGGAGGAAAGACTAGAATGTAAATTGTTGTCTTGATAACTGCTATCTGGAACGTTAATACACATCCACTAAAGCCCAAAAACTGAGCATGAAAATTATTCCCATTACAAGTCCATAACCAACATTGCTGAAGTTAGTCTGAATCTATCAGTGCTTGATTCAAACTTTATAAAATCTCTGGGGACAACTTAAATGTTTAAGGTGATCTGTTTCTCCAGGGAAGCCATCCAGACTCATTAGCAGACCATGGCAATTGTCAGAACTGATGATATCTGGAGGCAGTTGCTGTTTTCCAACTCACCTCTAAGGATCCACTGAGGCACAGCTACACAGGGCTCTCCATAGGATGATGTAAGACTTGGAACCACACTCAGCCAGATCATAGCACAAATCTATCAGCCTCAGCCACGTGGGATTCATCTGAGCAAACAAACTGGTTGTCTAGTCTTGCTTTGGCACCATGGGGAAATTGGCACTCTCAAGGCATGATTCATCTTGCCCTAAAGCTGATATCCAAAATAAGTCAGCTGAACATGCTGTAAAAGTGCCTGTTTCCCTTCATGGCTACAAAGGATGGGAAGCTCAGTGAGGCACAGATGTCTCCAGTGTGGATGTTTTGAATTAGGCAAGATGAATCCTGTCTATGCTGTATTTTTAAAAAATTCTTTGTGTGATGGATGCTCAGGTCTCAAATTGGAAGCACAAGTTCAATTATAAAGTACAGTGTCCTCAAGGGCCCTCGAAGAAATGCATTTGCTCTGAGTTCAACCCTGACCCTAAGCCCTGATGCATCTTTTCCCAGTATTTAGTGACTATAACTTGACAGACACTTCACTGTTTAGTCCTCTCTATCGCTTTCATTTAGCAACTGAATTCAAAGATTTAATGGATATTTTTAGATTTTACTCACATAACTTTAAATTGTTTGGACCAGGTAGCATAGACATTTTCCCCTTCTTCCACAAAGAGCTCTAGGACTTGTAACAATGAAAACATGACTTCGCCCCAAGTGGCCATTATCTTCATTTTTTCCCCCTTTGTCTTGTATCATCCATGACATTTTGATTGTGCCACAGCTCAGAGGAGTTTTTTTTTGAGTAGTTTGGAACATCTTGAGCTTTGATTTCTAATCAATTTGCGCTAACAGCTATGGAAACCAGTATAACAAGCCAGGACTTTTCTGTCTCTTTCTCTTTCTTACATTTGGAAAAATAAATCTGAGCAGCGACGTGAGTCTTGTGTAATTACTCTTCCATTTGTATTTCTAGACTTGTCAATCTGGCAAGCGCCATAGAGAGGGATTAAAAGCTTTCTCCTTCTCTCTCAATCAGACATTTCACTTGCTTCCATGTTTTACAGTAAATAGAATCAGTTCAGCAGGAGATGGTTTTGTTCTCTGCAGTGATGTCTTCCTAGTTGAGGGGGTTCTTATTAGCAGCCTGGATGTGAAGTCAAGTGACAGGAGCCCCCCAGACCGAGTGCCACTGCAGCTGTGACTGGGGCTGGAGTCCCTGTGGGGCACCTGCCAATGTGGCTCCCCAGCAGGAAACCCAAAGATCTCTGCTCCTCCAGCTCTGGTTGGGGTTTAGGGGCTCCAAACGAGAGTTGGAGTCAGACCCAACCACCTTCCACGTGGGAGCAGGGGATGCCATAAATCAGTTGCCAAAACCAGTCTGTGCAGATGAACCTTAACTCCTGTTTAGTGCCAAACATGGGGTCTCTGGGGAGCTCCTCCAAGCAGACACAGTCCACAGCCAGGGACACAGGCAGTTTTGCTCTTTTTGCCCTGCAATTAGCCCCACTTTGATGGGAAGTGCTGGATCATGGCAAGGCTTGGTTATGGGGATGGAGGGCTTGGACTGAGGGCCATAAGTGTGGATTGCAAATTATTTAACTTACTGTAGAGAAGAGAAATAAAGGAATTTTTGAGTAGTGAAGAATTCTACGGTGGGCATTTCAATATGTCTAAGTTTAGACAGCAGCAGAGCAGAGAGTTTAAATATTGCTTTCTGTGCATTTAAGCACCTGAATTCCACTGGCACCTGACTCAATTTTTCTTTGTCCTTTTTTTCACCCTAACTTACAGACCCTGTGCCTTGATTTCCAACACATAAACACAACACAAAATACTATAAAAAGAAATTGGAAACACTTTGGTTCAGCCTTGACAACAGCTGGTATGTAAATGCAAAGACTTCAGACTGTCTCTCAGTACAGAGCAACCCTTAGCACTTAGTTGTTTATAACTTTTTCATGGTCAGATCCATGGATACGCCAGTGCTTCGGTGCTTTCATTTATTGCTTCCTTTCTCTGCATCTGAATTTGAGAGCAATGTCTGGTTTCATGCAGTGTAAGTCCTTTGCCAATCCTTCATTAAGGAAAAAGCAAACCTACCCCTAAGCCCCAAGGATTTGGGTTTTTTTCTCCCTGTATCTTTTCCAACAACTTTAATCCCTTTATGAGGAAAAAATTGTATATTTTTTACTTACTGACTTTTCAAAAGTCAAGCTAAGAGTTGATATTTCTATTCTTCCCTGTTGTCACCACTAATAAATATTCTGTGGTGTGGCCTGAGCTGACAGTGGTGATGAAGGGATGGGGTGGCACAGAAATACTTGATCCTCTGTGGCTGTGCTGACAGCTGGTGTGGACTGGCACGGCTCCAGTGGAGATCTGGGCCCTGGTCCTGGATTCATACAGGGAATCCATCTGCAAAGGCAGGAGCCATTTCACGAACTGCATTTTCCCCTCAGCCTGACAGGTTTTAATAGCTGAAATCAGGGTGCTGTTGCACCATAAAAGGTATTGTAGAAACTCATAATTAAGAGCAACCTTGCTTCGTAATTTAATTATTTGTTTAATTTAAGCAAAGAACAAATCAGAGGATGCAAGGGGAAAGCAGCTTGGCTTTCCAGGCAGGTGAGGCTGTCAGCGTTGCGCTGCTGTATCCGGAGGAGAATGCTCCAAGCGCTCGGGAGCGCTCCTCTCCTGGCAAGCGAGGAGATGCTGCTGGCACAGCCGGGCAGCCAGCATCCCCTGCCGCCCGGTGAAGCCTCAAGCTGCTGCTCAGCCCCTCGGCAGCCAGCAGCAGGGCGAGCCAAGCGCCGGCCCGGGAGCCAAGCGCTGCTGCAGCTGCCGGAACGCTCGGCCGGGCTTGGAGCGCAGCCCCGCTAAGCTCGGCTCGGCCAAGCCGCGCCCCGGCACCGCGCTGCTGCGGCTCGCAGATAAAGCGGCTGTGCCGGGACCGCTTTCCACGCTGCAATTAACGGGAGGAGACGGCTCCCGGCAGATATTCCAATCGCGGGGCCAGGAGGTGCCAATATGTTTTGCCGTTCCGCCGTTGTGTTCTGGAGGCGCTGGAGGCTCTGTTCAGCTGGCATTTCTGCTATAAACCCAATTTTTGAAAGGGGTTATAATTTGGCCGTTTTTAATTAACGAGGGGATTAAACTTGGCACGCAGGCACTGAAGGGCTGTGTGTTGCTGGTTTAATTTATTTTTTTTTAATCCAATCTGTCAGGCCCATCTCAAATAATATTCTTTGTTTCCACTTGCTGGGATTGACTTTAAAGACCTTTAAAGATCTCTGTGCATATGTGTGTGCTTATAAGAGAAAAGAGTTTTATCAAGGTGAAGAAGCACATCAGAGTAGGTGAGCAGGCTGCTAAGATCCCACATTCCCAAAGCTACCATAACTCATAGCAGCTATGGGCTGGTACAGGGAATGCAGAAGCAGTTGCAAATTTTTTGCTGAATTTTGCAGAATGTTGTCCACTTGGGACATGCAAAAACTTTTTTCCAAACTTAGGCATCATTTTTATGCACTATACTTTGATAAATAGATACTAGTATTGCACAGTTTCAAAAAGAACCAGGCAGCTGCTGGTAAGTCACTATTAGAATGCATAAAATCATGTAAATGCAATGATAATGTAAGTAGTGTAAATAGACTATATTATTCTAAATCCCAAAAGTTATTGGGCCATAAACCTCTCAACATCAGAAAAATTTATTCCAGTTCTCTATTATTTCAGCCACTGGAAAGTTTTCTCCTCATATTTAAACTGAAACTCTCTCTTCTTAACTCAATCCTATTAATTGTTCTATATGCCCTGGACCTGGAAAACAAACTGTCCCTTGCCTTTTTCAGCACACTTTTTGTGTACCAGAAGGCCATTGTCTCTTGGCAGTTCTTGCTTCTTTGGACTTTCCAGCTTTCCCAACACAGCCTCTGAAATTTTGTCTATCCTTTAAAAATCTTGTTTCTCTCCTTTTTCTACCTGGTCCAGCTTTTCTGGGAGTGATGAAGATTTTGGGTGAAGTTTCAGCAGAGTCCTTGCTGCTGTCACTTCAAGCTCAGCAATATTGCACCTCTCAGTCCCTCTGCTCTTTCATGGGGGTTTTCTCAAGGATCATCCACAGACGACCACGATACATGGAGTTTGCAACTGGACTTGTCAGGAGGAATGGCAGGATCTGTGCTTTTGTACAAGTGCTTCATACAAACACCCAGTGTGAAGGGTCTGCAGCTGGCTGCATTTGGACCCTTGAGCTGGTGACTGGGGGTCCTTTGCTGCTCACAAGACCAGAGCTCTGTGGTGAGTGGAGGGATAACAGTGAAGTGTAAATCCCTCAGGCTCTACACCGCTCTAGAAAAACCCTGCTGGCCACGTGAACCACTTGCACAGTTGACAGAGCCTGTTCTTCACAACACAGACACCCTTTGCTGTCACCAAAAGTCACATCCCAGATCAGCAAGTCTGCAGGTTTGGCCACAGTCTCTGGGCAGCTCCAGGAGCTGCTGAGCTGGTTTGGTAATCACCATGAACTGCTTCCCTCTGTCTGTGATGCCTGTCAGTTTGTTGGTCAGTGGCCATCCCAGATGATGTCCATCTTCATCCGTGGCTGCTCTCCCATCTTTGTAGACAGACAAAATGGAAATTCTCCATACAAAGCAGATGGGCAACAAAGGATGGGTTGTCCTTTCAGTTCTAGAACTCGGGGTGTGTTTCAGCCTGAAGTGACACCTACATTAGGTTTCTCTGTACATGCTGAAGTCTTTAGCTCCCATTATTTTCAATGGAGATGAAGCTGATCTAGAAAGCAGCACAGTCAGGGCAGAGCACTCAGGGCTTCATTTGTTTGATCCAATGCAGGTGTCAGTGCAGAAGAGAAGAACTCTTGCTTAGGTCTCATGTTATACCTGCCAGCCCCATGCCCTAAGCTTAACTTTCAGTGGAGCTGACTTGCCTTGTGGGCTGTGTTGGGAGCCCAGGCACCAAAATCCCACAGTGTTATTTAAATCCAGTGTCTCAGAGCTGAGGTCTGGCATTGACACACCACCTCATCTGTTTTTCAAATAAAACACTCCAAATGGATGGTGTTTGGAGGATGCTTTGATTAAATCTGCAGAGAAAATATTCTGGGTGCAACATAGATACTACATGGATTACCAGTGATTTTTATAACCCTGTTCTTCCTCTACCTTGATGTGCAACCAGGTGTGTTTCCAGACTCAGTTTTCGGACAGAAGAACAAGTCAAAAGCCATAGAGGTAGTTGAAAAAATCCATGTGCTTTGCTCAAGTCCCTGCACCACCCATGGCCACACTTGTGGGCAGTGCTGAGATCTCAGTTTAACTGATCATTCCCAAAGTGAGAAAAGCATTCTTTGTGAGCAGTGACCTCACCTCTGTGATTACTTTTGGCCACACACTCTCCCCCTGGGCTGATTTCACTCCATTCAGAGGTGACACAGCACCCAGAAGTCCAGAGCACTGTTCAATAAATGTTGCTGCCTTCTGCTCTCTGAATGGGCAAGTTCTTTGGTTCCCCTCTCTGGTTCCTCCCTCCTGGTGGTATCGGGGTGGGAGGTGAAGGGCAAGAGCAGGATATTCCTTTCCTGTGAGGGCTGTTTCTGGTTTGGGGATTTGAGGAAGGGTATTTTTGTAGGAAGTGTGGCAGTTTGCATGGCCTGGGGGTTGTTTGTCTCCTGTGAATGCCCTGCTCCCAGTGATGAAGCCACAGTTTGAAGGGGTGCAGCAATCACTGCTCCCCACTATGATGGGTTTGTCACCCAGGGTCCTGCTGCTCCTGGGGGGTGTGTGCTTGTCAGTTTAAATTTGTCTGCAATTTCCTTGACAGGAGTGTTGGGTGACATGCATTCCCTCGGGAGATATTTCCATGTTTTTATTATTCTCCAGGCTTCTGTGACATTTCCCAAGTCCAGTTGTTGGAGCCTCAGGTTGATCATCTGCTCAAGGTGCCTGCAGGGATAATTTGGCCCTTCAGCAGTGATAATGTTGGCTTCTGCAGCTCGTGGTATGCACAGTTTGAGAGTGGGTTTCTCATGTAAAACCTCAAAACCTGCAGTGGAAACCTCTGTCATTGGGTGCTCAGTGATACAAGGTCCAGCATAATTTTTCATTCCCATGAATTCCAACAACGGCTTGAAAATGAAGGTTAAGAAGAAAACTAAAGCTACTTTTCCTTTCTTTTTAGGTAGAAGTACATACAGGACTGCAATATTCAAGCTTTCAATGACACATGAAGCAGAAATGCAATTCCAGGAGTGCTGGCCAGCGAGAAAAGCACTACCTACTGTGAGTTTCTTGGTAAAATCATGGCACTTGACAAACCAAGCAGCAAACAAAAGCTACCTAAAACAAACTGTTCTTCTGAATGTGTTATCACTTCTTGCACTTCTCTGGCCTGAATATTGACATTAGATCAATTAATTAATATTGATTTTAAAATAATGTATTGATTGGATTAATTAATTAATATTGATTTAGAAAATCTGTGGTTGGCTGTGAAAGTTTACTTGTCCTGGGACTTCAGACATCTCTGATCACCCTGGTTGAGAGTGAAGGGTTGTTGATGGATAGATCATGGAGTTGTTCCATCTTTATGACAGCGAAAAAGAGAGAATGTCATGGTTTAACCCCAGCTGGCAGCTAAGTACCTCATAGCTGCTCATTCACTCCCACTCCCTTGCCCCAATGGGGAGGAAAACTGGAAAAGAAATAAAACTCACTGATTGCAATAGGAAGAGTTTAATAATTGAAACAAAGTAAAATATAATAATAATGTTTGTAATAACAATGATAATAATAGTAATGGAAAGGAGAGAGGGAGAGGAATAAAATAGTAAAAAAGCAAAACACAATTTCTCACTACTCACTGGCTGATGTCCAGCCTATCCCCACACAGTGATCAGAGCCCTGGCCAACTCTCCCCCAGTTTATTTACTGAGCATGATGTCTTGTGCTATGGAATATCCAGCCTGGGTCAGCTGTCCTGGCTGTGCATCTCCTCACTGGCAGAGCCTGGAAACTGAGAAGTCTTTGACTTAGATAAACTCTACTCAGCAACAACTGAAATGCCAGTGTCTTACCAACATTAGTCTCATCCTAAATCCCAAACACTGTACCAGCTACGAGGAAGAAAATTAACTCTATCCCAGTTGAAACCAGGAGAAGCCACCTTTTTTTTTTTTTAAATTATTTTTTAAATTTTTTTATTTTTTTTCAGCCTGAAATGCATTTACTCCAATGGTTTGATTTTCAGGTTGCTCTGGACCATCTGTGCTGTGCCCACAAGTGCAGGTTAATTTGTGTAGGTTCATTCCCCAGCTGGCTCTCTCCAAATGCAGCTCTGAGAGTTGTTTGCTCCAGGAACATCTTCTCATCTCTTCTTTTGACTCCACCAAGATTGGTCCTCTCTGTCCTTGCCTCACTCTATAACAGACCCTGAGGTAGATTTCAAATATTTTCAGTAAATTGGGGTGGGATTGAATTAATTTCTTTCTATTTCTGGCCAGAGGAAGAAAGACTGATACAGGTACCTGGGATGTGCCACCAACCACTATGGAAAAAGATAAAACCTATCTTATCTATTATTGTTGCTTTTGTTATTGATATTATTATTATACTGAGAACCCACTGAGGCCCTCTTATTATGTTGTTAAAGTCAACGTTGTCCCTGTGCACTTCATTCTCCAACTTGGGAAAAATACAAAATGTTTGATAAAGTTATGCTGATAATGCTGCTAATTAGTTTCTCATCTTTAAAAAATATGACTGCAGGCAACTGGAGCAATCTCTTTGTTGCAGGACATTGTAGGCTGAAATGTCTGGATGCTTGATATCCTCTGCAGGGCTCTCACAACATGCTAATTTGTCCTTGCAGCAGAGTTCATTTTTATAGGTCTTTGCCACTCTATTTTACAAATCCATTGTGTCAAAATAGGATCAGTTATATGTGCACAAGATGCAGGCCTCCACCAACACATAGAGATGTGTGCGTACACGTTCACCCATAAATATGTTAAAAAATTAATCCATAGATATGTGTGTATGCATATATTTATGTACAAACACTGATATATTTATATTATTTCATATTATTTAACTAAATAAAATGTTTAATGAAATTAAATGTTAATTTTTTATAATTGTCTATAATATGTGCATACACATGAAATTTGACATCTATTTAGGAACTCAGCATGTGAATGGCTAATTTAACTCATAGGGCTCAGCTCTTCTAGGGAACATTTCATTCTCATTTCATTTAAAATATATAGTTTACAGCCTCCATTCAACACATACAGATTGCAAGTTTAAGTTGTATGCTTGCCTATGCATTTCCTAACACTTCCATCTGAACACTCATTATAATTTACTTTCAATAACTATCATCTGTCATTTTTAAAAGTTGCATAATAATGTGGTTGGTTCATATGAAAAGTGATGTTTGCTCTAAATTTGGGTATGATTTTGACACTGCTGTTAGTTTTTTTTTTTGTAAGCTTGACACCCACAAGCTGAAAAGACAGGTGGTAAGTTTATTTTTTTAAACTTCCCTTTCAACACCTCCCCCCACAATTGAAAAAGCAAAAAAGTCACATAGAACATTTTCAACACATTTACTGGAATTTCTATATTCCTTTCCAGCAAAATTTCACTGAAAAAAATGCGGAAGGCTGAGTTTTTTACCTCTTTAGATTAAAAAAATTGTGCTTTTCAGTTGCTGAGGATTCAAATTATTCCTTATCCAATGAAAATCATCAGCTGCAAGACAATTTTTTCCCTGGTCCTGATGTATGTCCTGGCTCCTCCTTTGTGCTGAGCCTGTGCATCATTATACAAAATCAGGTTTTTCCCTCTCTCCTTCTCCAGATGCTGGAGCAGAGTAACAGAAGGGGCTCATGGTGTTGCATCTTCACAGAGAAATGGGAATATCTTGTTCTGAGCAGCACTTTGTGTCTCCCAGAGCTGCCAGGAGCTACAAGCTAAATGTTCCAAACACAGTCTTGTGGCAAATGTCCCAAACATGGAGTTCTGTTCTGCCAAAAAAATCCTCTTGAAATGGCTGAACTGGGTGGTTTTCTTCTTTATCTTTTTGAATTTTGAATATAGTACATGGAAAATGAGTAGTTTCCAGTGACTGAAAATCTGTGTTTTGAGAATTTTCAGGGATGCATTTTGGAAAAGGAGCCATGATGTCTTTCATTAAGAACAACCCCAACAGGGATTTTGGAAACTTTTTTAAAATTCAGTTTGTTTCAAATTTTCTTTCTCTGTCCTGCCTTTGCTTTGGTTACTCTCCTGAAGAGCCAGCTGTGGCAGAAGGAAAAGTTTTGCATATCTTTTCTTTCTTGTTTTCCAAAAAACTTACAAGCTGGTTGTGAATCACACTGAAAATGATTCTCTTTTCACTGGTGGGGCCAAAGCAAACAACAATCCTAAATGATGTTCTTTCTAGGATTGTCCTGACTAAGAACAGACAAGCTTTCCTCATTAGTTCAGTCCCTGCTCAAAAGTAGTTTGAGGTCACATGGGAGCTTTTTTACCACTCTGATGGTATTGCTTCTATTTGGAGTCTTCAAATTTTGTATGACAGCTGAAAATTAGTAAATCTCAGAGAAGGAAACATGAAACACTTGTGAGATTTTGAGGGAGATATTCCTCTTCTTCTTTTTTTTTTTCCTCTCCTTCTTCTGATTCCAAACTCTTTAGTGGATTCTACTCAAAGCTGTGATTTCTTTGCCCTTTTCAGAGTGCAAACTGTTCCCTTCTCCAAGCTCATGGTCATCTGGTGGGAAAGGTGTGAAGATGAGTGGGCAGGAATTTGGGGCCAGAGGGGCAAAGAAATCACAGTTAACAATTAAAATGGTTAATTTCTGTGGGGCCAGCATGAGTTCAGCAAAGGTTGTCTTTGGCCTGGAGCAGTTGCCAGCCCTTCTGTCACAGATGTACAGAGACCTGGTTGTGACATTTTTCAGCTGTCAGGGAATACATTATCCCAAATACCACAGGTAATTGCTTTTAGGTTTTGTTGTTTCTTTTTGCCAGAGGTTTTCTGTTGTAACAGGTGGGGATAAGGAAGTTCTGGTGCTGTACCCACATTGCCCTGGACCCAAGATGAGCTGTGAGGGTCATGCCTGTTGCGTTTTCCCAGAGCCTGAGACTCCCTGAACCCATGGGAGCTGCAGGAATGTGTGCCTCATTCAGGGGCATATCTGCACAGCTTGTTGGTGATGTGATGAGTGGTGTCCCAGTTGCACAGCAGTGGAAAACATGGGAGCATGTTGAGTTTTAGGAACACTGGGCTGGCTTTGGATGAGATGGGGCATGAACATTTGAATGCAGGGTGAGCTGGAGAGGCTGTGAGTGGATGGTGATGGGAAGGATGACTTTAGGGAGGGCTGGGTTAGATAATAAACAATGAGGCTGCCAGCAGCAGAGACAAAAGGGTTTTTTGGATGAAAAGGCAATTATTTAATCAAAGGGGAAGTGGAGGGGAATAAATACCAGGGGAATGACAGACTGATGCTCTGGAGTTGCCTCCCTCTGACCGGTTGCACTCTGCCTGCCTGCCCTACCTGTCAGCTACTGTCTCACACAGGCTGCCCTGCTGCCTCCACTGCTCCATTGCTCCTGCCTCTATTTCACCCAGTGGATTCTTGTCTTTAGATTGACTGTTTGGTTGTCTGTTCTTCAGATCACCTTCTCCATCAGTTCCCACCCTCCAGCTTGTCATCACATTCGTTATTTACAGCCCCCACCACCTCTGCTGCTTTTCTTCTGAGATGTTTCACTGGCCCTGGTTAGCCCTGAGTTGCCAAATCCTGACAGCTTTCACCAGACAACCACGTTTTATATCTTTATGGGCTAATCATGTCCCATCCTTACATCCTGTGTGGCTGAGGATAGGTGGGCAGGCACTGAAGGTCACTCTGGCTCCTGACAGGCATGGGAGGCTGGTTTGTGCTGGAACTCATCCCAGCTGCTCATCTTGGCCTTTCCTTTTTTCTCTGATACAGCTTCAAGAACAAACCAACATCTCCTGGCCTCATCAGTTGGAATGGTCTCTCCTCTGAGATCCTTAAGAGCCAGTCTTTGTAACTCAAGGCTAACTTGATATAAAAGCCTTAGCCTAAATCCATAATTAGACTTTAACTTAGCTCCACTCTTCCCTGCTCTCCCAGTCTTGCTGAGCTGGGGAGTGAGCCCACCTCTCTTCCAGGACAAAGGAAATGTCACAATGAGGGAAAGTCTACTGCAAATAAAGAAAAACTTCTAACAATCATTTGAATTTTGTCCAGGCATGAACCCACCACCTTGGGCTCACAGGGAGCCCTGCACCCTGTGCCTTCTGCCTTCCTTACCACGGCCCTTGCACCGCTGGGGGGCTGATTCCTGTGCCAGGCTGAGTGCCCCAGCTTGCCTTCACAACTTCTCAGGCTCAGCTGGAGAGGGAGATGGGAATGGTATTTTTGCCTTGTGTTGAGGAGTCTCTTCCATCTCTGATTGGTTTCCTTTTCAGGAGATTTTGTACATGAGCCTTCATCAGAGGATAAAAATTGATGCCTCCCAGCATGTCTCCCACTCATGTACTCCACAGCTGAGAGCTTCATTGCTGGGGGACATGGAAGAGAGCCTGGAAAGGGCAGAACATCCCTTCCCAGTGATAGGAGCCACTCTGGGCAGCCCACAGCCACCACCAGCAGCTCGAGGTCTTGTGTTCACAGAGAGAACATGTCCTCCAAACAGCTACTGCTTGTTGGTTATGCAGAGCAGGTAATTTTTACATATCTATTAAGTTAGAGGAAGGGCAGAAGATGCTTTTATCACTGAAGAGTGGTGTGCTGTTTCTCCAGAGGGTTCCCTTGTGCAACACACAGAGGCTCAGGGTTGGCTCACCTCCTTGTGAGCCCAGAGCAGGATGTTCAAAGATCCAGGAAATCCTGGCTGAAGGGCTCAAGCTGTGATGTTTGGTTATGTTCAGAGGGAATTTAACATATCTAAACTGATCCTGCAATTCACTTTTTTGCAGATAAGAGGTCTCTTCCCTGGGCAATGAGTGCATGGGGTGGTTGGGTATTGCCTGGGTCACTAAAGGTGTTTTTGCCCATCTGCTTTCAGGCGGCAGGAGCTCTGCTGTGCTGGCTGAAAGCTGCCTAGCAAAGGAGGTCTTTAGTCTGTGCCACATTAACCACGGCCGTGGGGCTTTGCTTTGTTGGGGCATGGATGGGATGAGATCAGGGCAGCCCACAGAGCCATGGACTCAGTGGAGCTGACTCTGCAAGGCTGAGGGAGAAACAAGTCCTCCAGCTCCCAGATTTGCATAATGGCTTTTATTTCTCTAAAGAAAATAGGCTGTATTTGCCAGGAAACTCACCTGAGCTAACTTTTAGGCAAAAGAATGAATGCCAAGCACATTAAATACAAATAATTTGCTCATCCCTGGAAGTGTTTAAGGCCAGGTTGGATGAGGTTTTGAGCAACTTGGTCTAGTGGAAGGAGTCTCTGCCCATGGCATGGGATTGGAACTGGGTGATCTTTAAAGTCCCTTCCAACCCCAACCATTCTGTGATTCTATTTTCATTCTAAGCCTGAGCCAATTATAATCATAGACAAGAATGAAACATCAGGAATTAAAGGCCAGCCTTCATGCCTCGCCAGTCAAGGTACCAGCTGAGTGTCCTTTGCAACTGAAAGCAAGGAAAACAACATCAGAATGTGGGATTCCATAAAAGACACAGAGGAGTGGGATTTGTGAGACCTGGACTAGCTGGTTGGTCTTTGCCATCTCTTTCCACTCTTTGCCTGACTCATCTCTTTGGGCTCCAGGTTCTTTGGTACATGGGATATCTCTTCCCGTCCATCTGCAGAGAGTCTTGGGGCTCATCTCTGGGCTGTTCGTGTCACAAGCAGCATTTCCACTGGACTGAAAATACTGCAAGCTCAAGAGTATTTTCAGAAATGGATAGAATCTAAAAACAAATGACATTTCCCAATATTTAATCCAAACTTGGTGAAAACATTTTGCTTTGAAACTGTTCCTAACTGAAAGACGTCAATCCTTTTAAAATTACTTTATTTTATTTTATTTTAAAATTTCATGTAAAAATAGTTTTCAGGCTAGGGAAGCTGCTTCTGTTGAATGTCAGTTTCCATTTCTGTTGCATTGTGACCCTGACACAGCCATCTCCAAGCTGCCTTTCTCTGTGGCTGCAGATGGCTGGGTGGCAGATGTGTTCTCATCTGACAAGTGGCTGGATTATAGTAGTGGAATGAGACATCCCCAGTAGCCATTAAAGTCAATGTTCATCACCAGTTACTTTATTCTAGTGGCTTAGAGAGTGCAGTTTTCATTTCTTGAAGAAGAAACTGCTGTAATCCTGTGTCTCCTCTGTCACATGAGAGTGTGCTGGAGCTTCCTTCCATTAATCACTGTAAGTTGCTGAGAGATCATAAGCAGGAAAGCACTTGAAAGAGCAAAATGATCTAAACATTACAAACTTCAACAAGAAAAACTCAAAATAACTGTAAAAATCAACTTCAGAATTGAAAGTTGTAATTTATACTACTGGTAACTGGGACTTTATGGATGGAAAAGAAGAGCAAATTCAGAGCCTCTGAGGGCTCACTGCATTTGCTTGATTGCTCTCTTAGCTCAAGCCAATGCCATCCAAAATGTGCCATCAAAAAGACATCAAAAGTAGCATTCTGGTCAAAAGTGACCAAATCCAAATCCAAAATTCACATCTGAATTCACACTTCAGCTCTGGGCAGCAATACTCCAAAACACCATGGTGATGGGGATGGGACTTAGAAGATCCCTCCTGATGCTCAGTTCCTGTCTGGAAAACACCTTTTAGAAGTTTCATTTTCATATTGAAAAGAGGAGATGGGAGTTGAAATCTGGGTTTGCCTAAATTGCCCAAGAATCCTTTCTTGGTCTTCTCCTTCAGGATGTGGTTTCTAGTTCCAGAACAGCAACAGATGGTAAAGAAAAAAGATCAGCAATAGGAGAATGGGAAACAGCACTACAGAAACGGTACCTTTATAACCCCCATAAAGAGACCCTTTATGCTGTAAGCCCCATGCCATGCCTGTTATTTATCTGCTTGATCAATACATTGACTTTTTTAGTACAGGAGTCATTTTCAGATTGTTCCTAAGAAATCAGGAGGTTGAGGGCAGCACCAGAACTCCTGATCTGAGGTGTCTTTTTCCAGAAGAAAACTGAGGATACTATCTGGAGGCTCTCCATTCAAGACCCTGTGGCCAATATTCATGACCCAGTTGTCAGTATTTGCAAAATCCCAATGGGAGAAGTTGGGCGATGTTTGTGGTTTTTTTTTTTTTTTGTTTTTTTTTTTTTTTTAATTTTATTGCCTCTTGCTTATGGGCTGAGCCTCGTTTAAACATGTTTGTTATCCAGAAGAATCTGCTAAATGGGCTTGTGCAAAAACCCCCCCTTGGATTCAGCTCCCGTGGTGCTGCTGAGTGCCAGGCACCAAGCACAAAGTGCACCATTTGTGCTGTGTCATCAGCTTCCTCTCTTGCTGGGGATTATTGCTTCTCCATGGCTGGATGCTTCTATCTTTTAAAGCAGAACAATCAGGAATAAAGAATGTCAAATGAGAAATGAACTATGAAGGACAAATATTTCAATTCCTGTGCAAATAACCTGTCCTTGCTAGCCCTAGATTATGGTCAGTGAGAAAAAAAAAAAAAGGAAAACATTATCCAAGTACCTGGATAAGCACACTGATTTCATGTTTATTTATGAAAAATAAAGGCAACCCCTGGCCTTCAATCTTCAAAAGGATCATTGTCTTATCTAATTTGGTCTTCTCTGTAGGAAGCCTATTGTTTCCACCCTGTTTCCTGCTTGAAGTTTTGTCAGGTTTCCACTTCCTGTCATGGCTGGTTCAACCATGCAAATGAATTCCTACAACTCTGCGTGACATGTCAGTTATTAAAGATTATGCTGGCAGGTCAGAAGAACGTAGAAGTTCATGTTTGTGGCAGGGTGTAAGCCTGAGCACAGGTTTTGTGCCGTCAGCTTGGTGGAGGTGGCCTGTCCAGCAAAGACAGGCTTTTTCAAAGGCTGCAGGTCAGTCAACCCTAATCAACAAAAAACCTTGAAAGTCTTTGTCTCCTTGCTTTGGAGTGACTGATGGCAGGTTGGTAGAGGAGATAAAAAGATCTGTGTGGGGCTCTGGCTAATTAAGAATTTACTGGTGCATCTTATGCACTAAGTGCCAATGAGGGTGAACACAACATGTGGTTAGTTTATGACATATTGGTTTTCTTTGTTGTATATGAATACCCAGAAAATAACTTAAAAAGAGATGAAGCAGTGATGCTAGGAATAATTAAATCACACTGAACTAGAGGCTGGTAGCTGTCTGGCACTACTTCTGTTGAACTGGATTTGGTCATTTATGATTTGTAAATGCAAATATTGCTGACTCTGGGAGTCCTTTGTAAGTGACCGAATGCTTTTTTTGTCACTGAAAGGATAATACAGATACATTTTGAACAGCTGGACTAAAACAGTTTTACCTGGCTCCCAGGCACAGGACAATGCTTCTGAAAGCTGCACTGCAGGCTCACATTTGAATGAGGCTCTATTCTGGGAACAGAACAAACTAATTTCTCATTTTGCCATTTATTAGCCAATTGTGTGAAGCCATTTTTCATGTTTCAATTCACTCTGCATTAGCAGGGTGTTCATCTTTCTGACCCTCAGGCCACATCGTGCCTTACTACTTTCACCTCCTCAAAGAAAGAAATGTGAGGAAAATCTACCTCTCTGAAAATGGGGGACACAGAAAAGGCAAGTTCCCACCTCTCTGAGCCTGGATGCTTTGTGTGTGCTGGGAGCTGTGTTTTCTGGGGAAGCACATGCCATTTTTCCTGCCCTTGGCACTAGTGTACTAACAACAGAACTCAGGAACTGGAGCCTTTTCTCTCTTCTGCATTATCTGAAAGGAGTGATCATTAATTTCTAATTGTAGTACACACGGTGTAATCCCACAGCTGTCAGGCTCTGCTCTTGCTTACCCATGTGAAACCTCCAGGAGACACTTTATTACTCTTGATGGATGACCCTGGAAGAGCTCATCTTGACTTTCAGATCCTAAGCTGCATTTACAGCCCTGGAAGATGAGAATCTGGAGGAGAAACATTTTGCTAGTAAACAGAGCAAATGAACATACAATAAACCTCTGAGACACAGTAATCCCAGAAACCCATGACACTATTAATAATGGGTCCCTTTCAAAGTGAAGCCACACTTCATGCCCCAAAGCCTACAGAATTATGTTTGGGTAAACTGCAGACATCACATTCCTTGGAGGGCAATAGCTTGTATCTTCCATTTCTCTGATGCAACCTATTTTTTTTTTCACTTTATCAGAGATGGATATGGTTCCCTTAAGAATCCTCATTTAAGTAGCTTCAATCTTTTTTCCACTTTACACTTATTGATCTTCTGGGCAGAATGGGTACTCTGGTTAGTGGAAAATTTTAGGGTTTTGCAGTTAGTTTTTACTCTCAGGAAGGATTGTAGAATCACAGAATGGTTTGGGTTGGAAGGGACTTAAAGATCACTGAGTTCTAACCCTCCTGCCACAGGCAGGGACACCTTTCACTAGACCAACTTGCTTCAAGCCCTGATGGAGGTCTGGGTGCTCGGACTCCTGGCTTTAATGACCAATGCAGGGAGCTACTCATCTGCAGTGAGTTCTCTCACATTCAGTTTGAGTCAGAAACCAAATCCCAGCTCAACCACCATGGCTCAGGCTCACAAAACATGAGGGATTCCCCTCCTCATCCTGGGCTGCACCCAGGAGCTGCCAGCATTGCAGAATCCCTCCCAGGGGCTGCAGTGCCCACATCCCATTTGAGGGAGTGGGGTGGGATCTTCTGCTGCTGAGTCTCCTGCCTGGAGTTTACAGCTGTGACATTGGGCCACTGTTGTAATTGTCAGTTTAGCAGTTTTCAGGGCTTTAATAGACTGTGTTTCTGAAAATTTTCCTTCCTGCTCTACAAGTGTTATTGATTATAATGTGTGTTGGATTGCAGCTGGAACAGTAATATACTCATAATGGATTTAATTTTTTTTTTTATTTTTTAACCAGACTTGGGGGTTAAGTGGATACTACATTATTCCATTATTATAGCTACAATATTATTTTTTCTTTAACCAGGATTGTTTATTATGCATGCACTGAAGCACAAATGTGGAACAAATGAATCTGATATCAAATTAATGCTGTGATCAGGTTCCCCCCCTTCCCTCTTTAGTTGCCATAACAATCTGTGATCTTGAAGCAACAATAAAATTAGAATTGCATTAAAGGTGTTTACATCATGTACACTCTGTATCCCATTATTATTTTTCACTGTAATAAAAGCATTGAGTGTTTGCTTTGGAATAGAACACCGTTACATCTCTTGCCTTGCCACGTCTCACACTGCTTTTTGCAGCCAAAACTTGTTTTTTTTTTTTTTTTTTTGTTTTGTTTTGAGAACAGAGAGGTTGTTCTGGGCTGGAACTTCTGGAGGAGGGATGATTACATTTTTTAAGATAATGTTTGTCTTTTACTTCTAGGATGCAATTCTGGGTGTGCTACCTTGGGATTTCAGAACTTCAAAGAACTGCACCTCTGCTTTTAAATGTGTGGCAAATCTCCACCCTGATGGTGGTGGAAAGTACATCTTCTAGTGGAAAGTATGTTTTCTAGCTCTTTGCCTTACTGACAAAAAGCAAATGAAAGGAAGAAGATTTTGTCAGCATGTACGTGTGTGTGGGTCACATGCGTGCGTACCAATGTGTGCATTAATTAACTTCCCCTCCCCACAACTCACAAGCTTCTGCCCCCGGGGACAGGATGAAAGGAAAAACATGACAGATGTTAGTCATATTGCCTGGTGCATGACTTTAAAGTGCTCTGGTAGTTCAGCTATGAGCGTTATGGAAAAACATTTATGGAATAAAGAGGCTGTTATCTGAGGATCTCGGCTGTGCTGGGCACCATGGAGCCCCTTTACTGCTGCTCCTATCCAGGCTGGCACATCATTCCTTGCTGTGACATCTTTCTGTGCAGCCTTTGTAGATAATCCTTGTGATAAAGCTTCCTTCAGGAATATGGAAGTTTTTAATTTTTAAATACATAACGTGATCACCTTATGCTGAGGCTGGACTTGGAACAGAAATACCATGAGAAGATTTTCCTTCTCCACTCGCTAAGCCTGCTGTTCTCAGATGCAAACCACCCTTTGATGTTTTGGTTTTTTTTTGCAAGTTTAGCCTCTTTTAGGAACATAGGATCCATCTGTTTATGACATTGTATGTGATTATTTCCCTGATTAATCTGAATATAAGATGTACAGCAACTAGCTAAATTAGTTAATTCTATAATTCTAAAGCCTTTCCTGGTGGCACTAACACACTTCTGAATTATTTATTTCAGATTCTATACAACACAGAGGAGAATTCCTACACTGGGCACATGGATTTGGTGGGGGGGGGTGGTGGTGTGGTGTGCACAAGATAAAAGAAAATAAAATGCCATGTAGGCTGAGAGAGGAATGTAGTTAGCTGTCATAAATCTCTGGAGACAAGATCTCTCCAGAGCTGGATTCATCTGGTGATCCCCTCACTGACTCCAGTCCTAAAGATCAAAGAGTGGTGGATTAAGTAGCATGTATTCTGCAGCAATGTGCTGCTGTTTGCAGTGATGTGCTGCTGGGGATTAGCGAGGTAGGAATCACCTAAATAAAAGATCACAGCACCACAGTGCAATTCTGACTGGAAAGGACCTTGTGAGGTCCTAGTTCAACGTGCTGCTCAAGGCTGGGCCGACTTCCCTGTTAGCTCAGGTTGCTTCAGGGCCATGCCTAGTTGAATTTTGAATGTCTCCAAGGTCAGGGATCTCACCTCCTCTCATGACCCCCGTTCCAGAGCTTAACTCCTTTCATGGTGAACTTTTCCTTCCTGTGTCTAATTGGAAGTGCCCTTCCTGCAAATTCTCATGCTTGTCCTGTCCATGAAGCTTTTTGTCCTTTTGTTGTAGGCTCCTGAGGAATGTCTGTCTCTATCCACTTTGGGTTGTTGATCACAGCTGTAAGATCCCATCCTCCCTATCTCCTCCATGATGAACAAACTCTGTCTCAGCATCACCATGCACACCGTGTGCTCCGGCTCCCTCAGCATCTTGGACAATAACCAAACTGGACTCACTCCAATTGCCTGTCCACTCTCTTGGTGGCCCAAAACTGGCTCCAGGGCTCCAGATGTGATCTCACAAGGACCAAATAATGGTGAGTAATCAATTCCCCTGACCCACTTCTGGAGTAAAGGAGATGCTCTGGAGTACCATTGTTACTGATACTGCAGAGCCTTTTGAAACTGGTGCCAGCTCTCAGTACCACTGACCTGTATAAATGATGGCCTTAGGCCTGTTCTCACTGTAGAAAGTTCCCACTGCTCTGGGAAAAAAATCATTAATGGTTTCAAAAGAATCCAAGGACTAAGTGATGCTCTGTGTGTGGGCTTTTACTCTTTAGTGTGGCTTGTCAGGAAAACCTGGCTAAGGTTTTCCCAGGCAGCTGGGAATCTCCAGCTGCCAGAGACACTTCTTGGTCTATTTTGGTGATGGTTCCTATGACCATACTCGTTGGCTGCAGGGGTTGCTGCCAGGGTAACTCTGCAGAGTCACTTGGCTTTTGGGCATAGCTGCCATGGTGACTCACTGTAGGTTCTGGACATAGTATTGGACAGTTCTCCTACATGTTCCTAACCAGGCTTTGCACCCTCAGGCATCTTCTCACCCCTTGGCCTGGGGCTCTGCCCTCACCCTCAGCATCATGTTGTAAAGAGAGAACAGGAGCAGTCTGAAATAGGAATGGGGGCCTTTGCCCCACTAATGTTTGAGGGCCATGAAGTATCCCATAGGAAATCTAAGTCAAGTTGCTGACCAATGTTCACACTGGCTCAGGCAGTCAGGATATGGACCAGTCAGCCTCAGCTGCTCTTGGCAAGAGAAATGGGTGGGCTTTGCTGTGGGCACTGGTGTAGTAGTGTGGCCAAGACAGCTACTTTTGATTTTCAATAATGTGGCTGCTGAAATTCTTGGGCACTCTGTGCCCAAGAAAAATCTCATTGGCCTTGCTTTGGAGAATGGAGATCCTTGCAGATGTGCCTATATTGTCCCCAAGACCTCAGATTTTGTACTTGTGTGAAGATTCAGCTCCTTAGAGGTGGTGTGCTGAGTCACAAGGCATGGCAGAGATGTGTGACTATCAAACCTTTGAGCTTCCACATTTTAGAGAAAATGCTTTACATCATGAGCATTTACTCTTCTGAGAAATCACACAAAGCCCACACAGACTACTTGATTACTTTGTTCTTCTGATGACCCAAACCACAAGGTTTGATGCAACATTTTGACATACTCAGAGCTGTACTTGTGCCTTCCTTTGGGTGACCTAAAGCTACACAGAGCAGCTCAGAGGGTACTCCAGTGATTTGCAACATGCTTTCTAGTGGAGGGCATGTATTTATTATGGTACAACAAAAGAATGATTAATAGTTGCCATAGTGATAATGAGAACTTTAAGTCTTTGAGCACTACAGAATCAAATGCAAGCCTTGGCACATCTTTGCTGCAAAGCATTCATTGCAGGGTCTTGAAAATGGAGGCTCAGGAACCAGCATCACTTAGTTACACTAACACCCTATGGAGAAAAACACTAAAAAAATATAATATGCCTATTGACAAATGCAAAAAAAAAATATATGGGAAAGACTCAGGTTTTTTTCACCGTAAGAAGACATTAAATATTTTCACAGAATCTTCTTTTTCTATTTTTTTCTATATTCAATTGAAAGCTGCTGCTTTTTACTCTTAACCTTCCCTATCTTCTTTCCCCTGGCACAACTTTGCTCACTGAAATGTTACATGGACAAAATCTCTGCTTTCCCATATCCTGCCAAAGCTTCCCTTTAATTCTAGGCACATAATAATTTCTCCAAAAATTTACTCACCAGCCATGAATAAGAAGTTTTTTCAGGGATACAGAATTTCTCCCACTATTATCTCTTGACATTCTGTGAAGGAAAATGGCATTGAGACATCCGTGGGACACTGAGGTATATGAGGAGCTGCTGAAGATTGCAGCTGTTTGCTCAAGCTCAGGTTGGCCACGAAGCCCCTCTGTATTGAACAGCTTGTGCTGCACAGTGCAATGGCCAAAGAGGAGCTTGTTAGTGATGGCAGCTTGTGAAGTTAACCTGGGTGATGTGTCCTGGCAGTCTCAAACTGCTTCTCTAAAACTGGCAGTGTGCAGGAGGAGCTTTGGCTTGGTTATCTCCACTGGATCCTGTCACTTTGCCGCAACATTTGGTCTGGAAGTGAAGGATCACCAGATGTATAAATAAAATTTTGAGAGTCAGTGAGGCAAAGCCCTCTGCTTCTACAGGATGCCTTCTGAAATCATCTCCAAATCAGACTTTCAAAACCCACGGGGAAAAATAGAGAGCACACATGGTGGCCATTAGCTGCTACAAGAATTAATTAAATGAGAGGGAAGGATTCTGAAACCACTACAAGAACTAATTAAAGGAGAGGGAAGAATTCTGAAACCACTGAGACAGGCAGAAGCTTTCTTTGGCTTGCTGGGACACTGAGAAATTCCATCTGAGGATCTGCAAGATGAATCAACTGATATAGTTGACTCATAAGCAGGAGATCAGACAAAGAGTGAGACAGGAGGTGTTGTGCCAAACTAAAGAACATGCACAATCTTGTTTGGCATCAATATGCAGCCATTACCCTCTGAGACAAAGCAAAAATGTTGAGAAACCTTCTCCTTGCGTCACTTCTGCATCCCCCCACTCACTTTGGTGCTTTTCCAACTCTCAAGCATCAGGATTCTCTACTGTAAAATTGAGGTAAAAATGTTTTCCTTGCTTCCTCAATCTATGGTTGTGGGAATGTGAAGTTGCTGTCAGCTCTTTGGAGCACTGGAACTTTGAAGACACATTCTGTGCCTGGGGATACCAGCCAGTCCTCACCTCAACAGCAGTAAATTAGAGAAAAAAGAACAACGTGCAGCGTGATAATTGAGGGACAGTAAAGTGAAGTAGTTTTGGTGTTACCAGCAAGAAGCAAAGCATTAATTATTAGTTCTGCTCTGCATGCCAATGCAGAGTGCAGGTTCAGTGCCAGCAGGTATCTCCCATCAACTGACGCAGGCATCAAACACCCAAAAGCTTCAAGATCTGTGAGTCTCTATCACCACGTATTGCCATACACCTGCCTGTACTTGGCAAAAGTCTGAGGGTTGCTCCAGTGTCGGGGCAGCCTCAGTCACTGTGAACTCATGAGACCCATGCATGTAGAAACCAAATCCCCAGCCCACGTGTGCTGCACTGCTGGATTGTGATGTTGTCTTTGCCAATGAGATGATCTTGTGCTCTGCCTTTCTGATTAGTCCCAGGCAGCAATGGATGTTTGTAGTGGTAAGATGTCACACTGTATGTGACAGAATTGTCCTCTAATGATGGCTTCACCCATCATTAGACCAACATTTGGTTACTCACAATTCCCTTGGGTTGTCCACAGCCTGAAGCCTAACCTGCTGTAGGGACCACTTCATCTGCAGCCACAGTGGCCCAAGGGTGGATATTAGGAAAAATTTCTTCACTGAGTGATTAAACACTGGAACAGGTTTTCCAGGGAAGTGGTGGGGTCACCATCCCTGGAAGGGTTAAAAAGCTGAGTAGTTGTGTCCCCTCACAATATGTTTTAGTAGGCATGGTGGTATTCAGTTGAAGGTTGGACTTGATGATCTTGGAGGTCTTTTCCCGCCTTAATGATTCTATAATTGTATGAAAATAATCCTGACAAACATAAATAAGTTTGCATGCTATTCTTGAGCTGTAAAATTTTCCAAAAAAGGGCAAAATGACCACTTCATTGAGAAGGTTTCTGGACAATTTTTTGTTCAATTAGCACAACTTGATTTATTGCTGGCTGAACCCTCAAACAGCCTGTAATTACATACCACAACTGCAAAGTAGAAAGATTATGAAGGTTAAACATATCAAGTCTTTGCATGAGAAGGAAGTGATCAATGAGAAAAAAAAAAGGAGAGTTAATGAGAGATAAAAGGATTCAGGAGTGTGACAGATCAGTTTGTGCTAGGACACTCTGTAATGAAAGAAGACAGCTCAGAAAATGAAAGCAGAAAACCTTGATTTTGCTCAGAGTGCCATTAAAAACTTAGATGTAGTCTTCACAAATAAATCTCATTTTAAGGGCTAGTGCTCTTTCTTTTCTTTCCCAAATTTACCTGCTGTGTTAATGCAGGGTCCTCTCACATTCATTGTTGAAAATTAATTACTTGAGTAATAAGGAGATATAAAAAAACTCTTCAAACAGGTTATAAAAGGAGTTGTTTGCGCTGAAGGGAAGTTGCCCACTGCATTTTAAGTTTGCAGCATGAATAAATCTCTTTGTGTTCTCGTTTCAGTGCTTTCTCATACACTGTGTCCCACCATTGTGCCTAGGAGGGATAGACAAATGTAGTCTTTTGGGCTGGCTAGCCTTGTCCCAGAAGGATTCCTCTTAAAGACCATTTTCTGCTCTTTGCAATCTTGAATCCCATGGGAGGAGAAACTTCCCGTGCTGCCTCAGAGGCAGGCTTGCCCTCTATTACATTTCACTTTAAGGAAATATTTTCCTGATCTTCAGCCTTTATGTCTCACTTGCTTAATTCCTTCCCACTGCACCTAGTTAGATTCCCTTGTACAATTCTAAATAATTAATCACCTCCTTCATTCATTTCAAACACTTGTTGAATACAGAGCAGACACCAAGAATTCCTCATAGGAAGAAAAGGAATGGGAACTAGATGAGAGAGGACCAGTTGAGAGGCAAGGAATGGAGAAGGAGCAATGCTCCAAGCATAAAATCCAAGCTGCTGGTAAGAGTAAAAGGGATACAGGAGAGCTGCAGTGCCCCGTGACTGATTCATGCTGCTTACTTTTGCATATTAATTTGGGAAGGCATAACACAGTTCCTCCTGGGATCTTGAAGAGCTCTGTCAGAAGAAGGTGCCTTTGATGCCTGTCAGTCTGAAACAGTAGCAGTGCACAGGCAGTTCCCCAGGTATGGCTGGGCTGTGAAACTAGGGTAGTGGTGAGTGCACCACGAAGAAAAATCCTGCAGCCCTCTGGGTGCCCAAAAAGCCTTCAGCAGGTGAAAGCTGCCCAGGTGAAGGCAGTCCTGCATGTTTGCAGAAGCAGAACTCAGGAGAACTTCCAGCACACTGATGGTAATGCTCCTCACAAACTTGCTTTCCCAAGGACATGAGTGGATTTTGCTGTACAAAACCCAGTTTGAAGAGTTGTGTTTTGGTGTTTTTTATTTATTTATTGAATTTCCTTATACCTTGAAGGCTGAAGATCACAAATTTCTAGGCAAGCCCTGAAGTGCATTCCTAGGGCACAAGAGCACCTCATCTGCAAAAGAAATGTCCCAGAGCACTGTGTCCATCCCAGTCAGGATGCTAAAGCCAGGTCTCTGCACCAGGATCCCTTCCTCACCCTCCTTCAGCAGCAAATGAGCAGTTTTGTCCAGTGTATAATTGGTCAGGCTGAGGTCTGCCCTGCATGTGGTGATACCTCTCCACCATTCCCAGTGTACAGGGATGCTCAAACAACCAAGAACTTCAGGTAACTGAGCCAAAAAGCTCTCTAATGCCTCAGTAGGCATTTTGGCACCCATCCCCCAGGCTGAACTCCACAGCCCTGGGACTGTAGGTAGGAACATTTCTGTACTTTGACAAAGTGAAGAGCAGCCAGAAAGCAGGGAGGTGGCCAACTGTTAACAGAACACAGTAAGGCTAAAGGAGCTGAAGAAAAGGAGTCTGGAGGAGAAGGGGGCATTCTGAACCCTCCTATTAATCCTGTTTGCCCTTCATGCAAAGCCACAATCCAGCCAGTTGGTGCTGTTTCTGTGAGTTGTGAACTTTTTATTTATTCACACCTGGGAACATGACCTCTCATCCAGGAGCCCTGTTCCACCAGGAGTGAATTTATGGCTGGCATCTGTTCCCACAGGAGGTGATTTATGGCAAAGGAATTACATTCTGACCCAGTGACAAGCCATTTTGCTGAGATGTTGGAGGTATAAACAGTCAGGCTGTGGCACAATCACGGATACAATTTCAGTAGTCCTGGTAGCACTTACACTGCCCAGCCCACCCCCAGCCCCACTGCTGGTGTTCAGAATTTGGCTGCAGCTGTAACTCTTTTACAGGAAGCAGGAACACTAAAAAGGGAGGTACATGGGCTGGGATGGGACTGTGCTAGGGTTTTCTTTTTGTTGGAAAGTATACTTTGGCATAAAAAAAAGCTGTCTAGTAAGCAAGCATTGCCAGTCATGCAGAAGATGCTTGGAAGCGGACAAGCAAGAGGGATATCTCACATGGGAATATGTGATAGTATTAACTGTGTAAGGCCCATGAAGATGACCATGGGATCCACTGGCTTGGCAGATGATGTTTGCAGAAAAAAAAAACCAACAAAAAATTAACTGACATTACATCTTCCTATGCCACCTAATCTTCTAGGCTTGTATGACAGCTGTTTGGGACAGGAGCCTGGGATGTGGGAAGGGGAGGAGAAAGAGTCCTCCATGACCTCTCTGTCTCCCTGCACATACTCTGGTCGAGGTCTTTGCTCTTTGCACTTTTCTAGCCAGCATGGTCTCAGTCCCTGGCTGAGTGCTGCTGTTACTGTTTCCCCTTTCCCCATTCACATGTTTGCTAGAAACCCGAGGTTTGCTGAGGGTGTGTGGGAGAAAGGTGAATTGCAAAAAAAGCTGGGGTCAGGACAGGAGAGCAGGAGGCCCAAAACCTTGTGCCACAAGTTGTGTTCATGCCTGCAGAAAGGAGGAATGTTTTTGGCTGACTGCAGCTGACTGGCACTGGTTGGCAAGGGAATGGGGTGGGTGGGTGTATTCTGTCACTTGCAAGGATCTTGGCCATCCTAGCAGTGCTGCAGCCACAGCTCTGTCACTATTGTGGACATCCTCAAGCACTGGTAGGAGTTTGGACCAGTGAAGCATTGCCTGAGTGTGCTTCACAGCAGGATGGTGAACACATATCCTTTTCTGATGCCCAGGGTGCTCAGAATGGGCTGTGTGACTAGTTATATGTGCCTGATAGAAAACAACCTGTTTCCTTTACTGGCACCTTCTAGAATTTCCTTGTTTTAAATTTTATTTTCATTTTAAAGTAAAGGGAGAGGGGAGTGGTATCGTAATGTGCTGCCTGTCCCCTCAGCCTTGACTTGCCTTAGATTCACCCACATGTAGAAGTGCAACCAAAGGCAAGTGCAACATTCATATTTCACACCACTACATGTCCCATCCTGAGAAGTTTGCAGATGGCACAAAATTTGTGAGGGATGATCAAGGACGGGGCTGTCATTCAGAGCAAGCTCAGCAGGCTGGAGGAGAGGGCCAGCAGGAAACGTGTGAAATTCAAGAAGGACAAATACAGACACCCACACCTAGGAAGGAAGAGGGGTTTGCAGTGGTAAGGGGTGTGAATGGGCAGGCTGGAGAGGAACGCTGCTGGAAGGGACGTGGGGTGGGTGTGTGTTCTGATGGAAGGTCTCCACAAGCCAGCAGTGAGCCCTGGCAGCAAACCAAGGCAACAACCCAGGCTGCATGGAGAGCAGCAGAGCCAGGACAGCGTGGGAAGTGATTATCATCCTCCTATTCCCAAAGAAAACCTAGCTACTAACACATGTGCTATACCACATCTAGATACTGCATCCACTTTCTGGTGCCTCCGGAACATCCAAGTAATGGACAAACTGGAGGGAGTCAGGGGAGGGATGTCAGCATGGCTGGGCAGGCTCAAGCTGTCACCTGCCAGCAGAGGCTGAGGGAGCTGGGCTTGTTCAGCCTGGAGCAGAGACAGCTTGAGGGCACCTGAGAGTGGCACACTGCCCTGGTGTCTTTGGGGAACTTCTCGGGAAGCTTTAGCAGGTCTTTTTGCAATGGCATCTGGCAGGTGTGAGAGGAAAGGGCATGAATTTCATCAGGAGAGATATCAGGAAAGACATCTTCACCATGAGGACAGTCAAGTAGAGCAACAAATTGCCCAATGAGTCTGTGAAGTTTCCTGCTTTTTATTTTATTATTCTTTTGAACAGGAGGATACATGGTCTGGGGACATGGGATGCTAAAGTGTGTGGCATGATTACACCAGGATAAGAGATTCAAATATTACTAATTACATGATACTTTTGCCACATCCACAAGAAATGTAAGCTATCATTTCCTAGGGATCCTCAAGGCCAAAAGCTGAATAGGATGAAGTTAATGCCAGAGGTGCTCTACAGATCACGTAAGTACAAGTCCTAGGGGGTCTGGCTTTCCTGTCAGAGGGATAGTCTGCATACATCTATCCCCTATAAAGCAGTTCCAGTGCAGCTGGTGTTTTTATTGGTATGGTAAAATTCCCACTTAGGGCCTATGGGACATCACCTGGGGCTCATTTGTTAACAATAGGATTCACTGAATTTCACCTTCAGCTGTCTACAAATTAGACCCCTAGAGCTCAATTTTTCTTTAATAAATGCAGGAATCAATGCCATTTGAGTTGCCCTGGAGTATCCAACATGGCCCAGGTTGAGAAAAGTGAATATAGGCCTTTAAGTGGGATTCAGCTCACAGATTCAATCTTCTAAGCTTGGGGATCCTTAGCTGAGTATCTGGATGCACCAGACTCCTATGCTTGTAGGAAGAGCCCTTGATGGCCTAGGAGAACTGGAGGTCATAAATGCCCTATTCATCCTGCATCATGTCTGCAAGCCCTTGGAATCACAGAATTGGTTTGGTTGGAAAAGACCCTTAAGATCATTGAGTACAGCCATCAACCCACCACTGCCCTTTTCTGCAGTGGCTGCAGTGGAGCAGTCAGCAGGGCATCCTTAGGCACTGGGGCAGTACTTGAAGTCTCTACTGAGAAAATTCCCTTTTTCTCCTGTTGTCTCTTATAGCCACTGGAAAGTCAGCAACAGCTCCAACACCTCCAGACAGCTCCCTCACTGGCTGGGCTTTGGCACACTGCTTCATGTGGGAATAATTGTCTGCAGGATGCATTTTGTTACCCTGACTAGGGGAGATGGTTACAGGGTAAAGCAGCAGCTTGTGTCTGCTGGGCTGAGGCTGAGGATCCTGAGCAGGAACCCTTCCTGATCCTCTATGGGATCACCATGGCCTGAAACAGCACCTGTGCTGTTGCATAGATCAGCACAGCACCTTCCTCTGTTATTGCTGCTGCAGCATCAGGTCTGATTAAGGTTTCTTCTGATTTCCAAATGACCTCCCTTCTCCAATAGGCCCCAGGTATCCTCAGGTGGCACTGACTCTTCTCTGCTGCCTCCTTCAAAGCCACAGGGCTTGAACTCACATGTGCACCAATGAAAGCAGCTGTGTCTCTTCAGAGGAGGATGGTGACTGGAAGGGTATTTTACCTTCTCACATGCTTCCTATTGACCTTTAAATAATGTATCACATAGAACCAAACATACATTGCCCTCTGCTTCCACACTAAATGGGCAGCTCTACCTGGGTGAGAAGGGCAGGACAGCTACAAAAAATTTCTTTGGGTCTGTTTGTCTTATCATTGAACTTAGACTTTTGGAGATGGGAAAATTTCTAGTTATGCTGCAGAAAGAGAGGTAATGTCTAAAATTCTCCTCTTTCACATACCTACATGCTAGGAGAAGGGTAAAAGGGTTTCTGGTCTAACTCTGCAACAGTCTTCTTAGCTACCATTTTGTTAAAGATGTGGTGGCCCCAGGTAGCTGGGGCTGAGAATAGGGTAGAGAGCTCTCATCCATTGACATGAACCCTTAGACGTATTTAAGCACACCAGCAGAATCCCAGATGGGATGGGAAATGTGACATTCTCATGTACTGATAAAAGACAAGAAGGATGGCCCAGCCTATGGTTGGCTAGTTTGACATTACTTTGGCAAAATAATGGACATATTGATATGGGTATAAAGACATTAAAGATGAGGTAAACAATTAATGCCAATCAACATGTTTTTTAAGGGAGAAAGGGTTGTCAAACTGGGTTTCATTTTTTGATGTGATTGTAGGTTTTGGCTGATAAAAGTAATTGCAAAGATGGAATATATTCTGACTTTTGTATATTTGACAGCACAACAGATTCTGATTAAAAAATTAGCATTCTACCCTATCAGTATAAGGCACATAAAATGGATTAAGAACGGGCTGACATGTCAACAAAGAAGCTGTCAAAGGAGACTCACTGTAGGAGAGCAGTTTTTTTAGAGGGGGTCTGAATGCTATTGAATATCTTCAATAATGACTTGGAAGTAAATATCAAAACTGCTGATGACATTGGAAAATGTTGGAGGGGACTAGGAGTTATACAGAAATGCTCTTGGTGTGGTTGTAAGGAAGCTTTCTAGTAGAAGAACAGGCAAGCAGATCACACACACAGGAACCGGGAGTGCAGTGCATCCCAGTGGGATTTCAGCATCCTAAAGGAGCTACCCGAAACAATTCTGCTAATGTGGTGTTTTGTGGCTTTTGTATGTTATTTTTGGAGGTGCTGACACTATCACTGACTGTGTCGTTCAGAGGAATAGAGTAGGGATGAAATTTTTAATTTCTGCATGTTGCACCACTTGATGTTGAAATAACATATCTGGCTCTGGTAACCCAAATTTAGAAAGAATGTCAGGGAAAAAAAGAAAAAGTTGCAGAAATACAGCACACGAATTATTCAGGGACTGAAAACCACTATTGTGTGTGGATGCTTCCAGAGCATGATATATTTATTTTATGAACGAGGGATGAAAAGCAACTTGAGACCTGTTTATGAGTGCCTTTGGGGGGAAATGGCAGATGCAGAAGGGCTCTTTAATGTAGCAGAACTGAGCAAAGCCAAAACCTACAGAGAAAACATCTGCAGAAGCACAGGCAAGGATTCAGCAGATCATGCACCTCCGGGAAGTGGTGGGCTTTTGCCCCAGCTCCCAGTGCCTTCAGATTATCATTGAAATATTCTGATTGTGTATTTGCTCATCAAACATGGGGTGAGGTAGAAACTGTTGACCTACATGTGAAAGCTGAGACTTGGTGATTTACTTGTCCCCTCTAGCTCTCCACTGAAAGCCATGGAGCTGCCAGTTGAAGGAGCTGATGGACCCACCAGTTGCTTTCCTACAGGCTTCATCTCTGCTCTTCCTCCTGCCTCTTCCCAAATTCCCTCCCTCCCTCCCCTCTGCAGTCTCCATCCTGAGGCACTACATGCATTTCAGAGAATGAAATTTCTCAAGCTGTTGGTCAGAGGCACAGGAGATAATTTTGCCTGGTGTGTTCTCAGGCAGGTTTTCAGAAGGGAAAACGCCAGCAAAACTTTGTGCCAGAAGTCAGCCCACTTTCCAAACTGAGACTGTCTCCTTCTGCTAGCAACTCAGGAATTTATGCATGTCCTGTGAGTGAGATGTCCCCAGAGCAGCCGGGGAGGCTGGGGCATCACTCCCTGAAGTGCTGTCTTGAGGAAACAAGTCTCTAAGATTCAAATGCTCCTTGTTTATGAAATAAAGTCCATCAGACCTATTGCCAATTGTTTATGCTAAAGAGCACACTCCCATTAATGCTAATGGTGCTTTGGAGCATAAATCCTTGCTAATTGATATAGGAATGTATCCCAGAAGAGTTTACTTTACTGCTGATTTAGCTGATAGATATAAATGTGTGAGAGGGAAATATTAGCATTCATGTAAAACAATTAGGTTATCAACAGGGGCAAATGATTCAGAAAATGACTGCAACTTTCCAGTTCCCTTTAATGGAAAAAAAAAAAGAAAGTCTGCTAATGAGGAAAATCAGAGGGAATACAAATATGAGCTAATCATTGCAATTACTTAGTATTTGTGTTACATCAGCAGCCCTTGAAAACCAAGACAGGGTTCCCACCTGAGCTCTGTGCTGATGTGGGATGGGCAGGACCATCCTGCTGCCCACCAAGGCAAATCTTCCCTGTGACCTCTCTGGTAGAGCAGTGTTTTTGGCTTACAAGGCTGACACAGCTGGCCACTGGATGTTGAGCTCAGTAACATTCACAAAATATGCATGAATAGAATGATACAAGCAGCAGATAGATTTCCACAATTTAATTTTTTTTTCAGATAATATAATGGCATATGAAAAGTGAGGCAGTAATGCAGTTCAAAAGAAAAAAAGAAAGCAACCCCTCTCCCTCCCCTCCCCTCATTCTCCTGGATCTTTCTGCCAAAGGCTGACATTATTGAAAGTTTGATAAATACAAGAATTATGGCCATTTCCATAAAAATCAGATTGTTTAAAATCTACAATTTTGTGGCAAATATACAGCCATTGAAGGAATAATCTTTTTCAGTGTACTCAACAGTTTTACCTATTCAATTCCCATTTAATTAATGTTTTTTTATGTGAAAATCTTCTTTTTTAAGAGAAGGCTCAATACAGGAAACATACAGTAAGCCATACATCTTCCCCAAAAAGGTGCTTTGAACTCCAGTGTGGAATCTGTGGAATTTTGAGCGTATGGGTTTTCTTTTTTTAACTCTAAACCTATCTAGAATCAGGAGGAAAAAAAGTCATATGCCAAAAAGTACAGTGTTGTATTGTTTTATGGCATTTTCTGATTCACATATTTTAGCCATTTTTTGATTTTAGTGCAAAACTAAGCATGTTTGCTTCTGCAAATACAGAGAGATCAAAATTTCTGCATCTTAGAATCTTTTGCTGTAAGTCACTGAATGGCAAGACTTTTTCTCCCCACAGATTTCAGTAAGCCTAATTTTTAACGTCTCCATTATTAATGAAATATCAAGCGAATTAGTTAACATTTGCCTGGGTGTGGTTAAAGACCAAATACCCAGGAAGATTTCATATTACAAAAAGCGCCCAACCCTAGAAACATTTTTTTCCATTTAATGCTCATAAAATTTTACAGACAACAGAATCCTTTCTTAAGCTTTATTTAAGAAATCGAATACTATTATAGTTCAATATATATAAGACACATCCAGTATTGTGTTCCTGATAGCAAGTGCATAGATTTTGTTAAGATATCATTTTTATATTTAATTTTTTTTTATTTGTTACTCAGTAGCACGTTTCATGATCACACGAAGGGATATTCCCAGTGATTTTGCTAAGAGCATGAGAGAAAAAACAGAACACAGCAAAGTAGTGAAACTACAACAGAGATGAGGAACAAAAACGATCAGGCAAACTATCAGTACAGTCGATTCCTGATAAGTGAATAATCTGATTGCTTGGTCACAATGCTTTATTCACTTATCAGGAATGATTCACACTACATTTTGTTAAACTGTTTTCCTTAGCCTAATACCTAAGAGTCACACTGGGCAAAGGCACACACACTCTGGCAGGCTATTCTTTAATCAGCGAGTCTTGTGACAGTTTGGTAATTTCCCATGGCGATACACATATAGCTAACAAAGAGACATTTTGCTAACACTGCAAGGTGCCTTACATAATTGAAACTAAAAGCATGTGTTTAAGCAGGACAAACTGTTCAGCTGCATTGCTTTAAGGAACTCATTTTTCCCCCATTGTTGAAATAAAAAAAAAGAAAGAAAGAAAACCCTGCATCTTTCAGCCCTGAGTATTTAAAAGAAATCTAACTGCAGTATAAGTCTTTTTTTTTCAGTTGTATTTTTGGAAGAAAAGACCCTTCACAAAGCTCTAGTTTCTTTCTGAAGACCGAGTTTGGAGGAAAAAAAGAGGAAAAAAAAAGAGAAAACATCCACAGCAAGCTAAAAAAACCCCAGAGAGCAATTCCGATTTATCCATCATGCAAGTCAAGACTTACTTAACTGAATCCACTGGTGTCAAAATTATCCAAATTGAGATCATAAACTCTAGAGGTGTCAAAGACCCAGGATATAGTCTGACCATTGGGTTCTGCTTTCCTGTCTGGACTGTCTGCTACACGCTCCTGTGGTTTTAGGTTAAACCTAGAGCTGCTTGGACCCCTGACCTCTGATAACAGACCCTGTGGGACGGCACTGGAGCTTGCTGGGGGCTCCAGACTCATCTCTTGTTTGCTTCTCATGGAAACGGAAAAGTGGAAAAAAAAAGGAAAAAAAAGAAAAATTTAGAAAAATAGATCAAGCAGTAACAACCAGGCCAACTCACAAGCCACCAGAAAATTTCAAAAGTCTTCCAAATGCAGGAACCAACGTTGCTGCTGACACCACACGGATACACCCAGTGCGCCAGGACCTTGTCGGACGGTGTTGACGGGGCTGTGTGAGTGTGTGAGCCAAAGCCAGAGCGCCAGAAAGACCAGGGGAGAGGAGACAAGAGGGAAGAGTGTCGTTTGGGTCTCATAAGAGCACTTTTAAGTGGTCTTCGATTCCTGAGCATCACAGAAAGTGGGACAAAGGAAAGGGATGGGGGCGTATGGCTTGAATTCCAGAGAGCACTCGCCAGTGCTTCTCTCTCCTCCTTGGGTTTGGTTTGGTTGGTTTTGTTTTGTTTTCATTCCCCCCCTCTCCAAATTGTAAGGTTTGTATCTGCGATCAGAGGAGAGAAGAGACTTTCTGTAAACCAGAACAACATAGATTTTTCTTTTGCAGCTTTTATTTCATGTGGTAGACACCGTTTGGGGGAGAGCAGAGAGATTCTTGCGAGGAGGAAAAAATTATAGGAAAGGAAAGAATAAAAAAGCTAAGAGCCAAGTGTAAAAAATAACGAGAAAAAAAGTGCTATGGTATTTCTTTAGTCCCTTTTGAGATTTGTGTAATACTATCAGCCAGTGCTGAGAATGATCTACTTTGTAAGCCCACAGCAAAAATATCACCCAGTGGAACAACAGGGGATCTTTTTTCCATCATTTATTTCTCCTTTTTATTTTGTTGGGTTCTTTTTTTTTTTTGCTTCCACTGGCTTTAGTAGAAAGTCTTCCTGTGCTCACTTGGATTTTGTTATATTTTTTAAAGTATTACATGTACAACTGCACATAACAAGCTTGATCAACTGGTAAGATTTTGCAGACTCTCCCAGCCCTAGTTAAGACATGATTAGTTTCTAGGGAGAGTTTGACTAACGCCATATGCCATCAGATTACTGTGCAGTTTGGAAAAAATCCCAAGGCTATATCCTCCTTTTCTTGAATGTTTCATATGCTTCTGCAATGTAGTGGCAGAGTATTATTATTATTTTTTTAACAACTAGGAAGAAATGATCTCCATAATCCACATTTTCCAGACTGACTGAAATGCCACAGCAAAAAAAAAATCTTTTCAGGTGTCTTCTGTGTGTTTGTGTGCAGAAAGTTTCGCAGTTTGAAGGCTAACAAAAGCTACCTTCAATACGACTTTGCAGGAAACTCATTTAAAATGCTTCCTGCTCCAAAAGATTATTCAAGTGATAAGGCATGACTAGGGGGAGGAATAGAGAAAAAAAAGAAAAAAAAAATCAAAGAAACCAGAACATGTCTAAAATGTACAAATCCTCTTTTGCCCCCCAATCAGCTATTCACTTAGGTGGAATCGACTGTATCTTTTGTACACAACCAACAAATAGAGAAAAAAAAAAAAACAGGCACGTGAAACAGTGAGGTGTGCAGATGTATTACCAACACAGAATGACCACCAACAATACAACACACAAAGTAGAGAGACAAGTATTAGGAAAATGGTTTAATATTGGAGACAGAAGCAAAAAACTGCATCACACAATAACATACGTTACAAAAATAAGTCTGACTGTTTCAACTACACGGTTATGTTCACAATGAGGACAGAAGAATCAGAAAAAACTCTGATCTAAACAGCAAAAAAGCAAACCCCTAACGTTTTAACTAATACATTTATCCACGCAAAGTGACCGAGTACTCCTAATTCTAATTACCTTATTGTGTAACTGCACGATACAGAATAAAAAGTGAAACTTACCGCTTTTGTTAAGACAAAATTCTAAACACTAGATATAAGCAAAGGGAAAAAAAGAAATCAAGCCAAAGTTTTGAATTCTTGAAACAAAACCAACTCTCTTTCTACCGTCCAGAAATCAAACTTGAAAATCAGTCATGATCGAGGGGGCCCACAAGAGTAAGCCACAAAAATTTCCATTTGTTTTTTAATCTCCAGTATAAAAAGTTCCACTGGTACAAAATGCATAAGTACAATCAAGTTGTAGAAATAGGAAAGCCTGCTTTTTTTTTGCCTTTTTTTGTTCTTTTTTTTTTTTTTTGGCTCAAATTCCATCAAACAACAAAATCCAAATGCATCAATAAAACAGAAACAATACTCAAATGGTCTTACAGTTTCCACTAGATTGCATTAACTTTGGCTTTTCTCAGACAATACTTAAAAACTAGTTTGTAATTCTAAACAAAATGATAGTATTATTAATCTACAAACAACAATTCCCACAGCACGAAAAAAACACAAATACATAGGTTTTTTTTTTTCTTTTTGTATGACATTATCCAAAAAGGTAATGAAACTACAGGATATTTTTTTCCTTTTGTTAATTAGCACTTAAGATAATAAAAACAGAAACAGTAAAATGATTCCAGAGTAGCACAAGCCAAGGAACTGTAACCCCTATGGTGAAAGAAAGATGAACTTGTTACTCCTTTGAGGACTGCCATTTCATTGCAATTAGCTAATTTGTTTGATAAAACAACTAGTCTAGTCTTTTGATTAGAATTTTGTAAAGCAATTTCCCTTGTTTTACTTCCTCTCTTATTAGGCCCTTGCACCCTTGCAGCTTTTTCCTTTCATTATTTTGAAAGAGAACTGGTAGATAATTTGCCTCCCAGGAGGTGTACGTTTGGGTTTTTGGTTTTGTATTTGAATTTTATTTTTTATTTTTTTTATTTTTTTTCCCAGAGATGGACACTTTTTTAAAGCAATGACTCATCTCAGTTGCCTGGAAGTACAGAAACATTCCTTGTCTCCCACTGCTAAGCCAATGTCCTGTGGAGTAATTCAGGGCAGCTTGGTGCCGAGTTACACTGCCCAAGGACCAGAGGCATCACCGCTCTAACTGGACTGGAAAACCCACAGGACACACCAGGGCATCTACAAAAGCTTTGGAAATTTAGACGGTGGGTACAATGAGAAAAATTAGTGAAACAGTCTCTAAACAGTCCAAATGATGATCTCATATTATATATATATATGTACATATATATAATATAACGTACGTGAGATGATACTTTGAATACGCACAATTGCTGCAAGTAGTACAAAATAGCCCTCAAAGGGTGTAGGAAGGCCCCAGCAGTAGTAAAAATGTGAGAAAAGTATAGATCATTTATTTATAAGTGCATGTGCTATAAGAAGGAAATTTTTTTGCATCACTAGAGGCTAGTCCTTTCCATCCCAGGGCTCTACATAAAGAAGCATTTAAGTTGGGGATGAGAGACAAGAGTGCACCAGCTGATGTTGCTCATATAGGGCTTCATTTTTAATTTTAGGTGGCTTCAGATATAACCAGATAGAACTAGGAGGTGGAAGAAGGTATGGCACTTTATGACCTGTAGCAGGTACTGCTGCTCACACACATTGGATTGGCAATGAATTCGCTAAACCGGTGGCAAAAAACTGAATTTGGTTGTTGGTCACTGTTTGTGCGGTAGAAACGCAACCCAATCAGACTTACAAGGCAGTGAAAAGGGCTACCAGTATCTCTTTTCTGGTTCCTTACAAAGAGCTTCCTCCAGCAAACACCCACTCAGTCACACAGATATTCCCATGGACCATGGTTATGAGTAAAGTTACTCCTCTCTGTTCGAGTGTCTGCAGGAGTAAGCCAATATATTGCCGTGACAAATAATGGCAAATAACACCAAACATTACAGTGTATGTAAACTTTATCCATAAAAAGTAGTTTAACTGCAGTGCACACTGAATTTTCACCCAGGAAGATCTAGTGCATCTGATTTAAGCAAAAGTTCATTTATTTAAATTACAAAAATATTATTATTCTGTTTTTTTTTTTTTTTCTCCTCAAGGTTTTCAAATGGTGGATTGACCACTCCTGGCTGGGAGTGGCTCACACAATAGATAATTAAAGAATTGTTTTCTTTTTCTTTTCTTTTATTAATACTGAATAGCATATTCCAGCAGCATAT